>JAGHMJ010005193.1:962500-1282500 GCA_018749465.1 Paracanthobrama guichenoti
AGAGTGTACGTGCGTTGTGCACCCACCTATAGGCACATATTACGAACGCGCCCTTTAAATAACACAAAAAAATACTGCACTGTTGTCTTTAGAGCAGGTTTTTGTTGGTCAGTGGTGCAGTCGTTTTCAGCTCCTCAAAATAGCAACACACCAACAATGCGGCTGAACACACCTGGTTTTCAGACCAGCACGCACATCGGGTGGTGAGGCATCTAACGGCACCCTTTCTGTAATTTCATGCAAGCATGAATGCAAATTTGCAAACTCCGAAAGAGAAGTATGGTCCTTTGTGTTTTTTTGTGGAGATAGTAATAGTATATAAAACAGAAAATATGAGGTTGGAATGACATTAGGGCGATTAAGTGGCAAAAGACTTCTGAAGCAGAACACTAACATTCCTTTACACTGTTGCATGCTCATCACATGGCTTCCTAAGAATAGCGCAAGTCGATGCTAATTGAATGTGAAGAGCTTGAGGGAAAGGTGTATTAGCAAGCCTTTACGTGTCCTGTGAGGCACGTTCACCTGATATTTCCTCCGTTGATGGCTGTAGAAGGCTAAAGTGCTGCTAATCGAATTCCTGCACATACAGCACCTTTAAACCGTGCGAGTCCCGAATGCTAAATCGAGCACTGTTGTAACACAGCGGTTTGACTGTCATACCAGAGCGACTTCTTAAACCACACACAACAACGAGAGCTAACGCATTCTGACTAAAC
This sequence comes from Paracanthobrama guichenoti, assembly GCA_018749465.1. NCBI lineage: Eukaryota > Metazoa > Chordata > Actinopteri > Cypriniformes > Gobionidae > Paracanthobrama > Paracanthobrama guichenoti. Next base: position 963,220 of record JAGHMJ010005193.1, read on the forward strand.
GAAGTTCAAATGGGATATTTGTTCCATAAATCGAAATCAGGAAGGGGTTGGTTCAGACTGAAACCTTCTTTACAAGGGGTCTGAAAGGCATGAAATCCTCAAACCAGAATATGCATCATCTTTCACACCAAAATCAAAGGAAACAAATGAAATATTTTGCATTTTAGGGCAGGTACATGACCTAAAAACATCCAAGATGGACTTTAAGGAGTAAGGCACAGTGCCACAGTGCTCTATTTAGACAACAGACAAATGTTTTGACAACCCAAATGGGTTAAAGCTCTGTTTGTCTACTATTAAGATCATTGTGTCATGATCCATTAAGATTTTTCTGCATTAAAACCACGCTTTCTGTCCTTGTGATTTTGATCGGGGCAGTTTTCGTGAGATTCAGAATGATGTGCCTTTTTCTAGGATCCACCCGTGTCCGTCTCGCACATAGTTGTCAGCAAGTTGTGAGATGAATCAACAGATTTGAGACCTCACAAGTCTTGTGTGACGAGTCTAATTCCTGTACATTTTTACTGTGTCAGCCTGGATGTTGGTGCTAGATTAAACCTGAGATCCAATATGTGGCTTCAAAAAGAAAAGATTATTTAAGAAGAACAACAGGTGTGTGAGAAGCAGCAGGGCAGTGACATACGAGGCACTTTCAGAAGATGCCGTCTGTGTGTGTGTGTGCATTCATATGATCCTCTCTGTGTTTACTGCAGTAGCAGAAATGGGCATGTATGCTGCATTGATTTAAGTCATCTGCACATATGAGACACAAACAAAAATACAGCTTCCTCTTCGAAACATCCAGAAGGCACACTTGAATTAAATGAAACCAGTACAGTTATTGCTTGGAGATTTGCGCATCCTATTCGCGATCATTTAAAGTGCCGCAAGATAACCGCTCAAGAATTAAAGGGCACCTGACAGTTTTATTCAGTATCTGTTTTGTTCGAGGGAAGGACTGGGAGATACCGGGGACGCTGGTTGTCCCGGTGCTTTGTGAATGGAAAATGTCATTCAGGATCTGAACACGTGCACCGCCCGCACCACATATTGTCGGCAGATGGGACATTCGCTCATGCGCTTGCCGCACTTGGTGCACGTGACCATGTGCCCGCACTCCAGAAGAACACAGTCAATGGGCGAGTCCATACAGATCTTACAGAGGTTCTCCTCCACGGCCATCCCAGATCCACTGTCTGCATGCAAAAAAGGAAACAAGTCATGGAATTTGGAAGAATAAGCAGTGTGAAGAGATATTAAAGAATGCACATGGCTCAGTGACGTGACTTTTGTCAGGACAGTAAAAATGCAATTCATACTAGGGATCAGTGTTGGGGGTAAAGTAATGTGAGTTACGTAATCAGACTACTTTACTAGTTACTTTTTAAAAGTAATAGACTATTTTTAAATTTACAACAAAATATCTGATTTACTGTTTCCCCATGTAATGACCGACTTTCTCTCATGTTGAGAGAAATCGCAAGTAAAGGCTGATTTGTACTTCTGCGGCGGACCTGCGCCGTAGCCTCTACGCCGTGGGCTACGTGTCAATTTTCATTTATACTTCTGCGTTGTTGTCCACAGCGACGCGCAGTTAGTTACACATGCAGAGGGAGCATGATACCCCTGAGGGAGGGGTTCTGGCAGACCAATCACAGCGCTTGCAGTCCACGTCGAATCAACACGTTGTTACATTTTTGGAGAGGCGCACGTAGGGTGCGTCGTAGTCTACGCATGCAACACACAGCCTACAACGTAGCTACAGCGTACACTCGATGCAGAAGTATAAATCGGGCTTAAAGGTCCTTGCACACAGAGTCTGAAATTCTCGTCCGAAATCTTTGCACGTTAAAAATTAAAAACGACCTCACGTTGTGTTAATCATGTTTACACACTGCCTCTGAAACTTTCATCCATAATAAAATACAAAAAATGGATCGGGCTGAATTTTCTGCATTTTTCGCATGCGTAAGCAAGCATTTTGAGAGGTGTTTTGACAATTAAATTTTTAGGATAACATGAAAAACGCATACAAAACTTTTGGACTCTGTACTTAAGGTCCTTGCATGCTGAGGCGTTGTGCGCGCTGTGTGAACATGATCTTATTGTAGTTCTTCATCTCGCTTGCACAAAAACAGTCAAATGCAAATATGTTAAATACCACAAATATACTTTATGCATTTAATCTCACTTTATTAACCAATGTATTTGCTGCTGACCTTCGATGATCCAATTCAACCATACTAATAAGTAAAAATTACTATAGATAAACATTAGCCTAGAAATCTAGACACACTAGGGCTGCACAATTATGACAAAAATCATAATTGTCGATTATTCCCTTGAAATTGTAATTGCGATTATTAATTAGTGAACACTGAAGTGACGTAAGCCGCGCTTCTTGCTGTGACTTATTTTGACGGCGTGAAGGACCCTTATTTTGACGGTGCAGAGAACGCCAGAAACTGAGCACACAGCGCTCGCATTTTCCGTCTTCATTAGCTTACGATCCGTTTAACAGTCTTATCTAATATGCTATTAGACAGAACTATTATACAAAGAAAGTAGACATATGAAAAAGTATTGGCGTTTGCCGTGTGGTCGATGTCCGATGTGACTAGCTGAGCAGAAATACATAATCATGTTGTTTCGCTTGCTCCCCTCAAAGTTGCATTGGATTTTCTCCTTAGCATAAAGTTTGAGAGGTCCATCTATGGAGGTCCATGTTAATAGAGTCAAGTCACCTTTATTTATATAACGCTTTTTATGATGATTGTTTCAAAGCAGCTTCACAGTGTTAAACAGGAAAATAATGCAACAGAATTTGAATCAACTGTACAGCCGGTCTGGAGAAAACAGTGATGTCATCCAGCTCAGTTCAGTTCTCATATAGTGTCAATGCGGGCAGATCAGTAATATAGTTGAATATTTTAGTGTCCCCAACTTAGCAAGCCAAATGCCAGAGGCGACGGTGGCAAGACTTAGTTCGTGGAGTTAATATATAGGCCGTGTACACGGCCTTTTAAAAATGGCGGGGGCTAGCATGCTGGTGTTTCGCATGCATTCGACCAGTCAAGGTAACATGCTCCAAACACACCTCTTAAGCTCCGTAATCGTAATTGCGATTAGAAATTCGATTAATTGTGCAGCCCTAGCAGACGTGTAATTTGCAGCTAGGGTCGTCTAGCAACTCTCCGTTGGCTTACGAGCTTGGCCAATCACATCGTGTATGGAGTCGGTGGGTGGGCTTAACATAATGACGGCAGAGTTGTGACAGTTCCAAGTGAATTCCCTGCTACTTGAAAATGATGATGACTGCTGCTGGCGAACCGCAGTCTTTCGAATAATATTGAGTTTGTACTTATTGGTCTTGCACTGCCTATTGAGTCAGTTGATAAATGACTATATTGGCTAATGTTGGTGAAGTGAACAATGAGTAATGCAAGGCAAGCAATATGATAATTGTACAGTAAACAGCACATGTATGAGACCTATGTTTCAGTGGCATTCAGCATGGGATTTGAATTTTTGATTCACAGATCAAGTAGGCCATTTCAAATGTTTGACTTATACACTACAGACACTACAGTTTTTTTGACTCTTCTGAGGGTTTGTTAGACTATAGTCAGCCACAAAATATCCATGTAAACATTAATATGAAATTAGTTGTGGCGCACATAATTCATACACTGACTTATTTTAATTTTATTTTTAATTTTGATATTTAGGGTTGGGGGTTACTCAGTCAAAATGTTAATGTGGTACAACTGTCCTACTTTCACAATGAAGGAAAAAATAAGTTTGCAACCATGCAAAATATGCCAGTAAAAACGAAAAGAATACCAGAATCATATTATACAGGGGACCCATTAAGACTGTGTGTTAAGGTCAATAATGATCTCAAAATATTAGATCATTTGACCTTGTTAATGACATGGCTAGTTGTAAATATATTATATGAAAAACCTTTTTGTAAATGATCACGAGGTATACATTCACAACGTGTATTCCAGGTGTAAGAATTTTTAAATTCTTTATTGATGGTTAAGCCATTTTTAGGTCAAAAGTGGTTTAAATTATTTAATGAAAATGGTATAAAAGCATTTTAAACTAGATTCTTTTATACAATTTTCCCTTAAATCTAAACCAAAATAAAATGTAGTAATTTAAAATGTTACATGCATATTCGTGAAATCCACCCGCAAGCTTACCAATTATGTGAACTGTTGACTTAAATTATTAATAGCTTCAGAATAAAATGGACATTCAACTCTTGACAAATTAAATGGACACTTAAAATAAAACAAAAACTATTCATAACTTTTAAAATCATAAGAAATAAACCCACCTGTGCCTTCTATGGTTGTAGACACTGTAGAAATGAAATACAGCCCATGTTAATGGAATCAGCAGAAATTATACATTCAACACACACTTACATTTACTTTAGAAAATGAGGTCATGTTTGCCCAGGGTACCCAACTAAAATACCACTTATCATTACCCACCTACATGTTAAGATTGCAAAATAGAAAAACAAAAAGACAAAGAAAAGCTGAGCCCTCATCCTGTTCCCTTATCCGTCTAAATCACATGAAATTCTTTACCCAAGTTCTGCAGGTCCTTCTGGTCGTGGTAGAGACGCGTGACTCTCTCCATCAGTTCCCATTTCTCACAGCAGCCCTTGTAGTCGACAAAGTTCCTAGCCAGAATCTCCTTTAACTGCCGGACACTCAAAGCCTCGATATCATCCACTGATCTGAGGTCAGAGAGGGACGCCCGCCGCCCAGGTGCCAAGACTTCTTCAGAGTCTGAAGACTGACAGAGCAAGAGACCGAGTAAATGAGTGTATGCAAACAACTGTTTTTCTTGGACTGTTTACGTGACTGAGAGGTAAATGATCTCTTGGCATACCAAGTGCATGCAAACATCATTCCACCGAGAGTCAAAACCAACTTTAGAGAGAGAGAGCCTGCCAAATCAAGGGCGAATTCTACAAAAAGTGTCAGAAAACATTTTACTTTCACTTTACTGATTTAGAAACATGTTTAACGGTTTGCCACCTAAAGCCCCAACACCACCACCATCTAGGAGATAGATTAGGTTAGTCAGAAAAAGCTTGGCCAACATAAACACGGACAGACACAACACAACAGAACACGTGCCATGCCAAGATAGATTACAAAAACACACCAGGATTACTGCAAGTCAGTGTGAGGGCAGTTTGTTTAACTGCATATCCTGTTATTATGCAAACATGATATGCTAATGCTAGGGTAGAGATAACATGCTGAGTGGCTCATTAACAGCTACGGTTTAAAGGTTTCGTGGAGACGACTTCTAAACTTCAGCCTTTTTATTATTCTAAGGAGTGGTACTATGAGTCAATGTTAGCCTTAATTTGCTTAATATAGCACCTGAAGGGCAGATAACCATCCATGTTTGACCAACAGAGAGACTAAGGGCCAGATTTACTAACAGCCTGTGCCAGCTCAAACCCTCTTTTGGCGTTAAAAACTACTGTCAGGATTTATTAAAAGACACGCAGTGGAAAAACTAGTGCCGAAATGGCGTGGCCAGAGTCATTTTTGCGGCTGACCTTATTGCATATGCATTTGTAGGAGTTTCCCTTTCAGGCGCAAAATGTATGGGAGAAGAGTATTGAAATTAATCATCCAAGGTGATTTACTAAGGTTTACACTCGTCAGTATACTGGTGTTTGTGCCATCATTTACCACCCAAAAAAGAGCACGTCTTAAACCAGACGCTAATTTGCGCTGCTTTTGGTCATTATGGAAATGATCCGGCTACGTAAGGATCATTAAGATCTTAAAAGACCAAATTCAATATACACCTTATTGATACTTTGTACAGGCAAGCACATGAACACAGAATATAAATGCAACACAAGGTTTCTCGCCATTATAAAGAAACCGTGTTGCACTCATATTCTGGGCTCATCTGCTCGCCTGTATATAGTATGCAGAAATGTGATCGTGAATTCGTGACTTTAAGGGTGTTTTCAAGGTCACAAATTAACAGGGGCTTGGCACAAAAAGTGTCACCAAAATGAACCAAATTTAAGATAAGGGAGCAAAAAGCCCCTGCACAGTTAAAGTAAATGAATTACGACACTTGCGAAAGATAAAATGCGTTCTGTGTGAATGACCCTTACTCAGTTTTGCCGCAACAATAGTTTGACAGGTCTTGCAAATTACCTGGCTCTATGATACATCATCGCTCCTGTATCCAAAAACTACAGATCATTTTTTTTATTGACCAAGTCCTTATCCCGCCCTGAATTCCCTGTTTCCATGTTGTAACGGTGAACACGCTGTTCTGTTTTCTTGTTAGATTTAGGCACACATTCAGTGAAGTGCAATAAAATGAATAGTACAATAATTCTGTCAGCACCATAAACTGCAGTATGAATAGTGTGTTGCAGCAGCAATGACAGACTTTTTTTAATTTATTTTACGCTTGAGAGCGCTTCAGCAGCACAACGTTTTTTCAGTTGAGACGCTACATGTGCTATATATATACACGAAATATCCGAACTGTTACTATTATTTGATTTCCCAGATAATTTTTTCTGAATACAAAAATGTCAATACAAATCTAAAGTATTTGCTCTGGCGCTTATTCTCATTTTGTTCCGTTGTTGTCTGTTGCTGTTGTCCCAGCAGGATGTGATATTTGGCCCCCTCCACTGTGATTGGACGGGTTAATTGACCGCTGAAAACAATGGGACAAATAAGCTAGCCTCGGGAAAAAAATGCTTTGGTGGACACATCTTATTAGTTTTTTCAGTACGTATAATAAATAACCAATTTACAATACCCCCTGCTGTACTGCAAACATACCAAACCACCTTTGTGTACAGTTACACCCCTAGTAAGCAAGAGATTCATTTTTGTCTGGATGATGTGAATGAACTAAGTGAGAAAGCACCCAAAGCAACAAACTTTAGCATGGATGCCTAATATACAAACCAAACTTGAATTGCATTTTTTCCTGGCACACAAATATAGTAATACTAAACTATACAATATAAAAAAAGTGAAGGCACATACTGCATTCCACTAATTTTATTGGCTACTGCGTCTTTAAGAAACACCCCTTTCACATGTGAAAGGAGCAACAGTGCTCAGATGCCAGCGTGAGGCTCTGCTGCCGTGTGTAGTTTCTTAATATCAGATTGAAATGGCCAGGAAACTAATTGTTCTTTTGAGTTAAATCGATCTCGTTCACAAAACTGGTCTGAATGCTTTGTTCACGGAAATGGAATAATCCGGATCTTGAGTTTAACAGGTCACAGCACGAGGGTGAGTAAATGACAGGATCTTCATTTATGCATGAACTATCCCTTTAAGATGGATAGGCGTGAAAAAGAGTAGACTTGAAAACAGACTTTTAAAGAAGCAGTGATTCATCCAAGCCTGTAGCCAAGCCTTTTCCCCACACACAAGGCACCCACATGGAAGACGACGTTCATTAAACAGACTCTACGGAGGACGGCATAAATCATCAAGAGGCCAAATCTTTTCATTGCAAAAGGACAGAAAGTTTCCCAGGCATTCTAAAGAGCGACAGGTCACTGATCTATCCTCTGCCCCATTTAACGCCCCAGACGGCGCAGCAGAAAGAAGAAGTGGAGAGGTGAGGAGTTTCAGGAGGTACCTGCATCTCCTGCTCCACCTGCAGCTCATCGTCCATCTCGCTTTCAGCTGTCGCCTCAGCCAAGCTCTAAGGGTCAAAGGTCGCAGCCAACACAGTTTACCAGCTGTGCTCACTATCGAACTCACTTTAAGTTACAACAAATATTTTGAGTCACTTCATTCTAAAGCTGTGCTGAGTGAACCAAACCGAGAAGTGAAGCACATGCAAGGGACTGTGAGATGGATTAATTTTAGCGAAGCACAAGACAGGTTTTTTCCTTTCAATTTTAACATTATTTCTCCTAACCCAGTCAAATGTATAGAGACAAATATAAGCAAACCTTTTGTAGGTTGACTTCCTGAAGTACACTATCAGTCAAAGGCTGAACTGACCAAAGATTCAGTAAAAACAGTGATATTGTAATATAGTATTACAATTTAAAATCAACTTCATTTGAATATTTAAAAGAAATAAAAATATTCCTGTGACGTCAAAGCTGAACGTTTGAGCCTTCAAAAATCTGCTGCTCAAGAAACATTTTTTATTACTGATGTTGAAAACAGTTTTGTTGCTTAATACTTTTGTAGAAACGGTAATACACTATCATTAAAAAAATTAAGATTTAAAAAAAAAAAAAAAAATTAATAAATTTTATTCAGCAAGGACACAAAATTGATCAGTAGTGACAGTAAAGAAAAGATTTATATTTCAAATAAATGCTGTAGTTTTTACTGTAGTTTTGATCAAATAAATGCAGTCCTGTACATAAGAGTTATTTAAAAAAATAAAATAAAATAAATAAAAATTATTCCACACTTTTGACCGGCAGTGTATGCAGGACAGTTTGGAAAGGATTGCTTTTTTTTGTACCTGTCCATCTTCTGTTGTTTGAGTCGGAGGTTCCGATTCCGTTGTGCTGTTGGTCGCTGTATTGCCTGGAGTGTAAGGGGCTTCCGGCTGGTCTAAGTGTGTGCTTATTGGGGGTGGAATGTGCATGTCAGACGGAGGTGTCTGTTGGCCAAGAACCAGCTCGACCAGCTCCTCCTTCTCACGGCACATCTGTGTCGGGACCCCGTGCAGGTGGAGGTACTCCCTCAGATCCTTCACCTTGAGCTTCATCAGCTCAGCTCGCTCGAACAAGATGCCGCGGAAACGCTGGCAAGTTTGGCACAGCCATGGCTGGAGTTCCTGCGGGGGGGAGCACCGGCTGCAGTAGCTTTGCATGCAGTCCATGCAAACGTGCTGCAATGAATAATAGGAGAGTGCATTTTAAAGCCAGGTTAAGACTGGAACACAATCTCAAATCTTATTTAAGGAATGTGTAACACCATTAAGAACACAGAATCTCGCAGTTGGCAAAGGAATTAAAGGGTGTAAGAACTGGGTCAAAAGCTACACTCTAAGCACATCTACTGTCATTACATTTGATAAACACTGAGCTGCACTGGATAATGCCAAAGCAGTCTGGAAAGTTTCTTCAGGAAATATAAACACATGACAAACATAATTTGACAGTGTTCTGGAAGTCACAATCTCATTCAGTCAGAGCCATGGCTCAATGCACACGCTCAGACACGCAAGAGCTGTTGGCTCATGTCCCATTCTCATTTCCCTCCTCTCACTCCTAATTTCCTGTCTACGATCCACATTACTGTAAAATAAACATAACCTAGTCTTATGGTGAACAATTAATCGGTGCAAACAAGTCTGTCTAGTCAAAATCTAAAAATTTGCTTCTGGTGTAATTCACTTCCAGTTATTTTACAGGGTATCTGCAGTGTTTATAAAATCAAATTTAAGGCTTTTTAAGACCTGCACAAATAAAAGTAATAGCATATAATACCATATTAATCCCACATCCTAAACCAGTGTTTCCCACAGGATTTTGGTGAAACTGTGGTGTTTGGACCTCTATCCCTCTAGGGGTGTCCAGGGACATGCCCCCCTCCCTAAGAAAATATTGTTAAATTCATCAATATGGTGCACTTTGAAAGTTGAAAATGAAGAGTTCCAACCCAATATTCAGTGTTCATTTTTATTAGTGTTATTAAAATGTTTTGTTTATGTGCTATGGAAACTAAACAAAATGCAGTTTGTAAAATGCCTTGGCTTAAACAACAACTGTAAGAATGATGCATCTCTTTTATAACAAGCACTCTTGACTATTTGTGAATAGATCACCTTGCAATTCAATTCTGATGTGGGATGTAGCTTTGTAGTCTTATTTCTTTAAAACATGTTCTTTGAGTCCTCAATCCTCACAAGTGTGGTGATGTTAGGGAAGGCAAATAAATGGTAGGTTCTAATATTAATTTAATAATAATAATAATAAAAAAAATTGGTTGTTGGTGCCAGACGGGCCGGTCTGAGTATTTCACAGTCTGCTCAGTTACTGGGATTTTCATGCACAACCATTTCTAGGATTTACAAAGAATGGTGTGAAAAGGAAAAACATCCAGTATGCGGCAGTCCTGTGGGCGAAAATGCCTTGTTGATGCTAGAGGTCAGAGGAGAATGGGCCGACTGATTCAAGCTGATAGAAGAGCAACTCTGACTGAAATAACCACTCGTTACAACCGAGGTATGCAGCAAAGCATTTGTGAAGCCACAACACGCACAACCTTGAGGCGGATGGGCTACAACAGCAGAAGACCCCACCGGGTACCACTCATCTCCACTACAAATAGGAAAAAGAGGCTACAATTTGCACGAGCTCACCAAAATTGGACAGTTGAAGACTGGAAAAATGTTGCCTGGTCTGATGAGTCTCGATTTCTGTTGAGACTTTCAGATGGTAGTCAGAATTTGGCATAAACAGAATGAGAACATGGATCCATCATGCCTTGTTACCACGGTGCAGGCTGGTGGTGGTGGTGTAATGGTGTGGGGGATGTTTTCTTGGCACACTTTAGGCCCCTTAGTGCCAATTAGGCATCGTTTAAATGCCACGGCCTACCTGAGCATTGTTTCTGACCATGTCCATCCCTTTATGACCACCATGTACCCATTCTCTGATGGCTACTTCCAGCAGGATAATGCACCATGTCACAAAGCTCGAATCATTTCAAATTGGTTTCTTGAACATGACAATGAGTTCACTGTACTAAAATGGCCCCCACAGTCACCAGATCTCAACCCAATAGAGCATCTTTGGGATGTGGTGGAACGGGAGCTTCGTGCCCTGATGTGCATCCCACAAATCTCCATCAACTGCAAGATGCTATCCTATCAATATGGGCCAACATTTCTAAAGAATGCTTTCAGCACCTTGTTGAATCAATGCCACGCAGAATTAAGGCAGTTCTGAAGGCGAAAGGGGGTCAAACACAGTATTAGTATGCTGTTCCTAATAATCTTTAGCTATATATATATATATATATATATATATATATATATATATATATATATATATATATATATATATATATATATATATATATATATATATATATATATATATATATATACACACATACACACACACACACACACACACACACACACACACACACACACAGGTGCTGGTCATATAATTAGAATATCATCAAAAGTTGATTTATTTCACTAATTCCATTCAAAAAGTGAAACTTGAATATTATATTCATTCATTACACACAGACTGATATATTTCAAATGTTTGTTTCTTTTAATGTTGATGATTATAACTGACAACTGAGGACAATCCCAAATTCATTATCTCAGAAAATTAGAATGTTACTTAAGACCAATACAAAGAAAAGATTTTTAACACACATATATATACACACACACATACATACATATACATACATACATACATACATACATATATATATATATATTAACTGTAACGATCAAATAAAACCGCCAGTAGGTGGCGGCAAGTCTTAATGTGCAATTCAATCGCTGAAAATGCAGATTAATTCAGGAATCACCGTTGCTTGGAGATGTGCAACAGGTCTGGTTTGGCTTTGTTTGAAACTGTTTTCACAAAATAGAGCAAAAAATGTTTTAGCCACAATACCGTTATTTAATATCAACTTGTTTATTGGACTTTTGTACCAGATCAGTATCACATTCGCAATCATGCCAATACTCGGACCATAGAAATCTGTTTACTCGTGTGATATTGCCTAAAACTTTTGACACTCTAGTGGTTAACAAACAGAACTGCATGCATCTTGTGGAAGAACATTGTAGCCGGAGCTACTCTCTCCGTTTATGTCTATGGCGAGTCACACAGGGACTGTGCTACTCCACTGCGGTGCGACCCGAACCAGACTAAATTCAGAATATAAAAACACCAATGTACCGTAGTGATTCAGGATAAGACAAAAACATGGTTTGGAACATGGACTCATGATGTACTCGCTCATTATATAAACTTAGTAAATCTTGAACACAAAAAAAGTTTAGAGACTATAGAGATCACGTGTGATAAAGGTTAAATTCAAGAACTCATACAGGGGCTTTTTATTTTTTATAAGTTAATGGTGGCATTTCAGCCCCAAGCCCCCGTTAATTTCCGACCTTGTTTATGATAATACCAAATGTACTATTTCCAGTTAATTTGGCTGCAAAGAAACATCAGCATGGGACTGGTGAGACAGCATGTCTGGTAAGCGAGTCATGCTTCACCTTGTAAATAATCTTTAAAGTGTATCTGAATAATCAGAATAATCTAAACTGAAGCAAGTCTTTGACTGAAGGCATGAAAAGCAGTCGATCGCAGTATGAAACGTAAGGGTTGATCAGTGCTGATGCACTTTGGGAGATGTACTTTTTATTCCGACTGTATTATACATCTATTAACGAGAACTGGTGCGCCTAAATATTTTTCAGTCGCACAGTTATTTTCGGTCGCAGTGTAGAGCCCTGTATAATATAATAATTGAAAAATGAGCCAATTATTGTTTAGGAATCAGCCGTCTGCAATATCTCTGACTATCATCGATACACGATACTATCATCTATCAGGACTATTGAGCTCTATTCAGATGTCTTACCCACTAGTAAGTCTGTAAACAGCTTACTTTCAACCATCAAAAACTTCCAATCCAAATAAAAAAGTCAAGTCAGAAAACCTGATCCCAATGTTACTCTCTAGTTACTCTTATGTAAGGTGCGTGTGCAGGAATTCCATGAGCGCGATGTGACAATAGAAGCACTACTGTAAAGAATTGGTACAATGGCCATGACATCGATATGCGTCATTGTACTGTCATTCGAACCGCAGTTTATAAAGTGCATTCCGGACAACTCTCCTCGTGAGGCAAGCAAGGTAGTCACGCTGGAGGAGGACGCTCCACACAATGACTCCAGTCACTAACTCAACTTGTGAATATATGGTGGCTATAAACTGTAGCTTGAACCTTTCCCTTATCTGTCAGTGACATGATGATGATGATGATGATGTTAAATGCAAAGCATCAAATGGACTCCAAAAGGTACCAATAAGTGCACTTACGAACAATGTATATTTTGTCCCATATTTGACAGCACTGTCTAGAATTTCTGCTAGACTAATTGACCTGCATAATGTTCTCAGTACATGCTGTGCTTTTTAATAACGTGTGGGAATCTCGAGAGGAACTACTAGAATGAGCAAGGCCTTATGGTCTTCAGCAAAACAGCCAGTTGGAACTGGAATAAACATTCTGACCTGAACAACTGTGAACATCTAGAACAATAATCAGTAAGCACAGGTTTAAGACCTATTCATAGGGACGTCAATGCACTCATAGGTGTGTTGCAATTGGGTTGGACTTTTATTACAAATAAACTTTCATATTATAAAACCAAATGCAATTTATGTGTGCTATCAGGATGATAAAGAGATAGTTCATTCAAAAACTGTCATCATTTACTTTACTAGCGAGCATGCAACAACGCTACTGCACAGCGCTGGTAGATCCAGTGATTTTGAATTTTCTGCAGTATTAATAACGTAACGTGAGATGCATTCAAATTCAGCACAGAATACTCGGGGCCCTATTTTAACGATCTGAGCGCGTGGTCTGAAGTGCACGGCACAGATGCACTTAGGGCGTGTCCGAATACACTTTTGCTAGTTTAACGATGGAAAAAACGGTTGCCACACCAGGCGCATGGTCTAAAAGGGTTGTACCTAGTCTATTAATGAGTCATGGGAGTCATGGGCACACATTACTAATGCACCCTTTAAATAACAAAAAAATAATAATAATAATAATACTACTACCAGGTTTTTGTTGATCAATGGCGCAGTTTATGTCAGTTGCCTCAAAATAGCAACGCGCCAACAATGCGGCTGAACACAGCACGCCCATGGGCGAACAGATCGGCGCATGTGCATTTGCCATTTAAACAACGTGGCTCTGGACAGGAAAATGATAACTGCGTCGGGCTGAATCTAGCAAACAACACTTGCGTCACATTGTGCCGGGTGTATGATATGGCCCTCTGTTATAAACCATATCAGATCAAACAGCACTGACGTGGAAACCAGAAGAAACATTGTGCAATGAACTTACAAGTTACAGAAGGCTTTTCAGTCCACAAATATAAATTTAATGTAGCAATCATGGTATTGCGGCAGAAAGTCTTTTTATTATACATGATTCATCTCATACAACCTCATTCATCTCCGTACAACCTTTTAAGAGTGAAATTCAAGCATTTTAAGGGCTTTTAAATGGTTACTTCAGCGATTTAGCATTAAGCTTTGTATCAGTGGAAACCGGTAGTATATTCGAATGATCATGCTCCCCCCCCATTCATTACAGAGCGGTCAGAGCAATGCGAGTGTTTTCAATGAATTCCTATTAAAGTTAGCTTCCATAGGCATGAACTGAAAACGTGCCAGACTGGACACGCACCGTGAATGACTGTACAGCCGTGAATGAATGCCGGGCGGCCGTGTTTTATGGCGCTTTTCCACTACACAGTACCAGCTCGCCTCGACTTGCCTTTGTTTGGTTTTCCACTGTGTAAAACTTGTACCTGTACCTGCTTCCAGATACTTTTTTTCGTTACACCTCCGGTGAGGTTCTGAGCGAGCTGAGGTGATACTAAAACGTGACGTGAAAACACGGAAGACTGCTGATTGGTCAGGGAGAATCGTCATTATTCACTGCGTCATCATTGCACGCGCCAGACGGAGTATCCTGAATAACCCCACCATTTTTAAATAGTTTGGCCAGAGATTGCATGATATACCTATTACTATTATGGCAACTCGGAAGAATACGCCGTGGTCAAACGAGGAGGTGCAGACTTTCCTTTGTTTGGTAGCGGGTGTGTCGCGTAGAAGATCACGTGACAGTTTCCTGCAGCGTCGCTATGACGAGCAGGTACTATTGTGGAGGTACTATCTGCAATGGAAAACGAAGCGAAAAGCGAGCCGAGACGAGTCAAGCTGAACTGGTACTGGTAAAGCGCCATTAGTTTCGTTTTTGTTTTTGAATTGGCACAAATTCGAGGGCGGGTTGCTTGAATTGTGGGCTCATTATTCTTAACGAAAAACACAACAACAGAACTGTACAATGACAATTGTAGGCGCTTTTACATTTCGCTTCGAAACCAAATCTTCTGCGATCATCTTGTCTGTGAGCTCTTCACTCTCGTGATGAATGTAATCTGACTCCTGCTGCTGATGTGCTGCAACACTCGTTCGGCTCACTCATTATATTGAACAGACACGTTCAGTTTTTAATTGTAGTGTCTGTTCCCTGACTGAACTAAATGATTTTATTACTATAAAAATCTAAACGACGGTGGGGGCAGTGCCGCGGTGGGCAAGTGATGTAACCGGTGGGAGTGGCCTCATAGGGCATTGAAGCAAGTGCATTCTGGGAGCTGTTGTCTTTCATCCATATGGGCTAAAAATACATTTTCTGACTTCTCTCAGTCTAGAAGGCACCAACTTCTAAAATAATTTCTACTACATAAATGACCCAATTTAAATACACATTCAGCTTCCCAGCGGTGACAGTATCCCTTTAAAAAGGAACACGCCGACTTTTTGGGACTTCAGCTTATTCACCGTATCCCACAGAGTTAAACAAGTCCATACATACCATTCTCATCTCCGTGCATGCCAGAACTCTGTCTGACACACCCACCGCTAACCTAGCTTAGCACAAAGACTGGAGGTAAACTAGTCTATCTAGGTGCTGCGTAACATCATTGCGCCGCTGCACCCATGGTACGGCAGCAAAGTTCCTTGATTATTACGCAGGAATGAGAGTATAGTTCCTAGCCATATCTGTCTACAAAACAATAGTAATTTTATGATTAAATTAACTAAAAGTAGAACTTAGTGGCACCGGTGCCACTGTTCTCAAATATAAAAGATGAAGCAATGACACAATTTTTGGGTGAACTATCCCTTCAGACACTTTTTTTTTTTTTTTTTAACTAAATGATTTTCATGACTTTAACAGTCATGTGCAATTAAATAGAGACTTTTAATTGTCATTCAAATTCAGACTGATTCTCTTAATGAACCATATATACTGATTTGTCAAAAACAGAACAATTTGTGCACAAATTATAAACCATGTGAAAAAGTTTTAGTAATTATAAACAAGCAATACTTAACCTATGAAATATTTCAGAACAGAGCACAATTAGAAAAATACATTCTTGTTCATTACAGAAATTTTCAAGATTTTAAAATTCCTGTTATTTCCATGACTGTGGGAGACCTGTACAAGGACTCCATCAACTACCATTTGATGGCAGTGCTTCAAATTATTTTATACTACTGTTAAAGCGAAACATTACAAGACGGAACTGCAAGTCAGTCATGTCATATGATTACCTTCCTGGCGAGGCTGTCAAAGCGACCTCCACAGGACTTGCACGTGTGTTCTGGAGCAGGGGGAGATGGGTAACTGTTGAAGCCAGAGTTTGTGAAGGCCTGATGATGTGTGCTACTTCTGGTGTCCTCCACAGTGGAATCATCCAGACAGAGCCAGCCGCAGCAGCTGGCCCACATGCTCCAAACCACCTTAGTCCTAGAAGACAAAGGATGTACTTTTTTTCAAAAAGTAGATTGGTCTTCTTGAATCAATACCCTTGGAAGTAAATTAGCAGCATGGAAAAGTTCTTCCAGCGTCAGCTCTCAGCTGGAGTCATTTGGCTGAAGAAGTAGGACTTCCATCATTTATTCAAAGGCTGTGTGCAGTCTACACCACAGGAGCTGTGCAATACTCCTACTAGGATGACACTGTATCCCCCCCCCTCGCTCTCTCTCTCTCTCTCACACACACACACACACCTTCCTCGGGCAACTTCCTCCAAACGCCATTGTCTGGAGGCATCTTGCCATAACCTTCAATCATTTTATTCCAGTACGAAGATATGCTGGTATAAGTCTTGACTAAAAGTCACATGCAAAAACAAAAAAAACCTGTATGACCAGAGTTGACACTACAATGTAGTTATTGTCAACATTAAAACAAAGCTGACACCGCTTCTTTTCCTGGTCTTATTGAGCAAGTATTAATCAAAGGATTAAATAAATTAATCTTCCAAAAATAAAAGTTTGTCTTTGTAATCTTTCTTCAAAACTAAATTTCTTGATCATGTAAATTACTTGATATTTTGCACTAGAGGTCGACCGATCGATAGTTTTTTTCCGATTAATCTTCACCGATAGCTGATTCGTGGAACTATCGGTTATCTGCAAAAATCCATACGATAGTTTCTCTGGGATGCGTTCGTTGCTGGAGCGGCTGATATACAGAATGAGAGCGGCTTCTAGAGGCGGAATAATTGACTCCTCGTGGAGTTTGTTTTGACATGTGAGGTTGTATGCTGCACAAAGCTGAGAAAGCTGACACATCAGATGCACATTTAAAAAATAGACAGCGAAAAGATACAGTATAGAGATCGGCCGATATAGGTTTTTCTATAGCCGATGCTGATATGTGCAGCTGAATTTTAGGGCTGAGATCTTCAGGAATTCTGAATTCTGAGGGCCTTCATTAGCATGCTAAAATGTCACACTAATAAGTGGATGCACAACATTTCATAAACTTCATTTATTGAACACTGACTTGAACCATCTCTCGAATCTTCATTTTGTGAACTGCACAGTATTAAAATAAAATATTTATCCAAAGTTAGCCAAACAAACCAATAAACTGATAAACAAGCCCACACATGCCATTGCCATTCTATGAAATGCATCTACACACGACATCTAATTTGCATAGTAATGAGTTTAGGACAATATGTGATGTAAAAAGACACATAATAATGGGAGTAATAAAAGTTATATTTTCATAAGAATATCCAGACAAAAGCTCTATTCTGGGTGTCAGGAGGATATGTCGGTGTCGTGCAGAGTGACTCCAGCATTTATATTTAGATGACACTTCCGAAACTTTGCAGCATGCAGCTGGCCATCGGTCCTCTTAGCAGCATGGAAATCAATAGTTTTATTCGAAGGATTTTATAGACTGTACAGCCTCGAGTTTCGCGAGCCTGCATTAACTCAGCACTGAATAAAAACTCGATCACGCTCAAGAGATCTGGCTACGTTACTCAACGCTGCAAACACACGTTGTAAATAGTGCGAACACAAATGTGCAAATCTGCCCAATCTGTTTCGCCAGTATATTGTTACAGTACCAACGTTTGAGGGTGCTTCAGCCTCGTTTATACTTTCTGCGAGCCTCCGATCACTGCGCACGACCGCACCCTCGCTCGTGCGGATGCGTCGAGTATAAACACGCCTAGCCTGTCATACACTGTTCTGGGCTGCTCCAGGAGTGAGGACAGCTCTGTGTCTCAAAGCACAGTCAGTGCTGTCTGTGAGCGGGGCGGAGTAACGTAGCCCTCAAGTCGAGCTGCTGCTTTCTCCACCCCACGCACAGTGAAATTCTCAGACTCCGATACAGGAAAAATAAAACAGAACTTATAACATGGGAGCTACTATGTTAGCAAACAATCTGCTGATAGTTTTCGACTACAGTCCTTAAAGTTAACTGCAAGCATTGTAGCATTACGCCAGTTCCACCGCACCAATAACACGCGGCTGCCCGCGGACGTGCCTGACTTTAAATCGGCGCTACTAAACACAGATATCGGCTGATGCCAATATATTTAAAAAAAAATTACAAATATCGGCCCGATATATTGGCTGGCCGATATATCGGTCGACTTCTAATACAGTACACTACACTAAAGTTGCCATATCATTATAAAATAATTTATTTGTTGACTTGATGTTGCACTCTAAATGTGGTAAAAACAATGTGCCAAAAACACAGGCAAGCCCAACATAAATGTTTAATGTCACAATTGTTACCGTCTATTTGCATTCGTTTATATCCAACTCGTCACTTTTATGCATTCATTAGCTGGCGAAGTTGCATATTTAAAGCTAGTGATGTGAAAAAACAAACTGTATCGTCATGCAGCCGACAGAAACGTATAAACAAATTAGGGCTGGGCCGAATACCATTTTTTCAGCTTCGAAGCTTCGGTAGTAATCAACACCGAATATTTGAAGCTTCGGAGGGAAGGGGCTGAACATATTCTTCTCTCTAATAAAGGCAGGAATCTCGAGAAGCGGCGCGCCTCATGCGGGCAGGGCTTAGGCTATATTCTCCGAGAACGGACACTGCACTAGTGATACAAAACACACAGGTCAGTTACGTCCGAGTTTTGATGGAGTTTTAATGGCGCCATTTTTACGTCTCAAAATGGCGCCGCTGTGTTTGGTCGCCGTTCAGGTCGCTCCGCGAAGACTGTGCTTTTATTTACTATTTTACTTTCTTTTACTCTCAGTTTTTACAAACTTATCATCTGCATTGATCTACTACGACAGCAAAACTCTTTTGGACATTGGTTACCTCTACACTGGACTGTTTCAGGACACTTTCGCCGATCCTCTGTGGCCATCTGAGATTCTTCGGAACGCCGAGTTGAACAATGGACAGAGCCAGCGGCGTAGAACAAAGAAACACCGTGGGAAACGTGCTGGTATCCGTAACAGACTGAGGAAAAGGGCATTCAGACCTCCTCTCCGAGCATTCTTCTAGCAAATGTTCAATCCTTGGATAATAAGATGGACGATCTTAGAGCCAGGATAAGTTTTCAACGGGACATGAGAGACTGTAATATCTATTGTTTGTCTGAAACATGGCTCACGCCCGCGGTCCCGGACACAGCTGTGACGCCGCCGGAGAACCTCTCTGTTTTTCGGATGGACAGAACAGCCGAGGCCGGTAAATCCAAAGGCGGTGGAGTGTGTTTCATGATCAACAAGAAATGGTGCGATCCCAGGAACATCACCATTCTCTCGCGGTCCTGCTCACCTCATCTGGAACATTTAACAATCATCTGCCGCCCATTCTATCTGCCTAGGGAGTTTTCTGCGGTTGTCGCGACCGCCGCTTACATCCCACCGCAGGCAGACACAGCGCTGGCTTTATCTGGCCTTCATGATGTTGCCAGCGCGCGCCATAAACCAACATCCCGGCCAGCGCATTCATTGTCGCGGGCGATTTTAACAAAGCAAACCTAAAGAAAGTCCTGCCAAACTTTCACCAGCACGCCTCCTGCCCCACACGAGGAGCAAACACACTGGATCACTGCTACTCTCCGTTTAAGAACGCCTATAAAGCGCGGTCACTTCCAGCGCTTGGCAAATCGGATCATGCCGCCATTTTCCTCACTCCCGAATACAAACAAAAGCTCCTCCAGGAACCCCGGTGAGGCGGGAAGTTAAGCGTTGGTCACCCCACTCAGAGACCGCGCTACAGGCAGCTCTGGGCGATGTGGATTGGGACATGTTCCGAGCGCAGTTCAGCTGACGTAAGCGAAGTTCACAGACGTGGCGCGCTTTCTTCATCAACACGCTTACAGAGCAAGCCACGCAAACAATAACAATAACGTCCTTCTCAAATCAGAAACCGTGGGTGGACAATTCAATCCGCTGCAGTGAACGCGACGCACTGCTGCTTACAACGCCGGTCTCCATTCAGGGAATATGAATGAATACAGATCGTCCTGCTATGCTCTCAGACGAGCAGTTAAAGCCGCAAAACTCCGTTATAAAGACCGAGTGGAGTCTCATTTCCAACTCAACGACTCGCGCGCATGTGGCAAGGTCTGAGGTCCATCTGCTCCTTTGGATCTAAATCCTCTGCAGAGGCAAGCGTTGATCCGTTGCTCGTGAACGAGTTAAACTCTTTCTATGCTCGCTTTGACTGTAACGCACAGCGCGACTCCGCCAAGTGGCGCGTTAGAGGAAATTACTCAGAGCAGCAACAATCACGTGATCTCTGTCTCGGAGGATGAAGTTCGAGAGCACTCCGCGTGTGGACGTCCAGGAAAGCTGCTGGGCGGATGGTATTTCAGGTCGTGTTCTGCGTCCTGTGCTGATCAGCTCACCGGGTTGTTTACATCTATCTTTAATGAGTCCTCGCTACATCTGTGGTCCCCACCTCCTTCAAAAAATCCACCATCATCCCTGTCCCTAAGAACAGTAAACCCTCTTGCCTAAATGACTATCGTCCCAGTGGCTCTCACGTCTATAGTCATGAAGGTCTTTGAGAGACTCATTAAAAACACCATTTGCGCCTTCATTCCTGACACTTTGGACCCTCTTCAGTTTGCCTATCGTCCCAATAGATCGACTGAAGATGCCATCTCTCATGTCCTCCACTCCTCCTCACTCACATCGACAGCAAAAGTGGGAACTACGTAAGACTGCTATTTATTGACTATAGCTCAGCCTTTAACACCATAGTTCCCACCAAGCTAACCTCCAAACTCCTGGATCTCGGCCTGAATCCTTCTCTCTGCCACTGGATTGAGGACTTCCTCACTGGCAGGCCTCAGGTGGTGAGAATAGGCCAGTCCACCTCCACCTCCATCACCCTGAGTGTGGGAGCTCCACAGGGCTGTGTCCTGAGCCCCTGCTCTACTCTCTCTCTACACGCATGACTGTTTGTCCACACACAGCTCCACCTCTATCATCAAATTTGCTGATGATACTGTTGTCCTGGGCCTCATTTCCAACAACGAGACGGCATACTTGGACGAGGTGGAGCATCTAACATCATGGTGCCAGGACAACTGTCTCTCTCTGAATGTTGGCAAGACCAAAGAAATGATTGTGGACTTCAGGAAGAGACAGCAACGGACATACTCCCCCTCATGATCAGCGGGTCACCAGTAGAGAGAGTGAGCAGCTTCAAGTACCTGGGAGTAAACATCTCCGAGGACCTGACCTGGACTGCTCACATTCAGACACAGGTGAAAAAGCCAGGCAAAGACTGTACCACCTGCGCCCAGCTGAGGAAATTCAGGGTTTCACCAGCTATCCTGAAAACTTTCTATTTAGGGGCGATAGAAAGTGTTTTAACTCAGTGCATCACAGCGTGGTATGGGAACAGCACCAGTCATGACCGCAAAGCCCTGCAAAGAGTAGTGCGCTTATCCGAGCGTATCTCAGGGTCAGCTCTCCCGCCTCTGCAGGACGCCTACACCAAACGCTGCAAAGGTAGAGCTACCAAGATCATCAAGGACTCTAATCACCCTGCAAACCCTCATTTCACGCTGCTACCATCTGGTAAGCGCTTCAAGCCTGATGGCCAAAACTGAGAGACTCAGGAGGAGCTTCTTCCCCCAGGCCATCAGACTCCTGAACTTAACATCACGTGACTTCACGTCAGGATAAACATCGATACACTGACATTGCACTGCACTTTCTGTTCTCGTTGTTACTGTGTAACAACCTGTCATAAACCTGTTTGCACATTATACTCTTTATACATTTGTTAACCACATATTTATAAGTCTACAGTTTACTCACTGCAAAGTCTACTTCAATTATTTTATTCCACTTTATCCTTATTTGTTACCTTTTTTTTCTCTTGACTTGATTATTTATAATTCTACAGATATAGACATATATATATATATATATATATATATAGTACTTTTTTTTATATCCTATTTCTATTATAATTTCTTCCTTGTGTTTTTAACTGTGAATTTGCACTGTCCATGGAGCGGACCTGTTTACATTTCACTGCCGGTTGTATATTCTGTATATAACTGTGTGTGAGACAAATAAAACTCTTGAATCTTGAATCTTGATAATTTATAGTAGCACAAATAATTTTTTGTTCAGTTAGAGAACAGATTAACTACAATTAAAAAGCCGGACGAGAGTCGCAGCACAAACTGCAGCAGGAGTCAGATCTCATTCACATCCCTAACAGGTAAAAAGGCTAATACATTTTGATTCTATTATTCTATTTTATCTTTATGCATGACTATTTGGATTTATATGAAATGGTACAATAAGAGTTTATTTGAAACATTAATAAATGCTGTAGAAGTATTGTTCATTGTTCGCTTGTTAATTTCAACATTTACTAATAATTAACCTTAGTTAATGCACTATGAACTAACATGAATGATAAAAGGTACAATTGTGTTGCTCAAATATTAATATATGCTGTAAAAAATGTATATGCATAGTTTTCACGTGATGTCACACGCTTGCAGGAACGCCCACCTGGAGGGAAAAACAAGGCTATCCTCCATTGCCCACCAGTCATTTTTAAGTGTTATGTTTGTTTTTTTTATCCAGTATCCATTTTAAGTACGGCCACTATCGGTAAAAGCCACTATCAGGCGACTTCTATTTTACACCATTTTTTTAAACTGCTATTCTTTATACATGCCTCTGATGGATGTATAAAGGTCACATATTTACCAAATTAAAAAGTTCAAAAATGGGTCTCAAAAACAAGATCAAGACTTTGCATTCCATTCAAATGTCTTAAAGGAATAGTTCACCCTGTCCCAGTCAAAGTCACTGTGTTTTCATGATCAAACATAGAATGTTCTCTGTTCACAAGCCAATCACTATGGATATAAATCCAACCGTTCTTTGTCCTTGTTGAATGTAAAATGGGTTGTGCATGGCGTTTCATCTTTACGTGGGTGGACAGTTGTAAAGACGACAACGAAGTCTTTGGTCTTGGGTTTACAAAGACCACTGACTTAAATACAGACAACTTCACAGCAAAACTCACAAGAGTCAAGAACCAGAGATCACCCAGCAGGAATGGCCGTACTCCCCTGTGGTGCTCTATTCACGGCCTACAGTGGTAACCTGTACAATTACACACAGACACTGCCATGGTGACCAACCAAGAATGGCAATTGAGGTTGATTTCTGCCTCAAAAAGCAACAAAGACCAAAGAAAGGGACTAACTAACAGTAGGATCCTGTTACTCAAATTCTGAAAAAGCAATTCTGATCAGCCTGAGGATGGTGACAGAATCTCCACACGCCCACATCTCATGTGGGGTAAAAACAACATTTTGCTTAAGCTCATATACATGCTCAAGAGACTTACTGACCTTGACATAAAATCATGAGGGTCTAAAAGGTTCCAAGATATGAGGCTTTTATGATTTAATTGTCACAACATCAAATTGGCTTCATGCATGATGGTTAGACCACAATGTATTACTGACTTTGGTTTGGCGGACAAAGGTTGTTGTAAATGTAAAAATATCATGCGCTTGGTATGCTTATTAAGGATGCACCCGAAATGAAAATTGTCTTAATCTCTAATGCTGTAAAGTACTCAGTGAGCTCTATCAGTTGGTATATTACAGCGCTTGACGCTTAGGCTACTTTTCTTCCAAGGATTACATGTGATCCTAATTTGAAACATTTAGCAGGGCATAAAAAAAACTTTAGGAGTCCAATGAAAATGTTTTTTTTTTTTAAACTGAGACATTTACAAGCAAACTTTTTATAACCTTAAACTTGATCAAACTTTTTGAAGACCTGCAGGGACCAACGTTTTATTTTACACACATAATCCTAAATACATTTTACAGTTCGCACACTGCTTTTAGTAGCAAATGCGAGTAAAATGCTTGCACTGTCGAACCCTGCATTAACTATAATATTAAGGGTTAAAATTAATAGCAGACATATACATACGGGAGATTTAATATCAATCTTTTAAATTATATAAATGTCTCTACTCCAATTCGTTGTAGAAATATAAATGGTGGCTGTCATAACTTGTTTTCATGAGGTTTATTCAACTATACGATAAATGAGACAAAACTAACAGGTTATTTAAGAATACAAAATGCGCCCTATATTTTTCTAGTTGACAGTGGAGTTATGGTCAATGAAGAGCTTTCCTGAGGTAAATGCAAAGTTATGTGACTGTTTACAAGCTGTTCTACTGACATCTGTATCGACACAGATTGAGCGATATATACATGAGACATTATACATTTCATTAAGTTGTACTATTTTAACATTTCTTCTGATGTTAATTCATGCTTGTTTTGTGACATAGTAAAGAGGAAGAGATGACCGATGACCGTATGTCGTAATAGTATGCAGTGCCTGGTTAGTCGCTGCTTAAGCTTCCTTCGGATTCAAATATTAGGAATGAGGTTGAACTTTATTTTTAATGAAGTTCCAGCTCACGTGGAAAAGATGCATTTGTTCGCTTCATTTCACCACGGATTCATTTGTAAACAAGATTTGCAGACAGAATGAGATTTAAAAAAAAAAAAAAACTGCTGTGCCTTTTATATTGGATCTGGAAGGAATGGTACAACACACTTGACTGATGTGAGTAAAAAAAAGAAAAAAAAAAGAAAAGTGTAATAGTATTGCATTGTTACAGATCGTTTAATATCTACTGATTATGTGCACGTCTAACAGAACATAACTAACAGTCCAGTTGCCGTTTTTCCACACGTTTTCAAAACAATTCCCCACGTGTACTGACGGAGGAGCAGAAGCTCATTATAATATGCAAAACTGTTATCCTATCATAGCAGTGGCCGTTTACTTCCAAGTCTACAGTGCCCATTAAAACCGAGCGTTCCATGAGAGAGGCTCAAAACCAGGGTAGAAGATAGCCTATTACTTATTCATTATGATGTTTTGAATGTAAAAACCATGCAAACGTCATTAGCTGACCTCAGACAACAGTATAAAAAAAATTAAATAAAAAAAAGAGCCAGTTCATGATCCCTTTAAGAATTTATCAGGGAAATCAGGATTGATTAAAATAGTTTAAATCAATATAATATTGCCAAACCAGCCCTGATATAATATATTCTACAATTGTTTTAAGTTTGTTATTGGACCTAACCACAACAACACCATATACATGCAATACAAACCTCTAAAACACAGGCTATGCGTTTAAACACCTTACAAATTCCATCCACTTTTAAACAGGAAACCAAAACTTACATCCAGGTTGAAGAAGAAAAAAAAAATCCCCAAAACCAAACAAACAATTTCACATTACTTGGTGTCAGCAAACATGGCAGCATGTGCAAAGTTCAAAACAACAAATGCTCTCACAGTCCCCACTGACCAGCTGACTGGACATTGTTACTGCTGGGCTGTCATAAAATACCCCAGCCCCCCTTTAACCCCTCAGCCCATAGTGTCAGTACACCCAAACACTCCCTAGTAACAGACCAACAATAGCTGCACTGTGACTAGACAACACACACACACTGAGACAAATCGCTCAACAGCAGGAGGATACTTGTAATGCCTGGGGTTACTGGTGACGGGTCATATGGTTAAAGGCAGAGTGGAATTATAAATGACCCATTAGTGTTGACCGCCACCAAGAAAGAATTTGAAGTATGGAAAGGACAGGAATATTTTGAAGAGTTTTAAAGGTATTGGTGCAGGTCGATACAAACCGGTGTAGATGTTACACACTTACAGATCTGGAGTGACCAGTGGGAATTGTGCTAATGCATAATTTTTGTTCGCCTTTAAATAGAACGCTTAAATATAAAAGTGCTAGAATGTTGAATCTGGGTTTAGCTCTTTATTTGACCACGGGTTTATTAGTCATTACAAGTTCGGCATCTGAGACCCGCCCCATAAGTAACCAACCAGCAAATAACCCAGGATTTGCTAGCAGTGTTGCGCAACACTGTTACACAAAGTAAAACAAACCAGATTTGCATAGTCTGGGAGAAATACCAGTGCTTGCAAGACAGCAAAAGAACATAACATCAGACATCAGCAACATTGTTATCGTTTTGAATGGCACAACAGTTGAAGAAATAGAAAGTGTGCATATGTGCCAAGTTCTTGTAATATGTACTAAACGCATGTTGGTTTAGAAAAACTTTAAGTTTATTGACTCTAATGTCATGTTGGTAACTAACATCAAGTAAAAGGTGGCTAGAGATGCACCAGTCAACTGGCCATAAATTGGACCCGGACAGTTTTTCGCCAATCTCTATTCTGGACTTGCGCAGGAAAGAGACGGGACATGCTGAAGAAGCAAAGATGATAGCAGATGTGCCAGCAGATACTGAACAAGGCACAGCAAGCTCACGGTTCATGATGCTTGAAATATTGGAAGAAAAATATAAATATATTTAGGGTGGGGGTTTATATTAATAAAGGAAACTGTCTTCAGAATAGTTTCGATGGCATTTTCTTTTCCTTTTCCTTCCATATAATGCCAAATAAAGTAGTGTTTATAAGCGCAGCTGCTTTGTGTACAGCAGTAACCAGTGAAACGCTATAATCGCTGAGGATCCATAAGCTCCACCTACTGTCAGAGAGTGAATTTGCATTTTCATTCATTTAACAATCATTTGCCGAGGGAGTTTTCCTCGGTCATCGCCACTGCAGTTTACATCCCACCACAGGCAGACACAGCGCTGGCTTTATCTGACCTTCATGATGTTACCAGCGGCTTCATAAACACGCCGATGCTGCTTTCATCGTCGTGGGCGATTTTAACAAAGCAAACCTGAAGAAAGTCTTGCCAAACTTTCACTAGCACGTCTCCTGTCCTACACAAGGAGCAAACACACTGGATCATTGCTACTCTTTGTTTAAGAACGCCTATAAAGCGCGGTCACTTTCAGCGTTTGGCAAATCGGATCATGCCGCTATTTTCCTCACACCTGAATACAGACAAAGGCTCTGTTTGCTACACAAACCTATCGTCCCAATAGATCGACTGAAGATGCCATCTCTCATGTCCTCCACTCCTCCCTCACTCACATCGACAGCAAAAGTGGGAACTACATAAGGCTGCTATTTATTGACTATAGCTCAGCCTTTAACACCATAGTTCAGCATCAAGCTAACCTCCAAACTCCTGGATCTCGGCCTGAATCCTTCTCTCTGCCACTGGATTGAAGACTTCCTCACTGGCAGGCCTCAGGTGGTGAGAATAGGCCAGTCCACCTCCACCTCCATCACCCTGAGTGTGGGAGCTCCACAGGGCTGTGTCCTGAGCCCCCTGCTCTACTCTCTCTACACGCATGACTGTTTGTCCACACACAGCTCCACCTCTATCATCAAATTTGCTGATGATACTGTTGTCCTGGGCCTCATTTCCAACAACGATGAGACGGCATACTTGGACGAGGTGGAGCATCTAACATCATGGTGCCAGGACAACTGTCTCTCTCTGAATGTTGGCAAGACCAAAGGAATGATTGTGGACTTCAGGAAGAGACATCAACGGACATACTCCCCTCTCATGATCAGCGGGTCACCAGTAGAGAGAGTGAGCAGCTTCAAGTACCTGGGAGTAAACATCTCCGAGGACCTGACCTGGACTGCTCACATTCAGACACAGGTGAAAAAAAAGCCAGGCAAAGACTGTACCACCTGCGCCAGCTGAGGAAATTCAGGGTTTCACCAGCTATCCTGAAAACTTTCTATTTAGGGCGATAGAAAGTGTATTAACTCAGTGCATCACAGCGTGGTATGGGAACAGCACCAGTCATGACCGCAAAAGCCCTGCAAAGAGTCGTGCGCTTATCCGAGCGTATCTCAGGGTCAGCTCTCCGTCTCTGCAGGACGTCTACACCAAACGCTGCAAAGGTAGAGCTACCAAGATCATCAAGGACTCTAATCACCCTGCAAACCCTCATTTCACGCTGCTGCCATCTGGTAGCGCTTCCGAGCCTGATGGCCAAAACTGAGAGACTCAGGAGGAGCTTCTTCCCCCAGGCCATCAGACTCCTGAACTCAGTCACTTAACATCACGTGACTTCACTTCAGGATAAACATCGATACACTGACATTGCACTGCACTTTCTGTTCTCGTTGTTACTGTGTAACAACCTGTTATAAACCTGTTTGCACATTATACTCTTATACATTTGTTAACCACATATTTATAAGTCTACAGTTTACTCACTGCACAGTTTACTTCAATTATTTATTTTTCTTTATTTTTTTCTACTTGATTTATTTATAATTCTACAGAGATTATATATATATATATATATAGATAGATAGATAGATAGATAGATAGATAGATAGATAGATAGATAGTACTTTTTTATCCTATTTCTATTATAATTTCCTCCTTGTGTTTTTAACTGTGAATTTGCACTGTCCATGGAGCGGACCTGTTTACATTTCACTGCCGGTTGTATATTCTGTATATAACTGTGTGTGAGACAAATAAAACTCTTGAATCTCATTCAGTCCGTCTGCTGTTTGTTTTGTGCAGGCATCTTATGTAGAACAATTTCATTAAGCTAAAGTCAGATCATTCTGTTTTTGCGTTACATCTTAAAATTATACAAATCTAATTTAAATTAAAAAACAACTGCTCATGCTACATATGTGCGCAGCATCTTTGTTTGGCTCATGATTAAATTCAGTGGTTGGTTGCCTTTCATTTCAAATGGTTAGAAACAACTTTTTTCTCAGGTCAGTTTGGCCTGTTATAGAGTAAATAAACTACAAATAGATTTGCTTTAAAAATAAAAATAAAAACAAACCCTGTACCGAAATCGGCCATGCTAAATCATGATCGGTGCTCTTACACCTTGACCACGTGTATGTACACAACACATCTTACCTAACTAGTTCTTTTTTTTTCAAGATTAAAGTATTTCTTAAAAATATAATAACCGATTAATTCATAAATGTGTTTGAGCAGTCAAACCATTTTACAGCTTCAACTAAACTTAATGCCTTGTCATAAAAAGGTCAAATTATCTGATATTTTAGGTTATTGAGTCATGAGGGGCTGCAGGGCTCTTCTCCATGATATAATTTCCAATTTTAGGTTTATTTTATATGTTCTATATAATAATAAATCATACAATATTATGCCATGTGGTTCTCTTTTTAAGAATTGTATTAATTTTATGAGGCTTTGGTTTTTTTCCCATTATGCTTTCAGGACAACTATACTACCCTGACATTTTTTACTTTATGGTTTTTGAAAAATATCAAAATTATTTTAATTCAGCAATTAAAGCCATCGTCTTTTAACTGAAAAGGTGTAGTCAGGTGTATGAATAGTAGGGCTGTCACGATTACAATTAGAGTACTCGATTTAAAAAAATAAAATACATTTACCCATGTCGAGTAACCGGCAAAATACCACGGACGAGAATCCACGAACCACATTATTAGTTTTCTAAGGCTGCACAATGTATTAAAACCATAATATGGCATTATGCTATAGTGAATTCAAAAAGGCTTCAACTATTAAAGATTAAGTGAATATTTGAATGAAATGTCATTTAGCCAATATTAAACAAGGATTTGATCTGCTGTAAAGTGAACAACAAATATCACTAGGCTGCTGGCGCACTCTGCATTTGTTATAATACATGTGTACAATAAGATGATAGTTTATATATTATGTATATTAACAGTGTTGTTCTATAAAACCATATGATTACTTGCTTTGAACCAAATATTATTGCCTCGTTGATACTGAATATGCATTTTAAAGGTTTAGGTCTTTGAATCTGTCTATTTTTATTACCACAAAAATGTCAGATTACTTGATTAATCGACAAAATAACCGACTGATTACTCGATTACCAAAATTAACACTTTTAATTTGGACTGCAACAACTAATCGATAATGAAAATCATCGACAACGGTTGTCATTATCGATTAGTCGGGTCTACCCTCTGTGCACGGAAAACTTCCACCAGTCGCGCCAAATGACAGCACTGAACAACACATTTCCATGGACAAAACGCATCTAAAAATAGCGGAGGAAACAGAGTGAACTGCTGCGGGTTTATTTTAAGCTTCAAGCGAACGCTTTAGCGCTTCACATACTTCGACAGATGCGTCCTCAGCGCAAAACGCTCATTTTACAGGTTGATCTGTAAATGTTAACACGGAGTTTGTTTTTTGTGTTTTTGTTTTTCTGCAAGGATTTAAACGGTCCTTTTTGCTTAGTAGTAACACAAACATACCCTTACGGAAATTAACCATGGTTTTATTGTATTGACTACCATTTGCATAACCACAAAAATACTATAGTTATACTATGGATTTGAAGCAATTTGTGGTTCCCATGGAATAACCCCTTTTTTATGTATTTATTGTTTGTTTTATTGTTTGGTTAATTTTGTAAGGGTAGATATGAGTGTGTTCATAGCACTGATGACACGTTTGTTTGAAGGACAGCATTGGGCAGGATGTGGGCAAGTGTGTTTTGTCAGTAAAAGAAAAAGAAAGTGGGTTGTTTAACCGATTAATTGAAAAAATAATTATATTATTTCATTAATAATTCTAAAAATAATTATCAAAATTATCGTTAGTTGCAGCCCTACTTTTAATGTAATGTTTTCAGGATAAAACAGCATCAGTAAAAGTTTAATTACAGTTTCATACCTTGAAAAGGAGTTGGTGACTTGTATTATATATCCCTGAACGTCACAGTACACACGCCATTGACATCTATAAAGAGAAAAAGAGCACATTTATGAGAAGCATTTACTGCATTTGCTGGCACACCTTCTTTCACGCAAAAAGCAATGGCAAGGTGTTGAACATGAGGATCTGGATCAAACCTTCCTCTCTGTTTGCACATCAACCTCGCAACTCAAAGCTCACACAATGACTTGGCAACCTCAAACATCCGTGTGTAAGATCACTCTAAAGCTTCCTCTTTAAAACAGGAAAACTTTTGTTCACCAAGACCAAATGGTGCCCTAGAAAAGTATTAGGCACATATAAACATTTCACAGTGCGCACAGTATTTGAATCGTGTAGTATTTAAACCCTTGCTTAAAGAGTGTATAATAAGGGTTACTAGAGTCAAAGGTTTGTAGACAAACTTTGAAGTTGCTTGAAAAAGCCTAGCCAGAAAGTTTGAAGATTAGACAGTTGAGTTTGTTCAGAATAATAATAAGCTGCTTATTATTATTATTATTATTATTATTATTATTATTATTATTATGTAGTAGTAAGTTAGATCAGCAAACTGGCTTTTTCAAAGCCCACTTAATCCACTTAACAAAAAATGTACAACGTACAATTTATATATATATATATATATATATATATATATCTATCTGAAGAGATAGATATAAATAGTCAGATGATAGATAGATAGATAGATAGAGATAGATAGACAGAGATAGATAGACAGACAGATAGACAGATAAATAGACAGACAGACAGACAGACAGCGACAGATAGACAGAGATAGATAGACAAACAGACAGATAGATAGACAGACAGACAGACAGATAGCGATAGACAGACAGATAGATAGACAAACAAATAGACAGAGATGGACAGACAGACAGACAGACAGACAGACATGGACAGACAGACAGACAGACAGACAGAGAGATGGACAGACAGACAGACAGACAGATAGAGATGGATAGACAGACAGATAGAGATGGACAGACAGACAGACAGACAGAGATGGACAGACAGACAGAGACAGAGACAGACAGACAGACAGACAGACAGAGATGGACAGACAGACAGACAGACAGAGATGACAGACAGACAGACAGACAGACAGACAGAGATGGACAGACAGACAGACAGACAGAGATGGACAGACAGACAGACAGACAGACAGACAGACAGAGATGGACAGACAGACAGACAGACAGACAGACAGACAGAGACAGACACAGAGAGGACAGACAGACAGACAGACAGACAGACAGATAGACAGACAGACAGAGATGGACAGACAGACAGAGACAGACAGGACAGAGATGACAGACAGACAGACAGACAGACAGACAGATGGACAGACAGACAGACAGATGGACAGACAGACAGATGGACAGACAGACAGAGATGGACAGACAGACAGACAGACAGACAGAGACAGACAGAGACAGAGATGGACAGACAGACAGACAGATGGACAGACAGACAGACAGAGATGGACATGACAGACAGACAGAGTGATGGACAGACACTCAGACAGACAGAGAGAGAGAAAGATGGACAGACACACAGACAGAGAGATGGACGGACGGACAGACAGACAGAGATGGACAGACAGAGACAGACAGACAGACAGACAGACAGACAGACAGACAGATAGAGATGGACAGACAGACAGATAGAGATAGACAGACAGACAGACAGACAGACAGACAGACAGACAGACAGAGATGGACAGACAGACAGACAGACAGATGGACAGACAGACAGACAGACAGACAGAGATGGATACAGACAGACAGACAGACAGACAGAGATGGACAGACAGACAGACAGACAGACAGACAGACAGACAGATAGAGATGGACAGACAGACAGACAGAGATGGACAGACAGACAGACAGATAGAGATGGACAGACAGACAGACAGACAGATAGAGATGACAGACAGACAGACAGATAGAATGACAGACAGATAGAGATGGACAGACAGACAGACAGATAGAGATGGATAGACAGACAGACAGATAGAGATGGATAGACAGACAGACAGATAGAGATGGACAGACAGAATGACAGACAGACAGACAGATAGAGATGGACAGACAGACAGACAGATAGACAGACAGACAGATAGACAGACAGATAGAGATGGATAGACAGACAGACAGATAGACAGACAGATAGAGATGGACAGACAGACAGACAGATAGAGAGACAGACAGACAGATAGACAGACAGATAGAGATGGACAGACAGAGATGACAGACAGACAGATAGACAGATAGAGATGGATAGACAGACAGACGAGTTTAAATGAGTCTCAATGGCTTAGATGTAGTTCATGTATGTCAGTTTGAGTGAGTGAGAGTTGAACTTCTGACAGCTGACAGTTCGAAAATATGAACATTCCGTCAATGTAAGTCAATGGGAGCTTTTCCAAGTTTTAATAGTCATTTTTAGGAAAACCGTAAGTCGGATCAGTTAGAAAAGAGCTCCGAGTCAAGCTAGTCTGAAGGTCTGAAGCCCACTTAACAATCCCTTAAAGTGTAGTATCAGGATTATAGTTCACACACTACAGTCACTACAACAAACAAGTCACAGTATTCGTACAGCATCATAACCCAGTCACACTTCATATAGTTTCTTATTTGAAGGATCATGCGACACGTTCACAAGCGTCTCAAATGGCGAAAAGTACAGTGAAGAAGTTGATATAAAAGCGTTTAAAACATTCAATCGATATATCAGTGTGAGTAAACGTAAAAGAGAGCGGTTTGTTTCATATCTACTCTCTTTATTCAGACGAGAAGGACGTTATTAAACTTTACTTACCTCAAATGAAACGAAGGCGCTCGAAAACCGCAGATGTTAAAAACTCTGTACTGATCAATAGTCCTTACCAGACAGATGAAGACATTTGGAAGAGACTCTCGGCGTATTATTTTATGGTCGATATTGGATAAGCTCACACACTTTTGGTGTTTAGAATTACGAGAAGTTCGTTAGTGACGCTCAGCTTCAGCGAGTTAAGAGTCGTTCACTGTAGCGCGAGCACGTCTACTTTCAAAACACGAGAACGCGCACGTCGTTTGACGCACCCATTTTGAAAATAAATGAAGTCGGTATAATATGATTTTGTTGTTTAAAAACGTTTTTTTTTTTTTAATCTGTGAGATTCTATATGGAGGACGAAACATAAATAAATAAATATATAGATTATTAAATGTGCGAGGAGACAAATAGTTAAAATACAAAAAACGAATGTTGCGCCAAAGGAAAAATAAATACATTCAAAAATGAAGACGGTTAAAAGGAAAACTTTCAGTTTAGTATTTGCTTTAACATATTTTTCCCCAACATGTATTTATTATTATTTATTTTAGTATATCTCCTCGCACATTTAATTATTCATATATTTATTTATGCAGCAATATGTGGACTTGTGCATTTATTTATTTACGTAGAATTTTGTTCATACATATAGGGCACCTGCAAAAAACTGACTTTTTTCTTTTGTCGAATACTAAAATAACGTATTAAATATATTATTCAACGAAGTGGTACCCGACCAACAATCGGAAACTCTACCCACCTCTTGAGCACAGGTTCCGGCAATGACTGTGATTGGTCCGTCCTGGCCAGCGCGGAGAAAAACAACACGCATCACATGACCACACCTCTGCAGAAGCGCTCTGGACCTGCAAACTTACACCTGGAAAAACTTTAATATCATTTTAATTAATCAAATTTTAAACATTGTAGCCATACAATTGGCTCCATCTAAAATGCGCTATCATCATCTTCCAGGAAGTTACATAAAAGCACAGTAAGTATTAGCAATGCATTTGACTAACTTGGCTATGCTTTCATAGAAATGACAACACCAAACTAAATTATACAGACTGTTCGTTTCCTGCGCTCTGAGCCATTTAATTGAGATAAAAGATATAGGCCAAATTAGGTAACGTTAGAAGGCAGCGACCTCTACTGCAGTCAAATATAATGTGCAACCCTCGTGTCACTTTAAATATTGATTTAAACTTGAAGCCTATATGAGACTCCAAATCACCACATAAAGTAATTTGCCTTTTTTCAAACCACATTTTATAATCTGCACTAAGAATTAATAATAAACAAGCGTGTATATTTTCTCAAGGGCTGTGTGAGCCTATATAATGACCATAGGCATGTTGTAAATTCATCTGCACAGGTAAAGAAAAGCATATCCAACAACGAATCTTGCAAAACATGCTACGCCCAAATTGCAATGGAAGAAACTGTGTTTCGCAGAATTGACACTTTCATAATGTCAAATACATTTGAACTATCATGACAAAAAAAAAAAAATCTAATTGAAACCTGATATTTTAAATACAAATATTTACACATTTAGGCAGAATTTGCTGTATCGAATTTAAGTTAAGCAAAAAAACAAAAACAAAAAAAGATTTGATATTGGCTATTTGAGTCAGAGCATCTTGGATTGTACCGAGCTGTGATGCGACTAGATCACGCAGTCTTCAAATCTCCCAACTTTCAAAAATTTGTATGGTGTTTTTGTCAAGTTTTTTGGTCAGCTGACAAATTCACATGTACAGATGTATCAATTTAACTGCATTTCTACCCCTCACATCCTTGTTTACATTCCCGTCAAACATATATGGTGTGACCCTGACCAAGTACATTTCCTAATTCCTTACTTAAATAAATAAAACTAACCTTAACTTTTTTTTTCTTGAGGGTGAAACATTCCTCAGGTGAGAATCACCCAATAAAGAGCATTGTGTCCCCAAGTCCTCTTTGTACTTAAGAGCATTTGACACCCCAAACCCAAAGTCTCCTCTTCAAATCTTTTATTCTTTACATATGCAAAACAATCACTCATCACGTGTCTCCTATGTTGAAAATAAAGACTTCCTGTGTTTGACTCAGTGAATACACCATTGTTGACCCAACGAAGATAAGACTGTGTCCCAAAACTTGAAGCTGCTGTGATAAACCAACTGCCATGTTGAATTTTGGTTAAAAAAAAAAAAAACATCCTTTTTGACTCAATCATAGCTTCACAGGACACAGAATAAATTCATCCCATTATCCTATGTCAACACATTCATCTCAAACACTGTAAGATGATACAATTTATTGCCATAAACAGTGTAGGAAAATGAAAAGAAAAACAAAAGAATAAAAACAGCCGACCTCTATAGTACAGTAAGAAAACAATTTTGAACTTCCTCATAATCCAGTAAAATGCGAAGAGAAGGGTTGCGACATGGATTTCCCATGAGGACTCTACACTCGATCCACTAGGAGATAAAAGTACAGCGGCCGGTGTCACCACCGGCGAGTCTGGAAATGTGCGAGCAGTTCATTTATGTTCAATACGCTTCATATGGAAAGGCAGTACTGATGGCATTATGGATCATAGTTTCTACTTTTTTTGTGTGTGTTTTCCTGGAAAGAAATACATTGCCGTCAAGCTGTGGATGTCGCTGTAGACTGTAGACCCATGTGTCACCAACCAAATCTTATCATGCATGCATGTTGCTCTTCTAAATGAATGAAATATAAATATATATATATATATATATATATATATATATATATATATATATATATATATATATATATATATATATATATATATATATATATATATATATATATATATATGTGGCACATTGTTCCTGAAAGCTCTGGATGAGCCAGATTTGGTCAGGTTCGGAAAATCTTTCGTAAAGACAACGCAAGAATTCAAACAAATTCAAAAAAGCTCTTCACTGTGAAATGGTTTAATTAAGAATCAAGCTCAACGTTTTAATTTTCAAATACAGTAAAGTAATTTAAAGAGCAAAATATAAAAAGCACACGGCAGCAATTACATCCGCGTGACTACAAATTCGAAACACAAAGATACTTTGGAGAGGGAAAGAGATATTTTGAAGTCCTTAAACACAATGGAAAATCAACCTGGAGATGTTGTCCTCCAAGTTTGGGTTCTTTGAGGCGTGTGGGAGGAGTCAGCGAGGACAGGCAGAGGCGGAGTTAAGAATATACCCCTCCCCCTTTCTAGAGCCCCCACCTCCACATGCTTTTTAAGCCAATCGGATGAGGGCTCGTTTGGATTCGAGAGGAGACCAGCACCTCGTGCCCCTGCCTGCGCGTCACTGGGAGAAGTCTTTGAAAGATTTTATGGTGATCAAAGCCAGTAGAATCCAGTATAGCCTTCCGGAATAATGCAGCCACACTGACACAGATATTAATTCTTAAGAGAACGGAAACATAAAACAAAACAAGAACAGAGTGGTTACACAGGGTCCAATGTAGGAGATGGTGAAAAGTTGACATTTGCACATGAACATTTTGACAAAGCAATATTAGAATCAATTCAACACTAACAGGAAGATCGCGGTGGGTCGAACTCGTGTGGATCGATCGGTTAACATCGCAAGATGCACGGCTCCGAAACCCAACACCGACTGTACAACTGGACTACGTTGTGCTTTAACACGCCGATTTACAGACACCTTAAAGGACTAGGGAGAGGACAAGCACCACATGTACAATCCAGTGTGTTCGAAGGTTTGCGTACGTGTTCGATTGGGAAAAGTCGTCTGAAACCGTGAAGGAGATCGAGCCGCTTTTTGAAATCACATCAAAAACAACAACAACAACAACAACAACAACAAAAGAAAGTGCAGTCCATCAAAAATCCAATGAACAAAATGCAAAACTACGGTAGTTCAATCCAATAAACCTAATACTGCTTTTCGCGAACGCTAATATGAATTGAATGTCAACTGTGGAAACGTTAGCTAGCTGCCCCGCAATAAAAAGCGCACAAACCAAGCATCGTATTTCGCACGATAAAAGGGCTCGGCGTGTGTAGTTTAGTCTACGTCTATAAAACAAGCCAAAAAAAACATTTAAAATCAGTTTCCATTCCATTTAAGAGAGCAGCTCAAAAAAAACACAAAAAAAAAAAAACACCTTTCGGATCTCACCAAGGATGTGGTAGAACTTTCCTCCGACGAAAACTACAGTACAGAGCAGGCACTAATTACAGGGAAGCAAAGGTGGACATAAAACCATTGTTAAACAGTTTTGCCATGCATTCACGAGCTGCTCGTTGGTGTGCGCAGGTGTCATGACGGTTGATTGATGTGGGCGTGGTCTTGTGTATTTTATCCTGTTGAATAAATATATAGTCGCGCATTCTGAATTCAGAAGTAGGGACTCCATTCATCTCTAACATGTAGGAATGATAGAGGCCTTATCGCATTCCCATTGGCATGACACGTTTTTTTTTTGTCGTCGTCCCCGTACCTCGCCCTTCCCTCCCCGTATATCCCTCCCCTTCTTTCTCTCTCCCTCCCTTCTTTCCTTCTGGAGCGGTGAGGGAGGCTGCAGTCTCTTAGTGTTTGTCTTTGGGAATTACCTCCTCCCTGGGTTTGGCACCCCCAAAGATGGCCGAGTTGGGGTTGGCCACTTGGTTAAGGGGACCTGCCACTGTACGCGGCTTCAGCTGTAGCTTCGGTCTCTGCGCTCTTTCCTCTGTGGAAAAAAAACAAAAACAAAAAAAAAAAACATAATTGAGACATTAGATGATGTTGTGGTGAAGAGTATGTTGTGTCAATAACACTCAAATTCAACATGAAATGGTCTCTGCAACCCATTTTACCGGTGCAGAAAAATTTGAGCGAAGCAGAATATTAAAGGGAAAAAGTTGAGCGGAACTTGATTTTACGCGGCGGGAAATGACTGGATCTTGAAAAGTAGGCGTTCCAGATCAGAACGATGGCAGATATGAGCTAGATGTGTAAAGCTTGATGACAAACTTTGAAGTTGGCTTGAGAAAGCCAGACCAGAAAGTTTGAAGTTGTTCAATTTAGGAAAAAAGCGCAACTGCCGCGACATATGACGTAATGCAAGCGATTTGAACTGCGCGAGGCATTACACTTTTGTAATAAGTTGAATACAGAGGGAGGTCTGGTGGAAGCTAGATATTTTACTTTATAACGCATTAAATATGGATATTTTTCTTACACAAACGCATCACTTCGCTTCAGAAGGCATTTATTAACCCTCCGGCTCCGGGTGGAGCACTCTTATAATGGATGGATGCACTTTTTTGGGCTTTAAATTTTGGGCTCCCATTCACTGCCATTATAAAGCTTGAATTAGCCTGGAGATTTTTAAATATAACTGTGATTGGATTCATCTGAAAGAATAAAGCCATATACACCTAGTATGGCTTGAGGGTGAGTAAATCATGGGGTAACTCATTTTTGGATGAACTAACCCTTTAAGTGTAAATTGGGTCCATATAGATTTCATGTTGACTAAAGTACATATAGGCCCTTGTTTATACCTGGTATTAAGATGAGTTTTGGTCAATCTGACCACAAGTGGATGATGCTATACAGGTGTAAATGGAGTGTAAAACGCTTTGAGCTTGACCACTTTGAGAGGTAGTCGAAAACGGATTGCTTTCGTAGTGTAGACACTCATGTGGTCGAATGCGTTCACAGCCACAAAAACCGCCTACTGATCTAAATGATCTAAACATTATGGGAAGCGCGCTAGCCAGACGGGATTTAAACTTTGTCAGCTTTTGTAAGTTTGGTTTGAAGACGGAAAACGTACCGAGCACAATGTTCTCTCACCATTCCTGATTTCTAATACGCACTCACTGTGCTCGGCTGGTCTTGCGGACGTCAGAAACTAAAGTTGATGCTCTCAGTACGTTTTTCCGTCGTCTCCGGGCGCGTTCATATGTAAATTGTGCAAGCTTATTTTATTAGATTCCATTAGATCGAAAGATCTGACTATCCCATACATTTATCCGGCCATAGACCCTCCCCTTGAAGAAATCAGGACAGAAGTGGTCAAAAAGAGACGGATTACCAGGTGTAAATGGGAATGTGTCTCCCTTGTCCACTTGTGATGTGATCAACCAAAACGCATCTTAATACCAGGTGTTAACAGGGCCATAAAGGTATCTGGCTTTTTAAAATGAATAAGTCTGTGACACCGTCAGAAGGTTCTCTGAAGTCTGTCGAGCCTCCGCGAGGAGGTCCCTCTCTGAAGCGTCCCATGCCTCCACCCCCCCTTCTGTCGGCAGGGCGACCGCCTCCTCGACTCCTCCCACCCATGAAGTCATCATCTCTGAATCCTGTGGGGGAAAAAGAAGCATGTAAGTAACTG
This sequence comes from Paracanthobrama guichenoti, assembly GCA_018749465.1. NCBI lineage: Eukaryota > Metazoa > Chordata > Actinopteri > Cypriniformes > Gobionidae > Paracanthobrama > Paracanthobrama guichenoti. The sequence goes on from JAGHMJ010005193.1 coordinate 1,003,761, forward strand.
GTGCTTCACTCTCCCATTCCACTGCAAAGTTGTGCCAAAATACTGATACAGGAAAGGCTCTGGGCAAGTTGTTAAGACTTGTGAGAAGCCTGATCCTAGATCAGTATTTATAGACAACTTCAATTAGGGAGGACATTTGACTGCACAGCAGCAGGGAGACTCCGCTGACAATATGACTGATGGCAATGAGATGGAGTCCCTGAGAGATCAATGTTCAAAAATTAACTTGAAATGTATGAAAAAGCCATAAACAAAACACAGACAGACAGTCCTCTGGCGGGGTTACATTTATGTCTGGAAATATTCTGGGTTATTTTCAATTAGGTTAATTTTGACTACTCCCCCAGTTTGTAAAATAGAACGAATCATGTTTTCTGTAATAGAGTAATGGCAATTATTTTTGCTTATTATTCAACCCTCTACAATGAGTGTACATCTTCACTCTGGGTGCCTAAATAATGTCTATCATTAGCCATTGACTAATAAATTCTTAGATTTTACTCTCCAGTGTGTGTGTATTAGACGCTAAGAATAAGTTTAGCATAGATATATTTTCACTCACTGAACACTCTGAGCGCTTGAGAGTTTCTCTCTCTGTCAAGTGATCCGTACCATTTCAATTCAGCTCAATGGATGCACAGCGTACCGGTATTTGACGTACCACAAACTCTAGTGTGAAGGTGCACGACTCTCTCAACGAGCGCGAGAGAGTGTCTTCCATACCACGCCGAAACACGCTACATGTAAACAATATTCTTTGTTGTATTTTCCTGTTGAAATAACAGAGTTACTTTGTAATAATTCAGATTTTAAGAATAAGTAGAAGACATGCCGGTTTTTCCCGGTAGTGGGCGGAACTAAAGTGCAAACGGCAATTTCATTGGCTGGTGCTCATCTATTACCATATTTGATTTCAGCAAATCAGTTTGGGTGAACACTGATAACATAATTAATATTCATGAACCCAGCAGCTCATCAATCAGTGCGTAGAACTATCATCTTTTAATAATAATAATAATAATAAATAATAACAATAACAACTATGTATTTTTTAACTGAAACACTGAATGACCAACAATATCTTAAGAACCACCACCAGTCCTAAGTTCACTTAAAATAAAAAATATGCATTTATACGGTTACCAAGTTTTAGTTAAAGTTTTACAAATAGTGCTTGATAGGGATGCACCGATGTATCGGCTGATTTTTGATCAATTTACAACCATTGGCATATCGGCTATAGCATGATAAAGGCTGATATAACAAACCGATGGTTTATTAATGAACTGTGTGAAGGTACTGAGCTGTATAATGTCTGCTCCATAATCCAAGATTATAATGTAATATTCCTGCTGCGCTGCTGTCTGTGTTTTAATGATAATCAAACAACAAAAGACCCCAAAAATTATTTGCTTTACTCTTGACTAAATTAACTTTTGTAACTTTCATAAGGATTCATTTCCGCGATGCGGACAACGCAGACGGAATCCAGTCATAAAAACGGAATCTGTCAAAGTTGATGAATAAATAAACACAGGTCAGTACGCTTAAATCAAATAGCGATATATACTAGTGTCTGTGAATATGAAGCTGCAAAAAGACTTTATATTTAAAAATCCTACATGTTTCTGTCTGTGTGTGAATGGCGCAGACGCACGGACGGGTTTCATTTACCACACTCTCACTCACACTCACACACACACACACACACACACACTCTCACACACACACAGAAACTCTGTGTTTTTCAGCTTCTGCCGTCTCAATATGAGGAGATGAATGCATCTCCAGTCACTTCGTTAGCATTTTACAGTTTCATTCGACAAAATCTATCGTCATATCAAACACACACGAACTCGAAGGTCTTCACGGCAACCAGTCAAAAAACAAACAAACAGAAGTTCAGTTTAACAAAGTAATTGTGACAGGATTAATGTAGCCTACAGTAGAATTTAGCTACGTCTCAATGTAATAATAATATATGCATTTAATTTATACAGTGAAGAATATGCAGTGTTATTTACCATTAAACCTACTCAAAAAGCACTGTTTGTTTCATATGCATCTTGTTCTCTTGTATTTATGTTGGTGTGCTGAATGTTAAATGGATCCAGTCTGTGTTCATTAGAAATTATTTGATAATGCAGCAATAAACTAGCTAGTAGGCTATAAGTTAATGTATGTTTGTTACTTTGCTGATTTAAAGCATGATCAAAACACTATTTTAATGACAAGTTCAAATAAGAGGACAAGTGACAAATATCGGTATCGGCCAATAATAGTTTGTTAAAATCAGTATCGGCCCCAAAAAATCCTATCGGTGCATCCCTAGTGCTTGATTACCATAATATCATAATATAATACTTGATTGACTGATGTTAAGAGTGTACGTTCAGATATTTAAAAAAGCTGTGCCATTTTACAAAGATAAGCTGATTCAGTGGAATAAAACAGTATATCAGTCTGGCGAGTAAACCGATTCTATTGCCAAGGTGTGCGTAGAGGGTTATTATTTTTTTATTAAAAACCCAAGGCTTAATTTTCTTCATGCTCCCTTGCTTACTAGGCGTTCATTGAGTATATTAATTTGTTAACATGTTTTCTGTTCATTTTCACAAAAGGAGGAACACCTCTGAATTATCTGTGGTAAAAGCATACCACAGATGTGTCCTCAGATTCTTGCAGCAACAAAACAAAAAAGATCTAAAGCTTAAACCCAATGGTTCGAATTCTTGCCCAATTCACTCGTCGCACCTCCTCCAGACTGGTCGTAGTCGTCTCTAGGGTCACGTCCCCCTCCTCTGGCCCCACGTGAGCCACCACGGCCTGAAATGGACAGGGGGGCTGTTTAATAGGGGCAACAATTCAAAGGCGAGATCAGGGTGATAGAGAGGCCCACCCAGATAACGCTTCTACTGAACCAATCAGATCATCTGCCAACACTGCGCACAGGAAGACACCAGCTGGACAGAGAAGTGTGGCGTATCGGAAAGCACTCCATTTGTTAGAGGGGAAGGAAAGAGATCTAGAAAGAGCTTTTCTATTGAAGGGTGAAAAACATAAAAAGTACAAAAAGATCTGAAGATGAAACATGAACGATGACTGCAAGAAGCCCAGCTAAAGAAATGCACTGTTTGTGTAGTATGAGCAGTGACGTTTTGCAGCAATATACAATAAAACAAAGCAGAACAGTTCAGAATAAGAGACAGAAGACACAAGGTATTATTGAGCATTGATTAGGGACTGGTGGTAAGGCCAAAACATGTCACAATATACATTTCTGCATATTAAAATTACTCAAATTAAAAGTCTAAAAACAGCTAGAGTTTAAAAAATAAAAACAGGAAAACATTATGAAATGGCAAATTTGATAGAATGAGCCATGCATATTGTAAAACACGATATGCACATGCCATCAAATTAATTATAGGTCTTTTAGCAACTGTGAACAATTCATATTCCTAATGACTACTTTTACATGTGCACCAATAATGTGATTTTTACCATAACCAGAGGTTAGGACTTCAATCACAGCAAGACGTTTCCATGACAAGCAAAAGTCTTCACTCCAGTTTTCTTGCAATTTTCATTATTCTGATTATTCGCCAAGAAGTGTAGTTATTTTTACTGCCATAGTGCATTAGCGACCACCCACTTTTTCAGCTGAATCCTTTTTTCATTCATGTTTCCATAGGAATAAAAAAAGGAAAAAAAAAAAGCCTGTTAAAGAGTTATAAGCTATGAACCAAGCCAACCAGCTACGAGGGTGAATCATTACTAGGGCTGCCCCCCCTAATAGTCGACTAACTAGAAGAGGCCCGGCCAACCAAAATTTTATTAGTCGTTTAGTCGCAGAAAAAAAAAGACCTCCACAGAAGATGAAATCACACAGCCTGTGACGGACAGATCGTTAACGGCATGAAATCCAAACATGTGGTCATCATTCATCGACCTCAAATATGGCTTATTACTTGAAACATGCAAGCAGTAGAAATTTTACAACTTCACTTGCTCTAACGTTAACCTAGATGTGCGCTAAATACTAATTTCATTTTTGGTCATACAGGAGTAATGCAAGTATTATGAGAGCGTAGAGAGATCGACTAGTGTAATTTTCCGTTACTGCATCATGGGTAAATGTAGTTTTGAACCAAAACACGATTTAAAAAATAAGCTGACAATGTGTGCTATCAGCTTCTGGTATTCAGCAAATACAATCAATTAACAACCTTGTAGCTCAGCGTAGGGCTGTCTTTAAAGATGCAGTGTGTAAACGTTAGTGGCATCTAGCAGTGAGGTTGTGAATTGCAATCACCCACCACTCAACCCTCCCTTTTGGAGCACATAGAGAAGCTACGGTGGCCGACACAGGACAAAGATGTCGTCGTCTGAGACAGCAGAGAGTGACTAGTGCTCTGTACAGCAGTTTGTCCGTTTAGGGCTACTGTAGAAACATGGCGGCGCAAAATGGTGACTTCACTGCAAGGGGACCCGCGGTGTATGAAGATAGAAATGGCTCATAGAGAAGCTACGGTGGCGACACAGGACAAAGATGTCGCTGCCTGAGACAGCAGAGAGTGACTAGCGCTCTGTACAGCAGTTTGTCCGTTTAGGGCTACTGTAGAAACATGGCGGCGCAAAATGGCGACTTCACTGTAAGGGGACCCGCGGTGTATGAAGATAGAAATGGCTCATAGAGAAGCTACGGTGGCCGACACAGGACAAAGATGTCGTCGTCTGAGACAGCAGAGAGTGACTAGCGCTCTGTACAGCAGTTTGTCCGTTTAGGGCTACTGTAGAAACATGGCGGCGCAAAATGGCGACTTCACTGTAAGCGGACCCGCGGTGTATGAAGATAGAAATGGCTCATTCTAAGGTAATAAAAACATAATGGCTCATTATGTAAGGTCTTTACACCACTGAAAACATAGTTATGTATATTATATTGCATTCCTGTCAATATATCTTCATAAATACTACACACTGCACCTTTAAAGGTTTATAGTAATCATTCAAAATCAATTTCCCAAAATCTTTCTTTTCACAAACCCCAACGCATAGAGAAAATGAACTGGCATACAGCAGATAAGTCACTGGCCACTGTTTTAATCCACTCACGTCAAATGCAGAACACACGTCTATGGATGCATCCATCATCTGAACAGGCACACTTTGGTCAGAGCGGAAATAATGCAATTAAGGTGTTGACATGCCTTGTTTATTGTGATTAAAATTAATGTATGCCACTAGGGCTGCAACAACTAATCGATAAACAATCTATAAGGAAAATCATCGATAGCGATTCTCATTAATCGATTAGTCGGGTCTGTACTCTACGCAAAGCTTCCACCAGTCGCGCCAAATGACAGCACTGAATAATGCATTTATGGACAAAATGTGCGTCTAGAAATAGTGGAGTGAAAACAGAGTGAGCTGATGCAGGAAAGGTACATGATCAAAGCGTCCAAAACATGAGAACTGTTTATTTTAAGCTTCAAGTGAACGCATTAGCGTAGCGTTTAACACACCCTGTCATGTGCCTTGACAAATGTGTGTGTGCGTCTGCGTCCTCAGCGCAAAACGTTCATCCTACAGGTTATATGCACGGATCTATATAGAGAACAGTAGTTATATCCTCATCTGTAAATGCTGCTAATTCACGCGAGCATTTCCATTTTGCATTAAAGCGCGTCCTGACAGTCTGTGTAAATTCAAACTTCACTGAACGAGCGGCGCGTCAAACAGACGCACATTCCTCTTGTCTGCTAACACTGAATTTGTGTTCTTGTTTAATATCATTTTAACGTAGGGATTTAAACTTTTGCTTAGTAACTTTTTTTGCACATAATGTAGGCTTTAGCACAGATATACACGTACGGAAATTGACCATGGTTCTATTAGATCGTAAAACCATGTTTTTTATTATAATAAAACCATGCTTTTGCCGCATTGATTACCATTTATAACCACACAGATACCATATAGTTAATCTATGGATTTGAAGCAAAACTATGGTTAGCCATTGAATAACTACAATTTATTAAAAACTATTTATTATTATTATCATCACTGTTTTATTCGTTGTAAAACCATGGTTAATTTTGTACGGGTAGATATGAGTGTGTTCATAGCACTGATGACACGTTTGTTTGAAGGACAGCATTGGGCAGGATGTGGGCAAGTGTGTTTTGTCAGTAAAAGAAAAAAGGCCTTTTTATCCAATTAAATAGAAAAAAGTAATCAACCAACTAAACGATTATCAAAATAATCGTTAGTTGCAGCCCATATGCCACAGTTCACTGCAATTATGGTTGGAGTTTAAATTGCATAAGTCTGAAGTATTGTTTACACATGAGGTCAAGTTTAAAAAAAAAATAATAATAATTTTTCGCAATATTGCCAAAATCTCATTATAATAGCATTATGAGGGTGCATGTAAAGGGTGATTAAAATGGAAGTAGATTGAATGCAAGTTTGCAGACGATTGCGGATGGGCGGGATTTAAGCAAACTAAATGATTGGAGAAGTCTAGTACAACATGCATTTAGAAAATGGACCCTTTTAACATTTTGGGGTTTACAGAAGCAGATGTCGTCATAAACTTGGTGGATAGATTTCAGAAGGGAGAACGATTATGCCAAATTAGCGGTCACTCCCTCAGCCGCTGTATTAGAAAAACTCGCAGCATTAACTAGTTTACTTTAATTAATGCCAAGGTAGTATAAATAAATAAAATTATATATATATATATATACACATATACATACACATATACATATACACACACACACACATACATACATACATACATACACACACACACACACACACAAGATTTAACTGTGGAAATGCATCCCATTCTGTAAAAATTATCCGTAGGATGAAATGCCATTTCATTCCAACTTTCACTATTGGATGTGATAAAAATGTGCATAGCATAATTTTTCATTAAAATTGGGTACCACAATTTATCAAAGTGTGACAGGATATCTACCAGGTTGACAATTCTACTGTTAAAAAAAAAAAAAAAAACCCAGGCCACCAGCCCTAGCATTGCTCATTTTCCTGAGATTGAAAGAGAAACATGCCACAATGCGAGTAAACAGCACTAAAAGAAGTGTAAGATAAAAGGCCGTGCTAATGAATGAGTATCCCCCACACACAGTACCTCTGTCGTCTTTCCGGAAGCCGAAGCCACCGGCGCCACGTTCTTGCTTTCGGCCCTCTGCGATATCCACCCTCAAAGATCGGTCGCCTAGTAGCTGTGAAAGCACATAATCAGGAATACACGATATATCAAACTGTACACTACCATTCAAAAGTTTGGGGTCGCTTTCAACGCTCACCAAAGCTGTATTCTCATGTCTGCAATGTTTCTACAACAGCGGTGCTTTCACTGCTTACTGACCTCAAACTATTGAACGGTGCATTTCCAGCCATAATGATGACACATAATCCCCCATTTATTACTTCTGCCTTTGATGATAAAAAAATAAAAACTGAATAAATAGTGTAATTAAGTGACTTACAGCGCCATCATACGTCAAAGCCTCTTTTAGAGATTCCAAGTCATCAAACTCTACATAACAGAAACCTGGAGCAAGAAAACAATTGACCATTTAATTGATTTGATACTTTCAAATAATGTTTTAACAGCATGCAGTTTCCTTTAGGATCAAACCCATGACCTTGCCATCGCTTGAGCCACGTTCTTCCCAACAGAAAGATAGACTAGCCACACATTTTGAGGTATAATTCATGTCTGCAGCACAAAGTTTAACCCTTGGGGGATTCCTAAAACCAAGTATGAGTAGTAAGCAAACAATGTCCCTCATTAAACATGCACTGTGTTGAAAAGAGCAGCCCACCTTTGAACTTGTCTGTCTCTTTGTCTCGGACTAGTCGAACGCTCCTCACGCTGAGGTCTTTGAAAATGGCATCTATGTCTCCTTGCACTGTGTTAAAGGGCAGGTTGCCGACGTACGCCGTGTAGGGCGGCTCTGTGGGAAGTTCCTTCTGCTTTCGGGGTCCGCCTGGGCCGCCACCACCTCGGGGTCTGTGGTCAAAAAACAAAAAACTTGGTCAGCTCTACAACTTCTAGAAACAACAGAATGCAAGTAAATTATTGATCTATAAATGCAGATCATCAGTTGATTCAATGGTTTTCCCATCATACATGACAAAAACACCTCACATACACACACACTAGGTGTTTTCCCTGAAGAGTATCCTGCATTTCTCCTGAATGACATGTGTACTATATTAAGTGAGCTCACATTAATCTATGGTTCAAAAATCTTGCCTCCAAAACATATTTTGTATATGTATATACAGGTGCTGGTCATATAATTAGAATATCATCAAAAAGTTGATTTATTTCACTAATTCCATTCAAAAAGTGAAACTTGAATATTATATTCATTCATTACACACAGACTGATACATTTCAAATGTTTATTTCTTTTAATTTTGATGTTTATAACTGACAACTAAGGAAAATCCCAAATTCAGTATGTCAGAAAATTAGAATATTACTTAAGACCAGTACAAAAAGGATTTTTAGAAATCTTGGCCAACTGAAAAGTATGAACATGAAAAGTATGAGCATGAAGTACGAGCATGTACAGCACTCAATGCTTAGTTGGGGCTCCTTTTGCCTGAATTACTGCAGCAATGCGGCGTGGCATGGAGTCCATCAGTCTGTGGCACTGCTCAGGTGTTATGAGAGCCCAGGTTGCTCTGATAGTGGCCTTCAGCTCTTCTGCATTGTTGGGTCTGGCATATCGCATCTTCCTCTTCACAATTCCCCCGTAGATTTTCTATGGGGTTAAGGTCAGGCGAGTTTGCTGGCCAGTTAAGAACAGGGATACCGTGGTCCTTAAACCAGGCACTGGTTGCTTTGGCACTGTGTACAGGTTACTTGTGCAAGTCCTGTTGGAAAATGAAATCTGCATCTCCATAAAGTTGGGCAGCAGCAGGACGCATGAAGTGCTCAAACTTCCTGGTATATGGCTGTGTTGACCTCGGACCTCAGAAAACACAGTGGACCAACACCAGCAGATGACATGGCACCCCAAACAATCACTGACTGTGGAAACTTTACACTGGACCTCAAGCAACGTGGATTGTGTGCCTCTCCTCTCTTCCTCCAGACTCTGGGACCCTGGTTTACTTTCATCAGAGAACATAACTTTGGAGCACTCAGCAGCAGTCCAGTCCTTTTTGTCTTTAGCCCAGGCGAGACGCTTCTGACGCTGTCTGTTGTTCAAGAGTGGCTTGACTCAAGGACTGCGACAGCTGAAACCCATGTCTCGCATACGTCTGTGTGTAGTGGCTCATGAAGCACTGACTCCAGCTGCAGTCCACTCTTTGTGAATCTCCCCCACATTTTTGAATGGGTTTTGTTTCACAATCCTCTCCAGGGTGCGGTTATCCCTATTGCTTGTACACTTTTCTACCACATCTTTTCCTTCCCTTCGCCTCTCTATTAATGTGCTTGGACACAGAGCTCTGTGAACAGCCAGCCTCTTTTGCAATGACCTTTTGTGTCTTGTGTCTTTTGTGTCAATGGTCGTCTTTTGGACAGCTGTCAGGTCAGCAGTCTTCCCCATGATTGTGTAGCCTACAGAACTAGACTGGGAGACCATTTAAAGGCCTTTGCAGGTGTTTTGAGTTCATCAGCTGATTAGAGTGTGGCACCAGGTGTCTTCAATATTCAACCTTTTCACAATATTCTAATTTTCTGAGAATGAATTTGGGACTGACAGTTGTCAGTTATAATCAAAATTAAAAGAAACATTTGAAATATATCAGACCTGCAAACTCCTCAGAGTAAAAAAAGGTGACAGTGTCATGGGGGTGGGGGGCATGCCCCCAGCTCTATTTTTTTGTGATTTTAATATGCAAATGACACATTTGTCATAAGGTACATTTGGCATGTCCTGCCTTATCTACTTTTTTAAAACACAATGAAAGTGGCACTCCCTTCACTTCCACCTTGAGCCATGCCCTCCTCCACCTCCCTGCTGAGTCTAGCTGTGCTATATATAATGAGTCCCTCCTCATTAAGCTCCCTCATTCTGAAATGGAAAATCATGATAAGTCAATCTCATCGGTCCAAGGACTGATCGGTGTTTCGAGATACACGGCTACTCGAATTCTGAGCTACAATACAATGTAAAGATTCCAGATAGACTTGGATGCAAAATGTAGCCCTTTATTATACAGAAATTTGCTGTTGGTGTATTAGCCTAAAACAACACGCTCGCCAGATTGTTTATTTAAATAGCCCTAATGTGTTGTTAGAAATGCATCCCATGCAACATGATGTCATTTTTGCCGCGCGCACCTTCGCGCTCATGCGGACGCACCACAACCTAATATTCAGGGTAGCTCAGAATTCGAGCAGTAGCCGTATATCTCAGAACTCAGGGCAGAGCACCCGGCTAACGATAAGCCTAGCTAACGTCATGGGTATGACGACAATACACTATTATTGTAAATTATATCACATAAAAGCTAACGTTAATTGAATCAAGCAAACAAATAGCTGTTATTTTTTATCCAAATAGCTTGACTTATCTTGAATGTAACGATATGCTTCCTTCCATCAGACTCGCGTGGTAGCCAGGCGTCTTATTCAATGAAGAGCTCAGCTGGCGCTGTGTGCTTCAAGATTCTGACGCAAGTGCTAAGATTCCGATTGGCCAAGAGAAATGTCAATTATAATTATCAAACAATGTTTCGCAATTCTAGCCTGCATGGCATGCAGATGAAGGGCAGCCTGAGTCTAAAACATAACTGATATTAACTTAAATCAATATCACATTTGCAATTGTGCTGATTTACAGCTTTTTCTCACGTGAACTATCTGTAAAACTATACTATAAAGCTGGCATTTTTATTCATTTTGGTGGCATTTAGCCTCAAGCCCCTGCTAATTTCTGACCCTGATTTAAATACTTTTACAAAGTCTTGATTGTGTTTTTGGTTGATTTTGTCTGTTCAGTTCCTGTCTCTATGAAGCCCCTCCTTCTGAAAAGCAGTTTGCTTTGATTGGTCGGCTGGACCAGTGTGTTGTGATTGGTCAACCGCTTCTAACGCTTACCCCCTTTACCAAAGCCACAAGTTTCAACACACTACTAATGCAACTCAACCAGTCCTCACCCCTTTATTTTGTGCATGCCTTATGGGGAAATTATTTAAATAAGGAATACTGTGATGCATTTATTCCCAGAAGAAAACTCAGGAGAACAATGGAGTAATTTCAGTGGAATTGAAACAAATTAGCATGATCTATTGACAAGGCTTCTGTTTATTTTGAAACTGGCATGGGGTGTACTAACACTTCTGTTAGTCTACATAGTGGACAGTTATCAGCTCATGCCAATATCCCTAAACTGGCCAAAACTGAAAAAAGGAAAAAAATGAAAAATGCAATAGCTATTTGACAGATGGAAAGTGCTTTGAAGAAAATGCACCTGCACAGTATGTTAATTTATTTTCGGTCTGTAACAGATGATTAAATTCCATGCAAAGCAAATCTGTGTGAGCTTCCGCTGGGATCCAGTATGCCAGAGACATTCCTCTAGTGCCAGACTGAGGCACGAGACGAACATGATCTCTGCTCCACCTGGGCCCAGTGCGTCTGATGCATTCAGATCTGTGCTGTCCACAGCAAACGATAGACTACTGCTACAGGGTACACAGAAATCATCGTCATCAACCCCAAAAACCCATATGACATCAAAACCTTTTAGTACTGTAGCGGTACAAAGGCTCAGTGGTCTGATGGAAATGCCATGGGACCCTGACCCATATACTTATGACAGACCAATAAACCAGTCAATATTTGGCCATTTTTACGAACGGATATCAATTCTTAAATCCCAAGAATGGATTAGTTCATTCAGATGAATGAATGGAACATTGTAGAGTGCCTCCCATCCAATAAATCGCAATAATCTTTGTGCTTTGTTACTATTCATATGAAACATTACAAATTACATCCATTTTATTAGGAAATTTTAAAAACAAATACCATTTTGGCGCCGTGGCGTAGCTCAGTTCAAGAAAAGGTGGCAGCGCGGAGCCCACATGAACTGATCATCTCTTCGGCCTCAATACCATTGACAGCGTGAAATAAAACACCTGAAGGCATGTTAAGTAGAGGTGTAGCGGTACATGTATTTTAATTTATAATTTGACAAACATCTAAATCTTTGAGGAAATAAACCCTTCAAATCTGTCGATTCAGTTTGTGTTGTATAGACGTCCGTTTACTCCCTATTAGGATTTTTCTGCGTAACGCTTTCAGTGATTGGTGGTCTAGTAGTGAAATTACAGCAGGCCAAGCCATAAGTCAATGACAGGGAAAATTGACCAATCACATCATTCCTTTTAATGGGTGGGACTTGTTATCGCTAAGATTAATGACACGTTCCACCCGCTGTGAGGAACACGATCAGATAAAAACCCTGATGATAAAATATCTGGCGCTATTCGCTATAGAAACCGCATGCAACAATAATGAGGAAGACAACGTTGCTAATTTATCATTTCCGCCGGTTTCAAGATGAACTTTTAAAGAAAAGCTGGAGAACGGAAAAGACCTACACCAGAGCTTAACTGAGCAGAAAGCCAAAGCTGTTCATTTCAACCACAGCAATTATAAATTGCTGTTTGGGGACGTTCTTTTCTCCCAAATCTAATAGGTTACATGACTTATTTTATTCTGGCTTAACCATTTTATATGTTAAGCTTCATTTGAGAAAACAGTTATTTTGCAGAATTACCGGTCAGTCTGTAAATGTACTATCTGAGTGACCATGCACATTTGCTGTAACTCTGCATAACAGTGCAATTTTAAAGTTTAATACGGTCCGTTACATATTTAAGTGGCTGCTGTGCCAGTCTAATGTGATATATCAACGGGAAGCTTATTAATGCGGAAAGTATCTGTTGCTAATGTGTGCCTTCATGATGCATCGGGTTACATTAAATTGTGTTTCATTTGATGGTTTTGTGGCCAGTTGTCACCATATTCCGTTGAAATAACACGCCGATTGCGTGATGAAATTATTTGTAACTCATGCTCACTCTGATGTTTACTTGTGATTCAAGAGTTTTATTTGTCACATACACAGTTATATACAGAATATACAACCGGCAGTGAAATGTAAACAGGTCCGCTCCATGGACAGTGCAAATTCACAGTTAAAAACACAAGGAAGAAATTATAATAGAAATAGGATATAAAAAAAAGTACTATATATATATGTCTATATCTGTAGAATTATAAATAATCAAGTCAAGAGAAAAAAAGGTAACAAATAAGGATAAAGTGGAATAAAATAATTGAAGTAGACTTTGCAGTGAGTAAACTGTAGACTTATAAATATGTGGTTAACAAATGTATAAAGAGTATAATGTGCAAACAGGTTTATGACAGGTTGTTACACAGTAACAACGAGAACAGAAAGTGCAGTGCAATGTCAGTGTATCGATGTTTATCCTGGCGTGAAGTCACGTGATGTTAAGTGACTGAGTTCAGGAGTCTGATGGCCTGGGGAAGAAGCTCCTCCTGAGTCTCTCAGTTTTGGCCATCAGACTTGAAGCGCTACCAGATGGCAGCAGCGTGAAATGAGGGTTTGCAGGGTGATTAGAGTCCTTGATGATCTTGGTAGCTCTACCTTTGCAGCGTTTGGTGTAGACGCCCTGCAGAGACGGAGAGCTGACCCTGAGATACGCCGGATAAGCGCACTACTCTTTGCAGGGCTTTGCGGTCATGACTGGTGCTGTTCCCATACCACGCTGTGATGCACTGAGTTAAAACACTTTCTATCGCCCCTAAATAGAAAGTTTTCAGGATAGCTGGTGAAACCCTGAATTTCCTCAGCTGGCGCAGGTGGTACAGTCTTTGCCTGGCTTTTTTCACCTGTGTCTGAATGTGAGCAGTCCAGGTCAGGTCCTCGGAGATGTTTACTCCCAGGTACTTGAAGCTGCTCACTCTCTCCACTGGTGACCCGCTGATCATGAGGGGGGAGTATGTCCGTTGATGTCTCTTCCTGAAGTCCACAATCATTCCTTTGGTCTTGCCAACATTCAGAGAGAGACAGTCTTGTGGCATTTCTTGTCATGATTTTAGGCTTAGTTTACCATTTCCCCCGAGAAAAAAAAGGGGGTGCGAGGGCCATGTTCCAAGAGTCACGGTTTGCTGCTGCGGTACGGTAACTGAGTGCAATTTAAGTGTTTGTATACAAATCAGTTCATTTTCATTTTTCAATATTATAGCAGGCTAATGTAGTACCAACTGACTCCCATAGCATTAGTTAAGAGATTTGTTTTCCTTTGAATTTGCCACATATTGTACCTGATATAAAATCCAAAATAATCGATATTGAAAAGAATCGAAATTGAATCGGGACATTTGTCCATTCGTCACAATTTTCCATCTGCTTCAAGCCACTGATATTGAAATCACCTCTCAAAAGCAGAAACCCAAAGGTATGTGAACAAACTGTAAGTGTTGGCCACAAATCAGCACCTGCTGCAGTATTTCAATCACTAAAGCGCTTAAAGTGTTTTAATGTACAAAGAAAATTATATTAACAGATCAAACTACGACTGGGCAAAAAAAAAAAAAAAAAAAAAAAAAAAAAGATTTTTTCGATTAATCAATTTTTAAAATGTGATCGATTCTCAAAGGCCACAAATCGATTTTTTCCCCATATTTATTTCCTCTAACATTGAACATAAGATTAACGCAAAACTAATTACTAGTCTTCTCCACTAGATGTCACCCTCTTATTTGCCTTGCGCGACGTTACAAAGGCGGGAGAGGTGCGCTTGTCATTCATTAATTCAGTGCTTAAATGGCGGCTAGAACCATTTGATGAGGCATCACCCAGACGTTGCAACACCCCCACAGAAACGCTAAAAATAGATCACATACACGCGGATGCTTGCCTTATGATCAAACTTAAGCGTTCACTTAAGCACACACGTTAGCCATTATAGACAGCGCAGGACCAATAATTCAAACCTAATAGCTTACATTATAAACAGATTTCCTCAAATTAAAGTTAGTGCACATAAGTCAGCACGTTAAGGTATTGTTGTTCGTTACCACGGCAACTACTCGTGTCCAGATATGAACGCGCTTCTCGTGAATGAAAAGTAAGCGCACACATGACAGGCTTCAAAACCACAAGAAAAGCTTGTCGTGTACTCAAAATTGCTGAAAATCATCCAATATCCTTTTTATGTTTTAGAATAAATATATCAAAGTAGCAATAAAAACAAAACTGTATAAAATACTTCTCAGACAAATCTTTTAGAATAAAGTTGCAAAACTGTATTGTATTTAACAATTGTATGCATTTGAAATATAGAGATGGGTTCCGTTTTAATGTACCTAAAATAAAAAGATTAATGTACAGTTTTGTGGCTCTTATGTTTTTATAAATACCTATAGTATTTGTATTAAATCTATACTCATTGAGTTGAATCGAGATTCAAAATCGAATCGGAAAGTCTGAATCAATACCCAGCCCAACTCACAACTATACTGATAATGGACACAATGCTATATACAAGCCAGCAGATAGCCAAGAATATGAAAGCAACACACTAAACCGCACGTTAAGCATTACTTATATTGGTTTTTAAAATGGGAGAACACTTCACATGACACTTGTCTCATAGTGTTCATATTCTGGGTTCATCCGTTTGTCTGTATAGTAGGGGTGGAAAAAAATAAATAAAAATGTGTGTGATTCCATCTCCTGCAGACTCGCATCAATTCAGATTTCAAAAATCGATTTACTCTCAAGTGTTAAAAAGGAAACTGCGGCTTTACCGAGCTCTGATATAAAGCAAACGCTATTGGCCATTTAAAAAAATGGGGGGGGGATCTGCTACGTGTCCCACAGTCTTCCAGTTTCAGTGGAAATTACGTCAACACACTGAATAATGCTGTGCTTTTGAACGCACTTCAGTGGGCATTTTCTTTATAATGGTTTTCTATGGGAAAGTGCTTGGCGTGCAAGTTAGGCTGTTGCGTTCATATTCTGGGCGCATCTGCTTGACTTGGATTACATAGTACGCATCATCAGTAAGGTGTATATTGTGAATTTGGTAATTATCATCTTAGTACATAAAATAACAGTCAGCCTGGTTTTGCCCTCTAGGTGTGTGTGTGTGTGTATATATATATACACACACACACACATACGTATTCATATATAGACACATACATATACACACACACATATATATATATATATATGCAATTTATGGGGGGGGTTTGAAAAGTTCTCTTTTCTTCTTTGAAAATAAACCACAGTGGATCTTTTACTTTTAGAAAAATTTTGGCAGCTGTTACAGTGACATTTTTGCTATAGATATTCAAACTATTTACAATGACGCTAATAATTCTTAAAGCAAAACCAATCGGTAGTTATTGATATTCTGAATAGAATAATGAGACAAACCTGTACATATTCAATTGTCTTTGCTCCCATTTATTCGGCTTTGGTACACAACATATTCCAAAAGTGTGCACATTTGGAGAAATACATACATACATACATACATATATATATATATATACACACACACACACACACACACACACACACACGTGTGTATGTATGTGTGTGTGTGTGTGTGTGTGTGTGTGTGTGTATCAGGGAACTCAAAAAGGTGGTGACCGGTTTTGACAGGTTTACATACATCAAATAGGTACTTTCTGTTTCTATATTCAATAACTGGTAAGTGCCACGCGTGTCTGTGAGAGGCAGCGTTCACGGCATCTGCTGGATCTGCTGGAGGCAAAACACTGGACATGTCCTGCTGATCGGAGGACGCCGGGAGCGCGGGATAAAACAGAATATACATGTTTATATTCACGAACATGACATTTACACGATTTTCCGAATATCACAGGGCGTGTCCAAAACGGTCAGCGTACCACGGTATATTTCTGGAATAACACTCATAAACAGCAATGTAGCTGCGATACGGAGTGGGATAGAGAGGGGGACTCAGACCCCTGTTCAAGGCCCAGAGCAGATCGTGCTGAAACACGCTGTCGCGCTACTAAAACACACAAATTAGGATACCAATAATCATATGCAATAGAGATAAGTGAGCAGGAATGAGTCACAAAACGTCCACGGACAGTGAAGACGTGAGACATGAAGCCCATGTGGGCTGAGTTTCGTGCCCGGCCTCCATTCATCATAGCGGGAGCGCGCCGCCGCTGCGTGGCCTACACTCGCTCGAGCTCCTGCGAAACTCCGCGCACTCGCACAGACCCGCGTCCTCCCGTCCTATACGCTCGCATGTATGCTCTACCGCTCCTGTTATGCGGGGTTACTTACCCTCTTCCCCCGCCGAAGCTCCCGTAAGCCCGATCCCGGTCATCGTAGTTATCGTAATCCGCCATTGCCGAAGATGCTGTCCAGAGAAAGCAGCAGTCTGACGCTGAAGGACCCCAAAATATACGGCTGCGAGGTTTAGCTGTCCTCCGCGTGCCTGAAAACATGACACTTACATTTTTATAAAATACATTTGAATAATGATAGCTTACATAGGTTTCAAATATTAAAAGACCACGTGTGTATATTGGTTTTGGAGGCTGTATACAAATACGCATTTTTAATGAGGATTTTGGACGATTTTTTCAATTTGGCAACGGCGAGTAGACTCCAGAAACGATATAACATGGATCTACCCATACAGCTAATTGTTTTGGAGGAACTGTAGCAGTGGGGATTTTGATTCATTGGTTTCGAATCTTTTAAATCAGTTCACACAATAATAATAATAATAATAATAATATGTTCACTGATTCGTTCAGAGACTATTTCTGTTACGGTGGTAGGTTAGCGACAACAAGTGTACACCAGTTATTGAATAATTCACTATACTGCCTTTACTGCCTCAACGTTAAAAGTTGATTTTGACCAAAATAAATATTGTTAACATCTGCATGCAAAAATAGACTCCAGAAAGAGTGTTAAAGTATTAGTTCACCCAAAAATTAAAATTCTGTCATTAATTCCTCACCCTGATGTCGTTCCTAACCCGCAAGATCTTCATTCATCTTCAGAACACAAATTTATATTGTTGATGAAATCCGAGAGCTCTCTGACCCCTCCATAGACAGCAGTTTAATTAACACTTTCAAGGCCCAGAAAGGTAGTAAAGACATTGATAAAATAGTCCATGTGACTCCAGTGGTTCAACCTTAATGTTATGAAGCGACGAGAATACTTTTTGTGTGCAAAAAACAAACAAAAATAACGACTTTATTCAACAGTTTCCTGACAAAATGAGAGTAGAAGGGTTTTTGACCCTCAAATTTGGACAATCGAGACCAGCAATAGCAGCATTTTGGGTTTTCATTTGAGTCTTCACGTGGATTCGAGAACTATGCAGCTGGTAAAGCATTAAGTCACATACATTGTTAATTGATTACTTAAAGCCACCATGAAATCAAAATGCACAATTCTATTTTGTATGGAGTATTGCAGTATTATAAATCTATCCATTGTAAAACAAAGGAAGCAGATAAGTGATAAATCATGTTTATCATGTGCTCATGTGCAGCTCGATCATTCACACATCTGTCAGCTGCTGCTCCTCTCAGACAGCCATTTACTGAACAGAGTAGACGCAGAGAGAGGTGTGACAGCAGGGGGAAAGCAAGACCTCACACTCGCAGGACAGTACTGGTGACGTTTGTAAAGTTTGTCTGAGGTTTGTCCAAAAAGTCGCTAGATTTGTCACTAGACACTTTTTTTTGGAGAAAAAAAAAGTCACTAAATCTTCCTCTTCCTCATTGGACTTGATTTGTGACAGAATACTGGACCGAATATGGAAATAGCAGTGATCAATGTCGCCCCAAGGGAACGCTGCAGGGGAGGAAAGATTGTTTTTATTTTCCAGGGTGGCTGTAGTGTATGGACTATGTGGAGGAGTATCTCAACATCTGCCACCAAGCAACCTGTGATGATGTCACACTTATGGACGGCGTCCTGATTCTCAAGGGGGATAGCTGCTGGAGTTTAGAGGACAACGTGAACTTTGCTCTGTGGATGGATGGATCCTTCTTCACCGTGGGCAAAGTGGAAGAGGAGAACATCGCCATCGTCCAGCCCCACTAAGACCCATTTCCATGTTGCTTAATCCAGAGCCCAGCCAGCCATTCAAAAAAGTTGGGACGCTGTAGAAATTGTGAATAAAAAAGGAGTGCAATAATTTACATGATGTTTTCTTGGCACACTTTAGGCCCCTTAGTGCCAGTTGGGCATCGTTTAAATGCCACGGCCTACCTGAGCATTGTTTCTGACCATGTCCATCCCTTTATGACCACCATGTACCCATTCTCTGATGGCTACTTCCAGCAGGATAATGCACCATGTCACAAAGCATTTCAAATTGGTTTCTTGAACATGACAATGAGTTCACTGTACTAAAATGGCCCCCACAGTCACCAGATCTCAACCCAATAGAGCATCTTTGGGATGTGGTGGAACGGGAGCTTCGTGCCCTGGATGTGCATCCCACAAATCTCCATCAACTGCAAGATGCTATCCTATCAATATGGGCCAACATTTCTAAAGAATGCTTTCAGCACCTTGTTGAATCAATGCCACGTAGAATTAAGGCAGTTCTGAAGGCGAAAGGGGGTCAAACACAGTATTAGTATGGTGTTCCTAATAATCCTTTAGCTGAGTGTATATGACAATGTTATTGTGGTGATGAATGCAGGAACATAAATAATTATTATATATAAGTTCACATATAATAAAATAATCAAATTCCCGTATTCTCACTAAATCTTTTCAGATTTGTAATATTTCTGGTCCAAATATAACTCTAAACATGTGAAAATTATTTGTACACACAGTCACAGTCAGGCGTTCTTGCTCTCTCCATTGAAGCACAAGATTACCTTTGGATCATTTACATTAAACCTCCACTGGATGGAGACAGAGTCCAATGTGATAAAAGCTCAGACTAAAAGCTCAGACTGCTTTAGTTCACATGCGTTGGGTGGAGCAAAACTGCTTTCCCTCCCACATCATGACCTTCTGGACCTCCATTTACATTGACAGTTACTGAATTACAGCATAAATCTACTCCATAGAGAGCGAGGGAGAAACTCCTGACTTTGTATTTAAAGGGCATACAAACTTGTAGAGATGTAGGAGGATGCAGTTGTTGTTTTTCTTTTATGCTAGCTGCCAAAGATACGTCTCACACAGAGTTCAGTAATGTGTTGTGTCCTCCACAGTGATACTAACTGATAGTAAAACAGCCCAAACACTCTTGTGAGCTGAGCTCATACCATTTCATTAGTATGCACAAGAGATGTATGATTGATTTGTGTGGAAACAGGGCACTTTATAGTGCTGAAAGCCTTTCACAGCATTTGAATTTTTGAGATTGATGAGGGGACAAGCTAACTGCACCAAGCAGAGAATGCTAAAGAGAATCGTGTTTTAGAAGAGGCTGTGAATGGCTCAGGCTTGTTTGTTTCAAATGGTGACTCCTAAAATGTTTCGAAAAATTGGAAGTGACAAATGATATCACTATTAGAATGTGATTAGAACTATTGATGCTAATAATATAGGTGTGTCACAGAATGTTAATGTAAATCTTCTATCTATCTATCTATCTATCAGTCTATCTATCTATCTATCTATCTATCTGTCTGTCTGTCTCTCTCTGTCTATCTATCTATCTATCTATCTATCTATCTATCTATCTATCTATCTATCTATCTATCTATCTATCTATCTATCTATCTATCTCTCTGTCTGTCTATCTATCTATCTATCTATCTATCTATCTATCTATCTATCTATCTATCTATCTATCTATCTATCTATCTATCTATCTATCTATCTATCTATCTATCTATCTATCTGTCTCTCTGTCTGTCTGTCTGTCTATCTATCTATCTATCTATCTATCTATCTATCTGTCTGTCTGTCTGTCTGTCATTCTGTCTGTCTGTCTATCTGTCTGTCTGTCTGTCTATCTATCTGTCTGTCTGTCTGTCTGTCTGTCTATCTATCTATCTGTCTGTCTGTCTATCTATCTATCTATCTGTCTGTCTGTCTGTCTGTCTATCTGTCTGTCTGTCTGTCTGTCTATCATTCTATCTGTCTGTCTATCTATATCTGTCTGTCTGTCTGTCTATCATTCTATCTGTCTGTCTGTCTGTCTGTCTATCTGTCTGTCTGTCTGTCTGTCTGTCTATTCTATCTGTCTGTCTATCTATATCTGTCTGTCTGTCTGTCTATCATTCTATCTGTCTGTCTGTCTGTCTATCTATCTATCTATCTGTCTGTCTGTCATTCTATCTGTCTGTCTGTCTGTCTATCATTCTATCTGTCTGTCTGTCTGTCCATCTCTGTCTGTCTGTCTGTCTGTCTGTCTATCATTCTATCTGTCTGTCTGTCTGTCTGTCTGTCTGTCTGTCTGTCTGTCTATCATTCTATCTGTCTGTCTGTCTATCCATCTATCCGTCTGTCTGTCCATCCATTCATCATCAAATGGATGAATTGGATTGGATAGTAAAGGGAAAGCAGTTAACAAGTGTCCAACATACATGTTAACTCAATAATAGCATCCCAGGATGCACCCCTCGAAGTCAGATGAGAGAAACCTTCAATGTACAGAGCTATAGGCAACGTATTTACAATCTACCTATAAGAAGGTCATTTTAATCAAGGTACAGTTTTATATAAGGGACACTAAAATGATAACTATATTTTTCACACTTTCTGAAGAAAATGTGAGTGGTATTTTCTCATGCAAAACCTGCCACCACAATGCTAGGGTGTTGTGGGTGGTTGTCATGGTGAATTATGCAGTTGTTAGGGTGTTTTGAGTGATTATTACCTTGTTTCTATGTGGTTGCTAGGGGTTTGCCAAAAGTGCCCACCACCAAATCTCCACAATAATCAGGTCTCTAGATATGACTTGGCTCCCTCATTCAATTTAAGCCTATTTACAGTTTTTATTCAATTGCTCAATTCTCAAATGAGTTTTTTTTTTCTCAAAACAATAACTTATAATCAGATATCGATTTAAGCAAATCACATGTTTTGGCACATGTGCAAAAGTGTAAGTACGATTACAATCTGCACAATAACTAAATGCACAGGCTTGATGATCAAAACTTATGAGTTGATTCTCAGTGAAACTGTCAAACTCTTCACAACTTCCAAACATTGTTTCATTGTGTGAGCCATCACATGCAAACCGATCCATTAAATTATCAAAATGCACATATATTCCATAAACGTGTCTATGACATGGAATGTTTGTAATGTTTTGGCAAATGGTCTGCCATTGTAATGAAATAGGAATCACAATCTTACCAATCAAGTGTGGAAGCATATAGAGTTTGTCCAGCACAATCATGTAAAAACATGAAATGTATAGGCCTACAACAAATATTTCCAAAACATCTAAACATTTTGGCAAGTGTGCAAGTCTGATCTCTTAAAGAAGTAATTGCATAGATTTAGTCAATAATCCGGTACATCAGAGGTTGAAATGATTAATTTGGTCACTCCAACGATTATCAGAGGGACCAGATTCTGAGAGATTAATCGATGCTGAGCAGGTGGAGCCATAATGGAGGTCACTTTGCACATTAATCGAGCACAGTACAAACGATGTAGTAATTAATCTCTACGGGGATTGTATAGGCCTTTGGAATAGATTAGTGACACGATTAAAACACTCTGTCTTTAGCAGCAATACATGAGGGACGGTCGTGTAAAACGATGTGTTGGATTTCATTAACAAACTTTAACTTGAAGGGTACATCTCGTACTGAGTCCCAGCATATGGCCAGGATTGCGAGGTTCCAGAGAGCCGACGCATTTATTTCTCATTACGGAAGGTTAAACATTATACTTGACAACTGGGAGCTTCAGAGAATTTTTGCCCAGCCGAAGCTCACAAAAACATGTGCAGGTCAAGTTTGGTTTCACGTCTTAAAACTCTTTCCCCGCCAGTGTTTCCCCCTAGCGTTTTTGATCATTTTCACAAACATTTCATGGCCCCCAGAATATATTTTGTTGTATGAATATCTGAACATGCAATATATTCATGGGAAAACAGGACGTTTGGTCACCCTAAACATGTTGAGCAAAAATTGCGTTTTTGTAAAAGAATACATCTGCATCTGATTCAGAATGATGATGAAAACATAAATCAATACATAAATTAATTCAAACAAACATAATTTGTTCATGTAATTTCAAGATCATGGAATGGAGTCATTTTGTAGTTTCCTAATTAAGTAGTCTAAATTATCTTAATATGATTCCCTGACGGTATTAATTCATTCAATTTCTTATATTTTTGCGTCACGACTAGATTATATGACTTAGCTAGCTTCCAAACTATTAGCTATGGCAAATATTAGCATGCTAAATGCTAAGCAATACTATATGGGCAAAGCGTTAATAACATAAGCTGTATCAGTCTACACTACAGGCTAAGCAAATGCTCCACTCTTCTCCACAATGGTAACCCAGTGTAATTTAAATTGTTCTAATAATTCTAACATAATTGAACATTAAACACTATCAAGTCTCCCCCTTTGCTCATCTTGCTCAAAATCACCTAAAATAACATTTAATTTCAACATTTGTACTCTCCCCGTTAAGTCACAAGCAAAGCATGCTGGGAACTACAGTTTCAGCAAAAATCATTTTCGAGTGTTTGATTGGGTCGCATTCACCCTAAATAATTTAATCTATAGATTCCGTGTTTTTCTTTTTTTTTCAGTGATGTTAGGCCTGGGACACACTAGACTATTTTCAAATCTTAACCAATTTTAAAACGGTTGGAGACCACAGACATAATGACAGTTTCAACCAATTTTTTGTATAATAATCCTCTGAAAGCACACACTAGAAGATTTGTCAGGACCGAGAGAGCGGCGAGACCTGTCAATCACACCTGTTGATTGTAGTAACATTTTCCACAGTGAGACGAGATCTCACAGAGACTCGCGAGATCAAATGTGACTTGAGAAGAAATTATTGGTCAGGATTAAAAGGGATTTAAGGAAATAAATAAAAAGAAATAAGAACGTTCATAATTTTTACGGACAGAATTTCTAGGTGCAGCCAAGGGCCGGAGAGTGTCCGGTTTGGGAACCACATGATTTCGTCGCTGCTTTTTGCGGATGACGTTGTCATGTTGGCCTCCTCAGACCAGGACCTTCAGCGTGCACTGGGGCGGTTTGCAGCCGAGTGTGAAGCGGCCGGGATGAGAATCAGCACCACCAAATCCGAGGCCATGGTTCTCAGTCGGAAAAGGGTGGCTTGCCCACTTCAGGTTGGTGGAGAGTTTCTGCCTCAGGTGGAGGAGTTCAGGTATCTTGGGGTCTTGTTCACGAGTGAGGGAAGGAAGGAACGGGAGATTGACAGATGGATCGGTGCAGCTTCTGCAGTAATGCGGTCGATGTACTGATGTACCGATGTATGCGGTCTGTCGTGGTAAAGAAGGAGCTGAGCTGTAAGGCGAAGCTCTCGATTTACCGGTCAATCTACGCTCCTACTCTCACCTATGGTCATGAGCTGTGGGTCATGACCGAAAGGACAAGATCCCGGATACAGGCGGCCGAAATGAGCTTTCTCCGCAGGGTTGCTGGGCGCTCCCTTAGAGATAGGGTGAGAAGCTCGGTCACTCGGGAGGAGCTCAGAGTAGAGCCGTTGCTCCTCCACATCGAGAGGAGCCAGTTGAGGTGGCTCGGGCATCTATTTTGGATGCCTCCTGGATGCCTTCCGGGGGAGGTGTTCCGGACATGTCCCACCGGGAGGAGGCCCCGGGGAAGACCTAGGACACGCTGGAGGGATTACGTCTCCCGGCTGGCCTGGGAACGCCTCGGGGTTCCCCCGGAAGAGCTGGAGGAAGTGGCTAGGGAGAGGTAAGTCTGGGCGTCTCTGCTTAGATTGTTTGGATAAGCGGAAGATAATGGATGGATGGATGGATGGATGGATGGATGGATGGATGGATGGATGGATGGATGGATGGATGGATGGATGGACAATGAACATTTTTGAGAATTGACATCACCCTTTATTCAAATAGTATTAAAAGATTTTGTAAGCATATTGTGTAACTGTGTTTTGTTTGTTATAATGCAGTGAAACATGCCAAATTGTGCTATTTTCATGATTTTTCACAAATTTTATTTGTGGTTCAGATACAATAATATTTTGAGTTTCTATTAAACCCATTTCCTTCATTGTATTAACTAAAATTTTTAATTTCAATGAACTCAAAATTTTAAGGCAACCAGTTTACTTAAAGTTAAACTAACAAATTTTTTTACAGTGTGCCTAATATCTAAAAATGCAAAACATTTCTTGTCACGTCAAACTCAGTTATGATTTACATTTAAATGTCATATATTCAAAAATATATTCAAAATGTCATAAATGTCAAGTAGTTTGCATCACTCGATATTACTGTTGGTTGCTAATCGAGTAAAAGTTGTCAAATATTAAATGTTTAGCTACTTACATTACGACGCACTCTTTCACTGCTATAACTAGAGTATCGCGTTGGAATTCGCACTAACAGTAAGCCCCGCCTTCTTTGATTTGGACAGTGACGAGCGCTGTTAGACCCCTGAGGCAAACCAACCTAAAAATTTAACATTTTACTTTTGTCATCCTAGCAATGAACAGAGTGGTGTGTAATGGAGTACAGTTTGGCTATCTCTAATTATTCAGGGAGACTTGTCCCCCTCAATGTCTATGGTGGTTACGGCCCTATCATCAGAGGCAGCCCGATCAAGAGTCAAACATGTTTGATATTTATGATTTGGGATTGTACGGGCTTCAACAATATCAGGAGCAGTAAAATAATCCTAATGACACCACACAATTGAGGACAAAAAGTTGTTTGCAACAAGCCTCAAATCAGGCCACGCTTAAATCGGGCTTAAAATCTTTAAGTGTGTGGCCAGCCTTGTACGATCTGTATGCCTTAACACAAGGTGGCGATAGTGAATCTTAGAAAGCGAGGTAATTGAAGTAGAAGAAGAGCAGTATTAGCGATTTCAGAGGGAGGGGCTCTGACATCCCGAATGGCTGCTTCATTGTAGGGGGCGTAATCAGAAAGGGCGTGGTTTGTAGTACTACACTTGTGCTGCGTCCCAAGTCGTCCACTTATACTACGTCCTAAAAGTATGTACTCTTTTTGGGACACAGAAAAGTAGGCAAGCTTTGGGGCATACTCCTTCGTCATCATTAAGGGACAGCTCTGTCGCTTATGGTGCGTTCAAGTCCTCCTGGGATGTTCGTGTTTACGACATCATGTGCGTTCAAGTCTCCTTGGCCGGAGCAAGATAGCATTGCATCTTATTTTAATGAATTTAACAAAAATACAGCAAGGTTTGTTAACTCTGCTTATAGAAAATGAAGAACAAAGAATGCGCATCGGGTGAGTTTTAATCTTTTACGTTTTTAATTCATTTTTTGAAGCCACTGTAAACGGTACTGATATATATTAGGCTTGTTATATTACAATGCTAGCTTTGTTATAAATGACAAAGCCTGACAGTGTCACTGCTAAATACCCATTATATTCCACTACAGACGTTGCATCCATTGATTCCGCCATATTTCTCACTGACACGCCCCCAACTTGTACAGATTGGGGCTTAAAGAAAAACCAGAACTTCCCACTGGTATTTACGACTTCGTGGTGGTGTTCATGTGCGTACAACTCGTAAATAGAATCTTTACGACATGACTTGAACGCACCATTAGTTACGTGCATCCTGTCACTGAAAACTGCCCTGTCAATCATCTTGCCACAGTTAAAACCCTCCACATTCAATCCACATTTAATTTCCTACAGCATCAGAGAGAATTGTAGTAGCATGTTGATCTGCCAGTCTATATGATGATGTGTTTAAAAGTTAATGGCAAAACGTGTCATTACAAAAATGTTCACTGCTGTTGCAGATGAAATATAATGTGGATAACACTGAATAAATATCTTTTTGTCCAAGATAGATACTGATAATTATTCACTCAATGCCCTTTATACTTAACCGTCGGACTCGCACCAGCCATGTTTGTAGTTTTTTAACACTTTTTATCTGCGTTTGTAGTTCTAATCGAATCCCCGTCCAAACTCGCAAAGGGTTTTGGGCAACATCAGGGGTATCATCCGGGTATCTTTGGAATACTAATTTCAACATAATACGATTTGGGACATTCTAATTCCATGTTTGAATACTATTTAAGATGGATGATATGCGAACTGGGACGCACCGTTGGAGAATTCTGTGTTTGACGGGGGAGCGTTTTCTCACAAATAACGATAAATTCTGTGTTTGGTGGGGAAAGAGTTAAAATGTTATATTTTTTATACAGATTTTTGCATCGTGCCATTACTTTCATGACAATTAAGTAAATTTCTCAATAAAAGTTTCATTACTTTAATGTGTTTGCACATTTTACTTCAGAGGAATTCTTATATAATTATAATTTTTTTTTTTATTTGGGGTGTGAATATTAAGATATGTTCTTGAAAAGGTTTTGTGAGATTTATTCACATAAAATACAAAGTGCAAATAATACAAATTATATTCCAGAATTATAAGAACATTCACAGTCTATAATTTGTATATTTGTAGATATGGCTCTGTTGGACCGATACGAGCAAAATGAGTTGTTTTACAGGAACACTGTCGGTTAATATTTAAATGATTCTTCACCTTCATTAAGCCCACAGACTTTAAAAGGTCAAACTGCGCCAATTAAATGCCTCGATATGCCACTACTTTTACAGCGATTTTGAGACAGTGTACCATATTTTCATTATATACTTAATTGGCTAATATTTTTAAATTACACAGCTATGCTGGAAACTGGTTGCCTATGGCAGTGGTCAGTTACAGTTTGAGGCTAATTATGCAAAACTCGACCAATCAGAATCAAGTATTCCAGAGAGCCGTCAACCTATGAGTGGCTTACTTATAGCTGTCTTTGCCTATTCAGAAGGGATCAGAGAAATTATTTTAATGACAACTTATCTCTTAAAGCCTCCTATGTTTTTGTTTGACCACTTCTGCTTTTTTTTTTTTTTTCTTCAAGTTTCAGATCTAAAGAAGAGCGAGTGTGACATGCTATTCATTGACATCGGCAGCTCAAATTCAGTTTTTACCTATAGCAGATTTCTCACTGAAATGCAGTAAATCTCTGTTTGAGTCCTACATATGAATCTTCATCTTGGAAGTCAGGGTCAAGGCCTCTGGTGGGTTTAATGCTCTTGCTCGTATCTCGATAGGACAGACGATTATTTAATTGGATAATACTGAGCACTGTCATTTTCATTTGAACAGTCTTGTGCCCTTCTTCTAACCCCATCCCAAGAGTCAATAATGAACTGCAAGCAACACAGCCTGCGAAGACCTTCTGAATGGTGTGAGCCAGACAACACTTCCAGATATCCTGACAGTTCAGTGACTTAATTAGTATTAACATAGACAGTTTCCTTTGTGACAGCTACTCAACAATCAGTCTAATCTTCTTTGAAACCATGTATGGCTTTTAGAATAGAATTATTTCTGTTAATAAACCGATAGGCCTCAAACACAGGTTCCTGTTGTTGTATCAAGAGAGATACTGACTACCCAAATAAAACAGCTCATGGTCTACATTTCAACGGGTTTTATTTATAACAAGTATGACCGGAAATCAGGATTGAGCTAAATTTTAAATTGATAAATTGGCTTCCTTGCAAATAATTTGGAATTTGAATTGAGTTGAACAAAGCATGTTGAATTGGTATAACAGAAAGAGGAATTTACAGCACTGTCACATAAGACATGAATTTCATTAGTCCAGAAAATAATTATGGCTCTTTATTCCCTGATGTGTATAATACATATAATATTTTTTTCTACTAATCTAAATTTCATGTAATACTGTTAAATTACATTAATACTGTTAAATTACATTAAGTTACAATACATACACACCCTTCAAAATAAAATTCTTCTTCTTCAAAAAAAAAAAACTAATATATTTACACTATATTGCCAAAAGTATTGGGACACCCCCCAGATCATTGAATTCAGGTGTTCCAATCACTTCATGGCCACAGGTGTATAAATCAAGCACTAGGCATGCAGACGCTTCTACAGACATTTGTGAAAGAATGGGTCGCTCTCAGGAGCTCAGTGAATTCAAGTGTGGTACCGTGATAGGTTGCCACCTGTGTAATAAGTCAGTTTGTGACATTTTATAACTACTAAATATTCCACGGTCAACTGTTAGTGATATTATAACAAAGTGGAAGCAATTGGGAACAACAGCAACTCAGCCACAAAGTGGTAGGCCACGTAAAATCACAGAGCGGGGTCAGCGCATGCTGAGGCGCACAGAGCACAGAAGTCGCCGACTTTCTGCAGTCAATAGCTACACCTCCAAACTTTGTGTGGCCTTCAGATTAGCTCAAGAACAGTGTGTAGAGAGCTTCATGGAATGAGTTTCCATGGCCGAGCAGCTCATCCAAGCCTTACATCACCAAGTGCAATGCAAAGCGTCGGATGCAGTGGAGTAAAGCACGCCGCCACTGGACCCTAAAGCAGTGGAGACATGTTCTCTGGAGTGACAAATCACACTTCTCTGTCTGGCAATCCGATGGACGAGTCTGGGTTTGGCAGTTGCCAGGAGAACGGTACTTGCCTGACTGCATTGTGTCAAGTGTAAAGTTTGGTGGAGGGGGGATTATGGTGTGGGGTTGTTTTTCAGGGGTTGGGCTTGGCCCCTTAGTTCCAGTGAAAGGAACTCTTAATGCTTCAGCATACCAAGACATTTTGGACAATTTCATGCTCCCAACTTTGTGGGAACAGTTTGGGTATGGACCCTTCCTGTTCCAACATGACTGCACACCAGCACTCAAAGCAAGGTCCATAAAGACATGGATGAGTGAGTTTGGTGTGGAGGAACTTGACTGAGTCCTGACCTCAACCCGACAGAACACCTTTGGGATGAATTAGAGCGGAGACTGCGAGCCAGGCCTTCTCGTCCAACATCAGTGCCTGACCTCACAAATGTGCTTCTAGAAGAATGATCAAAAATTCCCATAAACACACTCCTAAACCTTGTGGAAAGCCTTCCCAGAAGAGTTGAAGCTGTTATAGCAGCAAAAGGTGGGCCAATTCCATATTAAACCCTACGGATTAAGAATGGGATGTCATTAAAGTTCATGTGCATATAAAGGCAGGCGTCCCAAAACTTTTGGCTACATAATGTGTATTAGGGCTGTCGAATTATTAATCACGATTCAAAACATAAAATGGCGCCGCTGTGTTTGGTCGCCGTTCAGGTCGCTCCGCGAAGACTGTGCTTTTATTTACTATTTTACTTTCTTTTACTCTCAGTTTTTACAAACTTATCATCTGCATTGATCTACTACGACAGCAAAACTCTTTTGGACATTGGTTACCTCTACACTGGACTGTTTCAGGACACTTTCGCCGATCCTCTGTGGCCATCTGAGATTCTTCGGAACGCCGAGTTGAACAATGGCCAGAGCCAGCGGCGTAGAACAAAGAAACACCGTGGGAAACGCGCTGGTATCCGTAACAGACTGAGGAAAAGGGCATTCAGACCTCCTCTCCCGAGCATTCTTCTAGCAAATGTTCAATCCTTGGATAATAAGATGGACGATCTTAGAGCCAGGATAAGTTTTCAACGGGACATGAGAGACTGTAATATCTATTGTTTGTCTGAAACATGGCTCACGCCCGCGGTCCCGGACACAGCTGTGACGCCGTCCGAGAACTTCTCTGTTTTCGGATGGACAGAACAGCCGAGGCGGTAAATCCAAAGGCGGTGGAGTGTGTTTCATGATCAACAAGAAATGGTGCGATCCCAGGAACATCACCATTCTCTCGCGGTCCTGCTCACCTCATCTGGAACATTTAACAATCATCTGCCGCCCATTCTATCTGCCTAGGGAGTTTTCTGCGGTTGTCGCGACCGCCGTTTACATCCCACCGCAGGCAGACACAGCGCTGGCTTTATCTGGCCTTCATGATGTTGCCAGCGGCGCCATAAACCAACATCCCGACGCCAGCGGCATTCATTGTCGCGGGCAATTTTAACAAAGCAAACCTAAAGAAAGTCCTGCCAAACTTTCACCAGCACGTCTCCTGCCCCACACGAGGAGCAAACACACTGGATCACTGCTACTCTCGTTTAAGAACGCCTATAAAGCGCGGTCACTTCCAGCGCTTGGCAAATCGGATCATGCCGCCATTTTCCTCACTCCCGAATACAAACCAAAAGCTCCTCCAGGAACCCCCGGTGAGGCGGGAAGTTAAGCGTTGGTCACCCCATTCAGAGACCGCGCTACAGGCAGCTCTGGGCGATGTGGATTGGGACATGTTCCGAGCGAGTTCAGCTGACGTAAGCGAGTTCACAGACGTGGCGCTTTGCTTCATCAACACGCTTACAGAGCAAGCCACGCAAACAATAACAATAACGTCCTTCTCAAATCAGAAACCGTGGGTGGACAATTCAATCTCGGCAGTGAACGCATACGCACTGCTGCTTACAACGCCGGTCTCCATTCAGGGAATATGAATGAATACAGATCGTCCCTGCTATGCTCTCAGACGAGCAGTTAAAGCCGCAAAACTCCGTTATAAAGACCGAGTGGAGTCTCATTTCCAACTCAACGACTCGCGGCGCATGTGGCAAGGTCTGAGGTCCATCTGCTCCTTTGGATCTAAATCCTCTGCAGAGGTGAACGCTGATCCGTTGCTCGTGAACGAGTTAAACTCTTTCTATGCTCGCTTTGACTGTAACCACGGCAACGCGACTCCGCCAAGTGGCGCGTTAGAGGAAATTACTCAGAGCAGCAACAATCACGTGATCTCTGTCTCGGAGGATGAAGTTCGGAGAGCACTCAAGCGTGTGGGCGTCAGGAAAGCTGCTGGGCCGATGGTATTTCAGGTCGTGTTCTGCGGTCCTGTGCTGATCAGCTCACCGGGTTGTTTACATCTATCTTTAATGAGTCCTCGCTACATCTGTGGTCCCCACCTCCTTCAAAAAATCCACCATGATCCCTGTCCCTAAGAACAGTAAACCCTCTTGCCTAAATGACTATCGTCCAGTGGCTCTCACGTCTATAGTCATGAAGGTCTTTGAGAGACTCATTAAAAACACCATTTGCGCCTTCATTCCTGACACTTTGGACCCTCTTCAGTTTGCCTATCGTCCCAATAGATCGACTGAAGATGCCATCTCTCATGTCCTCCACTCCTCCCTCACTCACATCGACAGCAAAAGTGGGAACTACGTTAAGACTGCTATTTATTGACTATAGCTCAGCCTTTAACACCATAGTTCCCACCAAGCTAACCTCCAAACTCCTGGATCTCGGCCTGAATCCTTCTCTCTGCCACTGGATTGAGGACTTCCTCACTGGCAGGCCTCAGGTGGTGAGAATAGGCCAGTCCACCTCCACCTCCATCACCCTGAGTGTGGGAGCTCCACAGGGCTGTGTCCTGAGCCCCCTGCTCTACTCTCTCTACACGCATGACTGTTTGTCCACACACAGCTCCACCTCTATCATCAAATTTGCTGATGATACTGTTGTCCTGGGCCTCATTTCCAACAACAATGAGACGGCATACTTGGACGAGGTGGAGCATCTAACATCATGGTGCCAGGACAACTGTCTCTCTCTGAATGTTGGCAAGACCAAAGAAATGATTGTGGACTTCAGGAAGAGACAGCAACGGACATACTCCCCCTCATGATCAGCGGGTCACCAGTAGAGAGAGTGAGCAGCTTCAAGTACCTGGGAGTAAACATCTCCGAGGACCTGACCTGGACTGCTCACATTCAGACACAGGTGAAAAAGCCAGGCAAAGACTGTACCACCTGCGCCAGCTGAGGAAATTCAGGGTTTCACCAGCTATCCTGAAAACTTTCTATTTAGGGGCGATAGAAAGTGTTTTAACTCAGTGCATCACAGCGTGGTATGGGAACAGCACCAGTCATGACCGCAAAGCCCTGCAAAGAGTAGTGCGCTTATCCGAGCGTATCTCAGGGTCAGCTCTCCCGTCTCTGCAGGACGCCTACACCAAACGCTGCAAAGGTAGAGCTACCAAGATCATCAAGGACTCTAATCACCCTGCAAACCCTCATTTCACGCTGCTACCATCTGGTAAGCGCTTCCAAGCCTGATGGCCAAAACTGAGAGACTCAGGAGGAGCTTCTTCCCCAGGCCATCAGACTCCTGAACTCAGTCACTTAACATCACGTGACTTCACTTCAGGATAAACATCGATACACTGACATTGCACTGCACTTTCTGTTCTCGTTGTTACTGTGTAACAACCTGTCATAAACCTGTTTGCACATTATACTCTTTATACATTTGTTAACCACATATTTATAAGTCTACAGTTTACTCACTGCAAAGTCTACTTCAATTATTTTTTCCACTTTATCCTTATTTGTTACCTTTTTTTTCTCTTGACTTGATTATTTATAATTCTACAGATATAGACATATATATATATATATAGAGAGTACTTTTTTTTTTATATCCTATTTCTATTATAATTTCTTCCTTGTGTTTTTAACTGTGAATTTGCACTGTCCATAGAGCGGACCTGTTTACATTTCACTGCCGGTTGTATATTCTGTATATAACTGTGTATGTGACAAATAAAACTCTTGAATCTTGAATCTTGAATCTTCACAAAAATCATTCCAAAATAAAAGTTTTATATATTGTTTATATATATATATATATATATATATATATATATATATATATATATATATATATATATATATATATATATATATATATAATTTGTGAAATATATAGACAGCACTAATATATGTAAAAATGTGTGGTTCTGGTATGATGAAGGTGGGAAGTAGGCCTATCCGTTTCAGTTTACTGAACAAAGAATAACTGTTTCAGTGCTTTCCCCCCACCAAACATTTCACAAACACAAATTATTACCTACAAGTTAGTAAGAGCGCAACCAACAGATTCTATTGTGATCGGCTTCAGTGTTTATCACTTCATTATAGATCTATTGCAAATGCATCACAAAAGGTTTAGCTCCAATCCCAATTAAAAACACGCCCGAACCAGCTAAACTCTGCAGGACAGTGAGTTTGGACACACCTGCCCTGCCCTGCCCTGCCCTACACTCTTAAAAAGTTATTGGCATATATGACATCAATGGAACCATTCCATTCTTTAAAGCAAAACAATGTTATTTAGGTATTTACAATGTTCTTTATATTTTTCTTTTGAGAACCAAAAATGGTTCTTTGTTCTGCATCATCGCTGCGAAGACTCACTTTTGGAACCTTATTTTTAAGAGTGTACGACGTATGCTAAAGTTATCATAAATGCGGGTGCGTTGGTCAAATGCAGGGAAGGGACGTTTGCTGACCCCCATAAATTTGCATAACTAACCCTGGACTGTCATCTAAACGTACTGTATGTCTGAATGAGGTTGCTGGAGCGTTTGGATTATCAAAGGCGATACGTCATCGCGAGCTGCAGCGATTGGCTGGATCCAGCTCCTTTTTCTCCAGAATTTGCAACCACGACCGGTCTTCGCCTCCGGAGCAGCGACATCCCCACAGTAGAGGCAGGTAAACGACCGGTTTTAATGTAGATCTTCGCATGTTCGTTTGACTGATGAAGCTAGTTGTTTCTTTTTCCTGTGTGTGGGCTACTTTACGGCTTTCTTCAGACAGCAGCCTAATTGATGAACAGCCCTGCTGCTGCTGGCTGATCTGAAGGAATGCCGCAGTTGAGAAATGAATGCTGCAACTGATATGCTTTTTGTAATCGTAAAAGAATAGCTTTGCGAAAGGGAGCACGGGCTGAGAAATATAGCGACATTATTTTGCGCACATACGCCGCAAAGTTATAGCGACCAGCGCGCGCCCTTTAGAGGTGTACGAATGAGCTCGCTTTTGTTCTTTAACAGATTCTGTATGCGTCAAAGGTGTGGATTTGAAAGTGTTTTAAAGGACGATTTCCAACGTGCCTAGAATTGTAACGCTAAAACCCACATGCTCTTTTCTAACCCTGGATTCCTCATTGGATCTATTTTAGGTGGACTCATTTCCCTCAAGAGAAATGAATGCAATATAGCGCGCGCATTCGCAGGGGTGGACATTTCTTTTCGCTCTCATCTCCTCAATTCTTCCCTGCAATACAGACACTGCCCGAACCGGACTAAATGAGTGCCCGGACCTTGGAGAGACTGGCGCTTTCCATTCCCCACTGTGCCTTAAACGGAACCGCTCGGACCAACAATGGCACCTGCTTTGACCGGGTGGATCAGTTGTTCCAGGCGTTCTCATCCACCGCCGTGCTTTTCGTGCTCATCGCGATGATCATTGGGATAATAGTCGTGTCCATCACGACCTTCCACTTTCACAAAAGCAAGATGAAAAAGCGCAAGATACAGAAAGCCCAGGAGGAATACGAGCGCGACAACTGCAGTCCCAAAGCGGGCAAAGGCAAGCCGGCGGTCCGGCAGTGCATCATGGTGAGACCTCCCTCGGCAGTGCGGAAAAGTGACCCAAACACGGAAGATCCTGGCGACACAGAGGACATGGGACACTCGGGACAGACGAAGGATGATAACTTGTTGGAATCGGTCGCTGTGTCTTGATAACGCAGTGCCAGCTTCGGAGGACACTGTAAATAACCTATGTATTCATATGATATTACCTACGGAATATATCGATTCTTTGTATAAGCGTTACAGTTGATAAGTTTTCATCATAAAGATCCCAGAGGAGAAATCTATGAACAGTCTCAATGGTTTTCGAGAAGGAGAAAAGACTATGCTGATGGAATTTCTATCATGGAGCCGGTCCTAATGGGATCAGACAGGAGTGTTGAAAAAGATCCTATTGGATGAACTGAAAAGGCATTAATGAGTTAATCCAACAGGATTTTATTGAACGCAAACAGAATTTCTATCGTAATTAGGGGTTAATCCCAAATGAGATTAAACATAAACTCTCTCAGATTCAAGTAAAATCCCACTGGATAAAATTAAACCATGGGGAAAAAACCGACATTATTCACTAAAATCGTAGTGTATTAAATGAGTATTAATCGATTAGATAAAAAGATACAAAAAAATGACTCGGTTTATCTAAAATGATCGTACTGAGTATTAATGGAATTCCTATCATATCATTTTGAGCCAGTCCTAATGGGATCAGACAGGAGTGTTGAAAAGATCCTATTGGATTCAATGAAAAGGCATTAATGAGTTAATCCAACAGGATTTTTTTTTTTTTTTAACACAAATAGAATTTCTATCACAATTATGGGTTAATCCCAATGAGAGCAACTAGAAATCCTCTAAGAAACAAATAAACTCATAAAAAAATAGATATTATTTAATAAAATCTTATTGGATTAAGTGAATACCAATGGATTGGATAAAATAAAATCTTCTAAAAATAAAAAGATTCAAAAGAATTACTTAGTTACTGATTATCAATGGAATCTCTATCATAAAAATTTGGAACCAGTCCTAATGGGATCAGACAAGAGTGTTGAAAAAGATCCTATTGGATTCAATTAAAGGAAAGGCATTAATGAGTTAATCCAACAGGATTTTATTGAACACAAACGGAATTATGGATTAATCCCAATGAGATCAAACAGAAACCCTCTAAGAAACAAATAAACTCACAATGGATAAAATAAAATTATGGAAAAACCAACATTATTCAATAAAATCTTACTGGATTAAATGAATACTGGAGTATCTTCAAAAAAAAAAAAAAAGATTCAAAAGAATTACTTTTAATATAATAAAGGATTTTACTGAATATCAATGGAATTTCTATCATAATTCAGATCCGATTCAAACTGGATTAAATAGAAATCCTCAACGGATCAAAGAATTTAATCAATCCGACAAAATGATACTGAAAACTGATGGATTTTCAGAGCCATTCCTATGTGGATCAAACAAAACTCCTCTAAGAATCAAATTCAGTAGAATTTTACTCGATGCTGATCATTCATCCCTTTAGGATTGTCTACAAATTATGATAGACATGCCATTAGCATTCCTTTAGGATATACAGGCCCAGCTTCTGTACATGCCGATTGTCTCGTCCACTCTTCTTCATATTGTTGTGCCACCAAGAGGAATTCATGTAAACGGGGCCGTCGCCACGGACAAATTATGGACCTATAGACAGTCCTTCAGAGTTTATTACTGAATAGTGAAAGAATAGTGAAGCTCCTCAGAGTTAAAGGGACGGCTCTCTTGTATAAAGTCTGTACAGACGCTGTCCAGCGCTTCGGTGCTGAAATAAGGACAGAGACAACGTCTTATTCGTGTAGAATTTCAACACAACTCGCAACAATTTTTCCTTTTTTTTTGGGTTTCAGAAACTCTTTTAGGCAGCATTGTTGTTTCATTTGACAAATGGACTTTCTTAATCGGGATTTTCCTTTATCTCAGTGGCTTTTTCAAGATAGAAGCGCAATTCGTGCCATTCTGGCTTGGCATGAATAGGTTTAGTGTTTTAACCCCTTTATCCCCGAGACTGTTAGTGTGCAATTGCAGCTGCTAGTGGTAGTATAGCCTATACCTGTTTTGTTCATGGCACTGTATAGTAAAACTTATGTAACCTGAGGCATTTCAGTTTTGTGTTACAGCTCTGTATTAATGCTCTCTTTTGCATTTTTGCTCTAGATTAATATAGCACTAATGATGGAGTATTATATTTTTATCATTCTAAACTAGTGTAACAATCAATAAGAAACAAGAGAACATTTTAAAAGTAATTTTATGTATTTCCTTGACGTTGTGTTGAACCGGAAATGGGAGTCATAGACCGAAATCAAGTATTGTAACAGATCGCAGTTTGAATCTTTGTTTTTATTTTGTTCAATGCATACGATTTTGAATTACTAATAAAGTATTGTGCAAATGGGTGTCTCATTTTTTTTTTTAATTCATTAGTATGAATCATCTTAGAATTATGGGCTGTTGAGTTCATGATAACTGCAAAATTACATTTAAACAATACATTTACAGCTCTTATATACACTATATTGCCAAAGGTTTTGGGACGCCTGCCTTTATATGCACATGAACTTTAATGACATCCCATTCTTAATCCGTAGGGTTTAATATGGAGTTGGCCCACCTTTTGCTGATATAACAGCTTCAACTCTTCTGGGAAGGCTTTCCACAAGGTTTAGGAGTGTGTTTATGGGAATTTTTGATCATTCTTCTAGAAGCACATTTGTGAGGTCAGGCACTGATGTTGGACGAGAAGGCCTGGCTCGCAGTCTCCGCTCTAATTCATCCCAAAGGTGTTCTGTCGGGTTGAGGTCAGGACTCAGTCAAGTTCCTCCACACCAAACTCGCTCATCCATGTCTTTATGGACCTTGCTTTGAGCGCTGGTGTGCAGTCATGTTGGAACAGGAAGAGGCCATACCCAAACTGTTCCCACAAAGTAGTGAGCATGAAATTGTCCAAAATGTCTTGGTATGCTGAAGCATTAAGAGTTCCTTTCACTGGAACTAAGGGGCCAAGCCAAACCCCTGAAAAAAAACCCCACACCATAATCCCCCATCCACCAAACTTTACACTTGGCACAATGCAGTCAGGCAAGTACCGTTCTCCTGGCAACTGCCAAACCCAGACTCGTCCATCGGATTGCCAGACAGAGAAGCGTGATTGGTCACTCCAGAGAACATGTCTCCACTGCTCTAGAGTCCAGTGGCGGCGTGCTTTACTCCACTGCATCTGACGCTTTGCATTGCACTTGGTGATGTAAGGCTTGGATGAGCTGCTCGGCCATGGAAACCCATTTCATGAAGCTCTCTACACACTGTTCTTGAGCTAATCTGAAGGCCACACAAAGTTTGGAGGTCTGTAGCTATTGACTGTAGAAAGTTGCTGACTTCTGCACACTGTGTGCCTCAGCATGTGCTGACCCCGCTCTGTGATTCTATCTATCTATCTATCTATCTATCTATCTATCTATCTATCTATCTATCTATCTATCTATCTATCTATCTATCTATCTATCTATCTATCTATCTATCTATCTATCTATCTATCTATCTATCTGTAAGGCCTATTAATCAAGTCAACTTCCTTGCATTCAAATTCGAGTTGCAGTTCTACATTCTGTTTGTATGGAAGCTTGTTTTCGCAACACAATAAAAAAAAAAAAAAAAAAAGGTAATTGCGACTTTTTCTCTCACAATTCTGACTTTTTTCTTGCAATTGCAAGTTTATATCTCGTAATTCAGCCTTTTTTCCTTGCAATTGCATGTTTATATCTCACAATTTTGACTTTCTTTCAATTCCAAATGTATAACTTGCAATTTTGACTTTGTTTTCTCTCAGAATTGTGAGTTTATATTTTGCAATACGGATGTTATGGCCGGTTTCACAGGCAGGACTAAGCCAGGATTAGACCTTAGTTCACTTATTTGCTTTTGTAAACATGCCTTATACAAAACATTACTGGTATGCATCTTGAGACAAAACAATAGTACTCACATATTTTAATATTTAATATATGCCAGTGCAAGTTCCTTTCAGTTAAAACAGCTCAAACATGTTTTTTATTTTAAGCCGTGTCTGTGAAACCTGGGGTATAACTTGCAATTGCGAGTTAATATCTCACTATTGCGAGAAATAAAGTCTGAATTGCTAGATATAAAATAAAAATTTCAAGAAAAAAGTCAGAATTGCGAGATGTGACTGACAGTTTATAGCTCGTAATTCTGACTTTTAAACCCACAATTGCGAGAAAAGAAGTCACAATTACTTTTTTTTTATTACTTGGCAGAAACAAGCTTTCATATGTCTGCTACCCAATTCAAAATCATCAATTGAATTTAAATCTAAAGGGCATTCTCGATTCAGTCCTGAATGCAGCACAGCCCAGATCCAGAAACACAATGCTGCTGCTGGCGAGTTCCTGTCGGAGAGGTGTAGGATGTGAAACACAGGAGTAAAGCACAGCTGTCAGCTGTCTAAACTGTACTTGGGAGCCGAATTCAATCACCCTTCACAAATCAAATAATTATCATTCCTCTATTTATGTTAAAAGGCTAATTGCTTGACTGCTGCAATATCCACTTTGTGTGGGACATGAACAGTAGTGACAGAGGAGCACTGCCAGGTAGAGAACAACATCTCCTCTCATCTCTGCTCATTGTTTTCATTTCTTCTTCAATTGAATGTTAGAGCACCTCGGTTAGTGTGATACCACTGACAAAAGGAAAAAGAACAAACAAAAGATGTGGGAGATCTTTGTGCCTCCCCTTCAGCCAATCAGAGAGCATTTGAGTAAATACACCTGTGTGTTCGGAGTGCCAAACTTGTGCCCACTACACAGCCCACTCTCCTCTCTATGTCTCATTGTGTGTGGGCAGCCGCAGCCATTGGCAGCACATTGTACACGTAACGGCTCTCTCAGCCCACATCACATTAGTGTGTGAATTCATTATTCGGTATGAATAAGAAGATTAAGTTTGGATGACTGTAATTAATCTGAAAGTTAAAATTTTTGTTTTGTTTTTGCTAAATCCATATGTCTTCTGTACGCTAGCTATTTCATTCCACATAATGGATCTTCAAACCACATCATAACACAAAGTTATTCCAGGGGCACATCTGCGTCGAAATGTCAAGGTCAGTAAAGGTTCTTTCTGAACGAATATATCGCCGCAGTTAGCCTTGCATGCAGTAACAGTGTGGAAAAAGCCTAACTAGTTATGTATATATATATATTATTCTAAAGTAGCTATACCATATAACGAGTAAACCAACTCTTTGTTTATTGTCCTTATAAGCTCCTTGATTTAAAATATAATCTACACGCACAAAACCATAGTGATTTTTTTCATGTTTTAATAAAACGAGGCCTATTTAATAAAGCCAGTTCACTTAAGTTAATGGTGTTTGTGGTTAGTTTAATTCGCAGATCCTTTATGTTGGATACTTGACCACTATTGAGTAGCCTACATCTTGGATAAGATTCCTAAAATGTTCACACATACAGCACACATTACAGACATGCATAAACTAGGATATGTTACATGTCTAAAGTAGCCTATGTAGAAAGAATAAATCAGTCTTATCAATTTCAAATATAATCTGCATGCACAATAAACTACAGTAAAATGTATTTACATCTCTCGACAGAAAGGTTTTTGCAGGTTTTAATAAAATATTATTTAATAACAGTAGTCATAATAAGCATATTTCCAGGACGTGCCTCAGACTTGCGTCGGCAACTCAATCATCAGAATCCTTGGTAGTCCTCTGTAAACTTCGACAGCTGGTTGAATTTGCTCGATCGGTTCCTTTGGAGTCCTCGGTAATCCTCTGTAAACTTCGACAGCTGGTTTAATCGGCTCGTTCGGTTCCTTTGGAGTCCTCGGTAATCCTCGGCAAACTTCGACAGCTGGTTGAATTTGCTCGATCGGTTCCTTTGGAGTCCTCGGTAATCCTCGGCAAACTTCGACAGCTGGTTGAATCTGCTCGTTCGGTTCCTTTGGAGTCCTCGGTAATCCTCTGTAAACTTCGACAGCTGGTTGAATCTGCTCGTTCGGTTCCTTTAGAGTCCTCGTAATCCTCTGTAAACTTCGACAGCTGGTTGAATCGGCTCGTTCGGTTCCTTTGGAGTCCTCGTAATCCTTGGCAAACTTCGACAGCTGGTTGAATCGGCTCGTTCGGTTCCTTTGGAGTCCTCGTAATCCTTGGCAAACTTCGACAGCTGGTTTAATTGGCTCGTTCGGTTCCTTTGGAGTCCTCGGTAATCCTCTGTAAACTTCGACAGCTGGTTGAATCTGCTCGTTCGGTTCCTTTAGAGTCCTCGGTAATCCTCTGTAAACTTCGACAGCTGGTTGAATCTGCTCGTTCGGTTCCTTTAGAGTCCTCGGTAATCCTCTGTAAACTTCGACAGCTGGTTGAATCGGCTCGTTCGGTTCCTTTAGAGTCCTCGGTAATCCTCTGTAAACTTCGACAGCTGGTTGAATCGGCTCGTTCGGTTCCTTTAGAGTCCTCGGTAATCCTCTGTAAACTTCGACAGCTGGTTGAATCGGCTCGTTCGGTTCCTTTGGAGTCCTCGGTAATCCTCGCAAACTTCGACAGCTGGTTGAATCGCTCGCTCGTTCCTTTGGAGTCCTCGGTAATCCTCGGCAAATTTCGACAGCTGGTTGAATCTGCTCGTTCGTTCTTTGGAGTCCTCGGTAATCCTCGCAAACTTCGACAGCTGGTTGAATCGGCTCGTTCGGTTCCTTTAGAGTCCTCGGTAATCCTCTGTAAACTTCGACAGCTGGTTGAATCGGCTCGTTCGGTTCCTTTAGAGTCCTCGGTAATCCTCTGTAAACTTCGACAGCTGGTTTAATCGGCTCGTTCGGTTCCTTTTGAGTCCTCGGTAATCCTCGGCAAACTTCGACAGCTGGTTTAATCGGCTCGCTCGGTTCCTTTGGAGTCCTCGGTAATCCTCTGTAAACTTCGACAGCTGGTTGAATCGCTCGTTCGGTTCCTTTGGAGTCCTCGGTAATCCTCGGCAAACTTCGACAGCTGGTTGAATCGACTCGTTCGGTTCCTTTGGAGTCCTCGGTAATCCTCTGTAAACTTCGACAGCTGGTTGAATCGGCTCGTTCGGTTCCTTTGGAGTCCTCGGTAATCCTCTGTAAACTTCGACAGCTGGTTGAATCTGCTCGTTCGGTTCCTTTAGAGTCCTCGGTAATCCTCTGTAAACTTCGACAGCTGGTTGAATCTGCTCGTTCGGTTCCTTTAGAGTCCTCGTAATCCTCTGTAAACTTCGACAGCTGGTTGAATCGGCTCGTTCGGTTCCTTTGGAGTCCTCGTAATCCTTGGCAAACTTCGACAGCTGGTTGAATCGGCTCGTTCGGTTCCTTTGGAGTCCTCGTAATCCTTGGCAAACTTCGACAGCTGGTTTAATCGGCTCGTTCGGTTCCTTTGGAGTCCTCGGTAATCCTCTGTAAACTTCGACAGCTGGTTGAATCTGCTCGTTCGGTTCCTTTAGAGTCCTCGGTAATCCTCTGTAAACTTCGACAGCTGGTTGAATCTGCTCGTTCGGTTCCTTTAGAGTCCTCGGTAATCCTCTGTAAACTTCGACAGCTGGTTGAATCGGCTCGTTCGGTTCCTTTAGAGTCCTCGGTAATCCTCTGTAAACTTCGACAGCTGGTTGAATCGGCTCGTTCGGTTCCTTTAGAGTCCTCGGTAATCCTCTGTAAACTTCGACAGCTGGTTGAATCGGCTCGTTCGGTTCCTTTGGAGTCCTCGGTAATCCTCGGCAAACTTCGACAGCTGGTTGAATCGGCTCGTTCGGTTCCTTTGGAGTCCTCGGTAATCCTCGGCAAATTTCGACAGCTGGTTGAATCTGCTCGTTCGGTTCCTTTGGAGTCCTCGGTAAT
Source organism: Paracanthobrama guichenoti (assembly GCA_018749465.1). NCBI lineage: Eukaryota > Metazoa > Chordata > Actinopteri > Cypriniformes > Gobionidae > Paracanthobrama > Paracanthobrama guichenoti. Next base: position 1,047,292 of record JAGHMJ010005193.1, read on the forward strand.
CCTCGGCAAACTTCGACAGCTGGTTGAATCGGCTCGTTCGGTTCCTTTAGAGTCCTCGGTAATCCTCTGTAAACTTCGACAGCTGGTTGAATCGGCTCGTTCGGTTCCTTTAGAGTCCTCGGTAATCCTCTGTAAACTTCGACAGCTGGTTTAATCGGCTCGTTCGGTTCCTTTTGAGTCCTCGGTAATCCTCGGCAAACTTCGACAGCTGGTTTAATCGGCTCGTTCGGTTCCTTTGGAGTCCTCGGTAATCCTCTGTAAACTTCGACAGCTGGTTGAATCGGCTTGTTCGGTTCCTTTGGAGTCCTCGGTAATCCTCGGCAAACTTCGACAGCTGGTTGAATCGGCTCGTTCGGTTCCTTTGGAGTCCTCGGTAATCCTCTGTAAACTTCGACAGCTGGTTGAATCGGCTCGTTCGGTTCCTTTGGAGTCCTCGTAATCCTTGGCAAACTTCGACAGCTGGTTTAATCGGCTCGTTCGGTTCCTTTGGAGTCCTCGGTAATCCTCTGTAAACTTCGACAGCTGGTTTAATCGGCTCGTTCGGTTCCTTTGGAGTCCTCGGTAATCCTCGGCAAACTTCGACAGCTGGTTGAATCGGCTCGTTCGGTTCCTTTGGAGTCCTCGTAATCCTTGGCAAACTTCGACAGCTGGTTGAATCGGCTCGTTCGGTTCCTTTGGAGTCCTCGGTAATCCTCTGCAAACTTCGACAGCTGGTTGAATCGGCTCGTTCGGTTCCTTTGGAGTCCTCGGTAATCCTCTGTAAACTTCGACAGCTGGTTGAATCGGCTCGTTCGGTTCCTTTAGAGTCCTCGGTAATCCTCGGCAAACTTCGACAGCTGGTTGAATCGGCTCGTTCGGTTCCTTTAGAGTCCTCGGTAATCCTCGGCAAACTTCGACAGCTGGTTGAATCGGCTCGTTCGGTTCTTTTTTTGGCCCTGTCCTAAAATGGCACCCTAAACCCTCACGGTCTTCTTCTGAGTCTACACTTTCACGACGTAATGCTGCTTTGACTGCCGGGTAGAAGTCCTCTATGTAGCTCAGCTGAAGTGCACATCGAGGGTGCATAGCAGCCGCAAAGGGGGTGCTCACGAGCACCCTTCTTTAAGCTTAAATGACGAATGTAAATCCACAAGACCGAAAGTGCACATGAAGTGTGCCATTTGGGACAGGGCCTTAGTCGGACGTGCTACTTCGGCTTTTGCATCTTGCGTCATCAACCCGGAACTAAAGTTCGATTCAGTCTGATTAATGAGCCGGCTCAACCAGTTACTTGCCGAAAACCGGCTCAAAAGAACCATTTGTTTCTAGAACCGAACATCACTAGTCAAGACATCAGACAGAGGAGTGCATGACACATAAAAACAAACTGCTGATGCCAGTCATGACCATACAAGAACACCTAAATGTCTGCTGATGAAATAATGCACAGCGTTCCAGATGTGTTAAAATACATTATATTATCTAAATCAGAAACCTGCTGCTTTGTTGCTCAGTCAGATTTAAAACATTTTCTTATGAGAGTAAATTGGTTTCTGACTTGTAGGGCAACGTAATGTCTTGTCTAAAACTTATTACTGACCGACCGACACTGCATCTTTCGACTAGCCTTGGCCATTGTAAGGCCATGATTGAAAACATGGTCCACAATAGGGGCCCTTATTTTATCTGAAATGGTGACCTCTTCTACATCTTCCTCTGTTTTGCCTCCCTGCCCTTCCACCACACATCCTTGCTCCTCTTTTTCTTCCCGGCTGTTGACTTTGTTCTTTTCATCTTGTTCCATTGTCAGAATTTGCAACACTGTGTTGTCGTCTGTCTATGCTTGCAAATGTAAGCTTCATGCTATTGAGCTATTTGATCACTGGTTGATCTCTTTACATCCCCCCTCATTAGTGAAAGTCAAGATTCACCTGTATAATTCATCAATTCAGGACACATTTACAAAAAAGTCTAACAACTGGTTCAACCATTTTGCATTTAATGAGTTATGCAAGGAACGAATGCCTAGGCTTTTTGGAGGGTAATCAGACAATTGGTGAATTGAATTAATGTACCAAATCATTGAAAGCTTAAGCAGCTGAATTGTTTCCTCGCTTTGCCTCAAATGACTCTGAAGGCAGCGTTTTGCGCATGAAGGCGTCTCAGGAAACTGATTTCAGACAGACTTCTGAGGCAGCGTAACGGTTTAACGAATATGTTTAATTACTACAAAAGTAATTTCTCGCCAGAAATAACATAAAAAAAGTGGAAAACACTCGTCAAAAACTTACATTTACACAACTTTCAGACGTCATCTTTACTTTTTAGCTCAACTGTCAGAATGGAAAGCACAGGATTGTGGGATATCAAAGGCAGCGAAGGATACATATATGCTGCATTCAAAAATCAATCAGATGAAGGTCTCTCAGGAGGTAGGAAGTGAAGCTAACATTGAATTCGGACGTGTCTTGATGCCTTTCTGGAATTCGTCCTCTGAAGGCAGCATTGTCCAGTTTTTGGACACAGCCCACATCTACACAAGACACGAGTGGCGCGGCATAATCAGTAGCTGCGTTTCCATTACCCTTCAGATTGCGCAAATTGAAATTGCAAATTGAAAATCTATTTCAAAATGTCAATTTAGTGAAAATTCCCACACATCATAAAAAAGTTTATACGCTAGCATTAGATTAATTCTAAAAAGGAATATTTCACAAAATTGCAATGGAAACAGTACGTAAAAGTCGATCATTCTTTATAGATGGCGTGGTATGTTTGGACAGAAGACGTGATCAAGTTCTTTATTAAACTCAAAGAATTATGGGAATACTGGATTCTAAACAACAAAGACATGCCACAATATCGAAGCAGATATGAAACACCTCATACATGGCCGCTCCCAAGTATAAGGAGCTTTCCTTGCCATTAATGCTTGGATAACACGACTCACATCTCTTTCAATTAAAAAAATAGCTAGTGCAGTGGCTGCAATATACGTAAACCTACTAACAGTTAAAAAGTCCCTTTAAGTCATTTCACTCTGTGGCCATCTTTGAAACGCCTCTCGGGCATGCAAGTGCAGCTCCTATCTCTTTGAATGGGGAAACATCAAACTCTCCAAAACTGTTCGCCAAGCACAAATAAATTTGAAATCACCAATGAAATCTGACAACAACTGTGTCGTAGATTTTGTTGATAAATGCTCAAATCATGACAAAAAACTAAATTTTTCATGTACATTTTGCATGTGCAGTCCTAAGCGTGTCTCAGAACACTGCCTGTTTCTATAGCAACCGGAGCTTCTAACAGCAGCTGCAGTGATGCGATGACTTTACTAATCAACGATTGGCTTGTTCATTTAGGCGGGGATTATTTGCCATTTTGGGCGTTGCAATTTCTCCCATTCATAAGTAATTGGAGTGCACCGTCTTGCTATATATAAAGTCTCCACTAACATCCATTGCCATGATTTTTGGAATGACTTATCGTGCGAGAGAAAAATTACATTTAGTTAGCATAACATGGATTAATGGAAACGCAGTCATTAAGCAATAGTTTTTTTTTTTTTATGAACAATTCTAAAATATCGCAAGAGTTTTGCGCAAATCTGTAATGGAAACCGGGCTAGTAATGCTGTCTACACGGCATGACGCGACTACATCAGTAAACTGATGCTCCATTCTATTTCTGAAGTACTTAAAACGCTCGTGCTCGTACTTCTGACAAGAACAACAAATCGCTTTGTCACGTAAAACTGTAAAATAACTGTTTTCTTTTAAATAGTAAAATAACTATTGCAAAGCTGAATTTTCAGCATCATTACTCCAGTCTTGGGATCCTTCAGAAATCATTCTGATACGATGATTTGATGCTCAAGAAACATTTCTTATAATAATGATCAACATTTGTGCTGCTTCATATTTTTATATATTCAGGAGTCAAATGAACAACATTTAATTGAAATACAAATCATCATAACATTGTAAATGTATGTAGTCACTTTTGATCAATTTAATGCTTACTTGCTGATTAAAATTATTCATTATTCTTCACAAAAAAGATAAATCATATTGATCTAGAGAAAACTTCCAGCTTGACTAAAGACACAAAATAATGCCCTGAGTTTATAAAAAAAAATATTTGAAATGAATGATAAATGTACATTGCTAATAGAGACACAATATATGACCACGGGATGAATGATTAACATGAACAATGTTGAAATCAATGATCCCTGAAGCGATGACATAACCACAGCTAGCGTGATTTGATGAAACCATCTCTTAGCGATGACAGTCATGACTGATGTTACTTGATATGCTTCTCTCACAAACACATTTAGTCTTGCTGGAGGGAAACTAAATGAGAGAAGGCATAATTACCCAGCAAGACAAGGCAGCATGTCTCCAGACTACTGTGGCAATCTGTCAGTGTCAACAGTATTGGTGTTTTCCTCCCTCTATTGCACTGGGAATACTTTGTGAACGGAGCTCAATTCAAAGAGGCCTGTATGTGGTTGGTTCTGCATTATAGCTAATTTAGCAATGAGATTCTTGCATTTACTTTTAGCATTCTACAACCCAAATGCTAAAATGGTTACATCCCACCATCTAACTTATCCTGTTCTCTTCAACACTGACATGAAACAAAAGAGGATAGTGCTGAGCGCTGAGATGCTGACTGTCCAAACACAGAGACGAGCTCCAGATCTGCTTCCTCAGTGGCCCTGCATTGATCCGACTCTGGCTAAATTTAGATCTCTTTGACTTATGGTACAGTGGGTTATTTTTTTATTTATTTTTCTTTTCTTTTGCAGTATTCGGATTTAAAGGTTTCACATCAATTGAACCATCTCTTTTACATGTAGGGAAGGCATGGACTGGCTGTCACATGAGGAAATCATCACAAGTGTTTTATAACTGAAGGCTTTTTGAGTAAAAGATTAGTTTTTTCAAGAAGTGGCTTTGTATGTTGGTTAAATTAGGTCATTTTCTATGGATTGGTCAAACAAAGCGGCTAATTTGCTATTATTTTTTAAATATCGTTAAGCCGATATATCTATTTTATGGCTGAAAACTGATAAATAGCTGATGTTAAAATTCTATACTAATATGTCTAATTCCAAATTAAAGTCACCATGTGTCACAGTTACGATTAGTTTTGGTTTCTTTGTCACTAGCTGGGTTTCCATCCAAACATGAAGCTAATCTTTTCTAAGTTCGCAAAAAAACAAACGTGAATTAGGTGTGTTTCCATCAAGTTGTCCGAGTGGATGATGATGGTTCAATGTAGGGACATTTTTTGCCCTCACGCGAAACTCAAATGACTGGATTGAAATGACGCTTGCAGGGTGAATTGTGGGATTGACAGCGGGTCGAAGAAAGCATTGTGTCTGAGAGCATCCAAAAGTTGAGAGAAACTTTATGTAAATATCAAGTGAAAAGAGCCAGGTGGCAGCCAATCGCTACGAGATGTGTTTGTCTGTTTATCATACTGAAGTTCCTGTCGGATTTTGTGTGTTAATTTACACATTTGACACTGTGCAGTGGATATATACAGGGCTTGACATTAACATTTTTGCTCACCAGTCACTGTGGCTAGTGGTTTTCCAAAGTTACTAGCCACTTAGCATTTTCACTGGCCAAAATTTTGTTGTTGGCTATATGCAAGTCATTTATATATAGCCAACAATAAATTTCTCATCAATACTGTACACACCCAAATCAAGTCTACATACTGTATGTATAACATTACAGGTAATCAAATAGGCCTATTTAGCTCTGATAAGGTTGTGTGTAAAGATCCTTAATCTAGACAGAGGAACACTAACAGTTTTTTGGGTGTAAATATAATTTATACTCAAGCAATATTCGCATTAGTGTTCTATCAGCTGATATATTTAAATCTAGCAAATTTTGTGTATGAGCCCATACAGTAGCCTAGTGAAATACATATCCATATTTTCATGTGATTTGACAGTTTATTTTATTAAATATCATACCTGACACTTAGATGAACACTTTACAGTAGGTTTTATGACTAAGTCATTCTCTTCGAATGCTATTGAAGTTAGAAATGTTTATACCAATGTTGTGTGAAACTTTATAGACGGTCCCTAAATTCGCAAATATCGAACGTCCAACATCAAGCCAACATTATGCCAGTCACATCAGATGTGCTATGTTTCTGCTGTGATCGTTGTTTGAAACTATTTTTCATGCAGATTTCAGTGAGTAAGAGTGCTCTGAACAAAACTCTGGCGTTTCAGCAGTGACTAATCAGAACCCCTCTGATTATTAGACACATTCATAAGCTCAACAGAATCGCGTGTGATTGGTAATCGCGTGTGATAATGCACAACGCAATTATAACAGATGCCTTTTAAGAAGACTACAATAAAATTCAACCCGCCAAACTGGCTAGTGGGAGTGACTGTGTTACATGTCACTGCTGAAATACGCCCGCAAATGGCCCTGTATATAAATGTTAAATACTGCAGTTTGGATGCTTTCATCATGAATAGACTGGCTGTGTTTAGAAAAGTTTTAAAATTGACACTGTGGTTGTGTTTACACCACACCGTTTTCAACTAAAAGCTTTGTTGATGACCGTTTAAAAACGTTTTGGCCGGTCATTTACATTTCAATGGCGCAAAACAATGGCAACATCATGCGTGTGCGTGTTACATGTTCAGGCACATAAGGGGCTTTCGCACTAGGTAGTGTAGGAACTTAGTTTTACCACCAGGGTGGTTCTCCGAGAACTAAAAGTTCCCCCTGGGGCATTTTCCTGGTTGCATTCGCACCGCCAGTAGGAACTCTGAAGTGATGTAAGTTGAGACTTTATATGGATGGCACAGCAAACCTTTATTTTGGTGGCTGGTGTTCCGCGTGTGTTCGGCCAATCAGCGTACACTATCACCGCATCCTAACTACACGCGACACAACGCTGTGACACGCAATAAAAGGTATATTTTCCATGTTAATTCGAGATGATGATTCTATTTTAGAGACGGTTTCTATTTCTGTGACGTTGCGGCTGGAACAACAACACAAAACATGGCAAGGATAATCTTTATTTAATGTTAAAAGCGTGTAATGTGACTGGATATAATTTAGTGCTCACAGCTCTGTAACATAGGTGTACTAAAAGCAACAATGGATAATTCAACTCAGATCTTAAAATTAAACAAATGGAAACAAGAACATTCTATGACAATGATTGTTTTAGTAACTCAGTATGTATTTTTAGTAATGTTTAAATAGTGTAATATTTGTGAATTTGATTATGTGCTTATCTATTACCTTGTGAGTACCATCAACATTAATCTTTGGTGCCATAGCTTACACTTGCCGCGAGAGCCCGCCCACACACTGTTCTGATTGGCTGTGGTTTTTTGATTGATTTGTCGCATCTCGTAGTCGCGTCGCATCTGGTTTGGACAGACAAGTTGCTTGTCTCTGGAATCTTATCGTGTCGTGTGTAGTTAGGACACGGTGTTACGTCACTAGTAGTTCCTATTGTGCTGGGTTCGACCATACTCTGAAGTAGGAGCTAAATTTGTTCCTCCAAAAGGAGTTCCTAAAATTGTTCCTAGTTCCTGTGGTGTGAACACGCCAAAATCCGGGCACTTCCACCAATAGTTCTAGAAATGGTTCCTCTGGTGCAAAAGCCTTTATAGTGTTTCTTTACAAAGTGACATCGCCAACTACTGGCCTGGCATGAATAATACAAGTTGTTTTTAGTCATTTTCCCAGATTTTTCACAGGGAAAAATGTTGCCGTGTTTAGTACATTGTTATCATATAAATATACCCTGTATCTTTATTTTGAGCATTCGGAAACAAGGCTTGCATCTTTCCAACTGCAATACAGTGTATATGTGATTATATTGATAAAAAAATTAAAAAATAATGAATTAAACAAACCAACTAAAGACATACCAAAAAAAAAAAAAAAAATCTAAATTCAATAATCCCTACCCTTCCAAATATTAACAAATAAAACAAGTAAAACAATAGTTGTCATCTAAATGCATGTCAGAAGTTTAGTTTTATTAAGTGAAATAAAAATTCATAATTTTAATCATCTGCAAAAACAAAAGCAGTCTATACAATGGAGTAAAGGTATTCCTTATTGTTGTGTCTGTTTCTCTTAAGAGCGATCAACCCAGGAACCATTTGAGATACCAGTATTTATGGTGGTTACGTTAGGAATTTGAGATATAATATCAATTCACAAAGAAGTCAGCCTCATAATTTAAATGTTAACGTCATCCCTATAACACTGCACTAAATGTAAAGTTGGCAATAGTATCTTAAATGGGTGAAGATTTTATGATTTCCCCATCAAAACCAGGCTTTCAGTCTAAACTATTATAATAATCTGTAAAAATATGAATTACTACATGGTCATGTAAACCAAAGGGGCCAAAAAGTTTTACTATGAAGGCTGATTTGTACTTCTGCGTTGGACCTGCCGTGTGCTACGTGTCGATTTTCATTCATACTCCTGCAGAGGGAGCATGTGTGCCCCTGAGGGAGGGGTTCTGGCAGACCAATCACAGCGCTTGCGGTCCGTGTAGAATTGACTCGTTGTTACATTTTTGGAGAGGTGCACGTCAGGGTGCAACACACAGCCTACGACATAGCTATGGCATATAAATTGGGCTTTAATGCTGCATTATATTAAAAATCTACATAATCAAATGCATTTATATTCTCTACATTTCAATGCAAAAATAAAGAAATAAATTGGAAATAAAGATATGCTTCAGTTTTTTCCTAGCAGAAAAATGACTGGTATTGTTATTATTTCTTCTAACATAAATTGCTTGTAGTAAATAAAGTAAATAAACTAGTGCAAGTGCGATAGATGGGTTTCAAATGTAAAACTCCACATATAGCCAAAGTGTCCATAGTTGAAGAAACACTAAATAAAGATTGTCTATCTCATCATGTCTGTCTTTGAAAGCTGTTAAGAGTGAACAAAGTGGAGGAAGGGGCGTTTGAAGGTTGAGGAACCACTTGAAAAGCCAGCATTTATCTTTAGGCTTCAGCACCCCGCAGCCTCTCAACTGCAAAAAGACGTGAGGGAGATGATTGCTTCTCATAAAATCTGAAAATTCCCAGGAAGCAATTATTAAAAAGTGGTATATCCACCCACACCTCTGGAAATCATGATGACAAAACCCACATGAGGACATGAACTCCCTTCAAGTCTTAAAGGAATGGACAGGACTGCAAATGGAAATTCTTTCCTCCAAGCATCAATTAAGATCCAACTGGATAAACTGAAATTCTGACAAACTGAATGGGATTCTTGTGGGATTCTCATTAGAATCCTTTAGGACTGACTCCAGATTATGACAGAAAAGCCATTAGAATATAATTAGCGTTCCTTTATTAGTGAAGAAATTACTAATTTCTCTCACACACCTGTTCTCTTATTGAATCAACTGGCTGTACTCTGGAACAATGACATCAGTTGGAATTAGAATATCTGACAATAAGCTTAATTGTATGAATTTAAGTTTTTGATGAGACCAACTTTATCCACATAGGAAACTATTTTAATGAGTTTAATTAAATGATTGTAATTAAAAAGATTGCCCTCACGGGGTGTCTGTTTATGAATATATATTACCTTTCAAAATGCCTTTCCCATTAAATCAGCCCCTAATGAAGAATTATGAGGGGTTTACTAGAAATGTGGTGTCATCCTGCTGTGATTATTAATCTTCACCAGTAGACTGAAAGATGAAATTCTATTATGTATGGATGCCTATTCAGCTTTCAACTGCAACTGGGTATGTCGGAAAACAGCAGAATTCAATTTCAGTGATAATTGTGATGAGAACACCAACAAGAACCAAATGTCTCTTCTCCATTGGTTATTTTATCTGTCTGGGGAAAGAGATTGGAAGAAACAAGCCAAGCACTTTCAGATACAATTTAAAACGGCTCCCGAAGCGCTCCGTTGGATCGCAGAATTCCAATAAAAGCCCTTGGAGGATTTTAGTGAGCTTGAAGAGGATCCTTGTCAAGCAGTGACTCAAACAGATATGTCAGACGATGATAGTCTGGTGCAGACAGACTTTTGACCAGTGGCATGAAGTCTGGTCCACATGGCAGCTTATTCTGGCCAAGAATCGCCTACTTAGACAACTACAGTTTATTTTACATATATTTTAGCCGTGGGTGTATCTGAAATAGATTATACCACGAAAAAAGATGATGTATTTTTGTAGGTCAGCCCAGAAGTTACCACCCTGGTTCCCTCGACGAAAAACAGATACATTTGGCATTTCAAAAAGTTAAGGGAAAAAACTGTTCACTAACAGAATTCTTATTGAAAACATATTACATTTTAATAATTCAGTGCTTGCCAAACACACACACAAAATATATAGTATACTTCTTTATAGTATTGTTTGTCAACTCTGTTACGACAAATTAGGCAATGGGTAGAAATAACAGAGTAACAGAGTTGACGGTAACAGGATTGACAATTTTAAACTTTTTAGCAAAAAGTTATTTTTAAAAATGAAGGTTGTAGAATTAGGAAAATTACCATTTAGGGCTTTAATAAATGATTATTACCAAAAGAATGGTCAAATAAAATATTTTGATTACACAATGATGCATGATGCAAAAATACGGACACAAAGAAATCATAATGTACCTGCAATTATAGAATCACCCAAATGTGATTTTTATGCCGTTCACACTTGCTAAATCTGATTTGCTAAAAATTGGATTTGGACTGAGCCTTAGAAAACCTCTGAAATCCCATTTATTTTGCCACTTGTTAGCAAATGCCCTTTTCAATACAAGCAAAAGTTTGAGCAAAAAAAAAAAAAAAACATGTGGGTATTACTGATGAATTTCATAGAATAAAATGTGAAAATATCTTGAGCTTGTGTTCACCACAGACATTATTTCAGAAGCACTATGGTTGTAAGCCTAAACTTGATTAAAATGTTGTTCCAGGATCAACAAAGATGCTGTACTGGTGAAATCATCGAAACCATTGTTTCTGGGTTTTGGTGTACAAAAATATTTCATCCCTGCACCAATCTATGATTTATTCTTTTAGTTATTTAAACACTTACTGTATGCAGATCAATTAAGTGACACTCATTAAAAGACTGAAGACAAAACAAATTCTTGAAAAGAAATATTAAAAAAGTTTGACAGTCAAAGTCATGTGGTGCAAACAACACAAAAATATTCAAAACAATAAATAAATTAAAAACAAACAAATAAATAAAATAATAAGACCCTCATGTCTGTGTAGAGGTCAATAAGTATCTTAAAGCTATAGTCCATAACTTTTTGGGGTTAGAAATCATCCAAAAAATGTTTTGAGCAAGTACATTCAAACGATCGCCTTACCTCAGCCCGATTCACAACAGTAAGATTGTAATAATGTGTTTTAATTTGAGTAGTACTGGTGGATTTCCCGGGGAATGTCTGTACACATAAAGAAGGAGTCCGGCTAGTAGTAGTATCACATGCGAGGAGGTTTGATGTGATGTGAGCTAAGCGATTGTTAGATTTAATCACCGTTGCTAGCACAATTTATTGTAATGCTTTTTTTTATTTCTCAGTTGGTCAGAACAAAAGTGGCAGACATGTTACTTGTTCAGATGACATTTTGCATGGAAAATTCATATTTTGGTACAGTATCCACACCGGTGCGGTGACTGAATGACAGCCACACAAACTCCTCAAAACATTAGATTCATCTGCGCCGAGGAGCCGTGCCAATGCACAACCCACGTAAAGATGATAATTCCGCAAATAACTGCAATTGCAGGTTTCAAAGAGAGATGGCGACAAAGAGTCAACACTTATGAACTGCAGCTTTAAAATAATGTGACTTTATTAGTCAGCTTAGTTGGTTGTAAAATGTCATGTGGTGCGACTTCCCCAAAAACCTAATGATATTGATGACTTATAAATATATTTTAAACCCTTTTGGACTACAATTTGAACACTCACATGTACACTGTAATATGTAGAAACAATTTTCACTCATAATTTGCTAGTAAATTTTACAAAGAATTACAAAGAAATTACTACATTTTGAAGTAGAAAGACTGAAATTGTATTTTCTTGTTGCATGTTATGTTAAAAGTAATGTTTTCAAAAGTTCCTTTTTACCATATCAGTGACATTTATGTACTATTTAAAGTGGTCATGAACTGAGAAATCAAATTTTCCTTTGACATATAAGAGATCATCATATTATAAGAATATCCTGTACGTTTCAGAACTGGAAACTTCCTTGTTAGTCCAAAAACAGCTTTTATTGTTACCAAGCCCACAGAACAACTTGTTCTCTCGGAATGTGCATATCTAAAAAGACTGCCTCTGCAGAAGAAAATCTACGGCTACTTCATCATTGCAACTTTGGCCCCGCCCACTGGTGTGTTAGTGAGATGATGAGGAGAGAAGAGCGATACATGATGGACTACAAACAGTACCTTCCAAAGGATCCTAATGCTAGGAATGTGGCTATTTTATTTATTTTCAACAATGTGAATGTCTCAGTTGAGCATTATTTATTTGAATGCTGTACATTTGTATGCGGGATCCTTTGGTAAACCAGTTGCAATTTCTGCACAGGCTTTGCAAACAGACTTTTACGATATGGACTCAACAGTAATGCCACGTAACTGTGTTATTATAATGCCTGATCTGTGATCAATGATTTCTGATATGTAATGATTCATGTACAGTCAGAAGAACCTGTGACTAAAAGCTCAACTTCACATTGTGTCTCTTAGTAGGATGAAAATAATCTGTTATTTAAACTGTGATTAAATTATATATAGAAAGCAATCAAAGAACACCTTTTATTTCTAAATTGACAATTTCTGATGTAAAAATCATACTAACATTATAACTGCACCACAGAAACATTAAAACAAAATAAAACAATGCAGTCCATGACCCCTTTAAAGATTTGTCCACACCTTTAAACAAAGGCAGTAAACAAAGATTAAGATATCAGAGTTTTAATGAGCACCTCTTTGTTTTTCTCACACTGAACAAGCATTTCTTTATTGAACAGTCTTTACACTTTGGTGAACCATTCTGAACTGTCTGGCCTCAAAACGACACTTATTGTAACAACCTACTCTTGCTCTCAAGACAGCGCCGCTCATTTCCATAGAAACAGACCAAATTAGCACTGTGCCTGGTGTATCACAGCTTTTCCTTGGTATCTACAATAAATAACGCCTAAGGCCTAGTCCACACGTACACTGGTATTTTTATAACTGGAGTTTTTCCTCCTCCGTTTTAAAAAACAATCGCATCCACACAAGCACGGTTTAAAAAAAATCTCTGTCCACATGAAAACGCAAAAACACACTTTGATTGGTTGCCTGATTTCCACATGGGTCCCATCCATGGCACAGATGCACCGAGGGAGGCCATGGGCTCGGTGAAACCCTTCTACAAGTTCCTTTACTTTGGACTCACTGATAGGTAACTGTATATACACAGGGACAGGGCCCAAGTGGACTGTAATAGCTTCACCTTACTGTATACATGTGATAAGCGCTGTTAGCAGAGTTATTAAAAGCTACATCCGCCATTGCATAGACCCGACTCATGTAAACAAAAGAGATAACGCCGCACAATCTGACATCAAACAAAGGAGAGAACGGCGCACACTTTGACTTTCCTCAGTTTTAAAAAAAGTCCAATTTCAGTTACTGCATTTGCGTGTGGACGAATAGCCAAACCGCGTAGAAAGCGTTGCGTTTTTGAAAATGCCTGTGATACAGATGGAAATGGTCAACATATCTTTCATAATTTATGCATGGCAATTTATTGCACTTTTTGCGCAACAGGTATTTTTGCCTGCATTGCTGTACTGAGGAGAAATCGGATGTCTACACTGATTAGCATTTTTCACCCACATGTTGGGATGTGGTTGTCGGTGATGATTTACATTACAAGAGGATAAAATTTTAATCAATGGAAATGGTGTCTACAGCAATTCTTCTGAGACCCATTAATGATAGCAGGAGAAACGCTCCACCCAAACATCTTGCAAGACATAAAAGCAGCATCAGCAAAACTCACAGGGTGAGAAAGAATGAGACAGATGGAGAGGGAGACAGTAAGTGAGAGGCAGTAGTCATGGATATGAGGCAGAGGAGGGGGTTATGAAGAATGAAAGGTGTGTGTGGTGTGTGTGTGTGTGTGTGTGTGTGTGTGTGTGTGTGTGTGTGTGTGTGTGTGTGAAGTAGACACCAAGGACATAACTAAATTGCTGAGTCAATCCAATACAGGTCATTAAAACATAACAAAGACTCAATAATCTGCTGAGTTTGGGAGGATGTATGGCTGAATTTCACATAACATGTTATGGCCATATTCCTACCTTAAATAAACACTCTTAAAAATAAAGGTTCTTTATTAACATTGATGGTTCCATGAATAATCTTTAACATTCTATTCTACAAAAGGGTCTTTATAGTGGAAAAAGGTTATTTAGATTATTAAAATGTTCTAAAATGTCATTTTAAAGGGGGTGAAAAATGTGAAAAACTCAAAAGAAAAAGAAAGTTCTAAATACTCATAAAAGTTAATTTGATTGAACTAATTTATCTAATTTAAGTTTACCCTACTCAAACAAATTAATTATTTTGAGCATTAGGATTTACAGTGTATGGCACTGCTGTGAAAACCCCTTCTGGAAACTTTATTTTTAAGAGTGTTGAAGATTGTTTTTTTTTTTTTGTTGTTTTTTGTTTTTACTTTTTAATTGTTGAATATTTCAAATAATTTAAATATTTAGCTTGAAGCACATCCACTACAGGCAAAAATGTTTATTCATACACAGGTCAGTTTCAAAATTGTGCTATTTTTCTTTCATAACGTGTTATTTCATACTAGTGGAAACAAACACACTTTTGAGTGTTTATTTTATTGCACTTTATCTATTTGATAGTAGATTATTAGATTTAAATTACAACACATACGTACCTTTAAAGGCTGTTTCCTCAAAACCAATTTTTTTCACCAAGTCAGAAATCTCAATTTCAACAGCTTCACATACACCACACTTTACAGATTTAGTCCTATCTGTTTTTTTGTTCATGCATGTGGACCGATTTTATACAATGTTTTATTAATAAAAATATGGTGAAAAAATATTTACTTTCTTTCTGAATGTTGACAGTATTTTCTGTCCAAAACTCATAACCATAAAAAATATTCACTAATATATCACAACAAAATGAAACAACCTGGCTTGAACCTGGTTTCATCCAATGCATACTACATATGAAACATTGGCCTAATATTTGCACCTCAGTATCGTTGTACATTAACAGGATGCAATAATAACATAGAGTGTAAATTAGCATATTTATTAAAATTATTAAATAGATGCTGCCTTAATGGGACAATAAATGCCCTCCCTACACCTACCCCTAACCCTACCCAATAAATGCTTTTATTATTATTAAACATTTCTTTAGGCAGTTTATTTCCATTTTTAGAACATTTTCTTAATTTTTATTGAAAGTAAATGCCTTTCCGATGTGATATGTGATGGGAGAAGAGCAAGCTCTGCAAAAGGTGGATTCGAACCCAGGTCGATCGCGTCAAAACCTAAATCCTTAAGCCTAACACTTTATTAACTACACCACTGAAGATGTTGACATACATGTCTTTTTTTTATCTTGTTTGTCCTAACCAGGCATTGTTAGGTGGAGCTACAAGGCCAACAAGACACACTATTTGCACTTGGTGTAAATAAACACTCTGAAATAAAAATCCCATATATCCCATAGACTGAAGAAGGAAACTGAGGCATATAGTATTTAGAGATCAGAATATCATTGAGACTAGGTGGTGAGCTCTTTTGAATACACTACATGACATTTAAATTGGGAACAGGTTTTAGGCATCAAACACTTGCCAACTTTGTAAATGCTTACAGAGAAAAACTGGGCATCATACATTAAATGGCTTAGGATCACACACTACCAAACTTTCAAGTCTTTCCAAACACATACTCTAAAATAGGCCCAAAATATTAAACATGCTTGATTTCCTCAGACTGGATGTATTCATAGAATAAAAAAATAAAAAAATTAAAAAATGGAGCCTGTGCCCATCATTTACAAAATATTTGGATACACTTTATTTCGATGGTCTCCTTTAGACATTCTGTTGACTATAAGAAACATTCCACCTATATGTCAACAAACTCTCATTAGAGTATTTGTTGAGTACTAAGCCACGTTTCCACAGCAGGAACTTTCTCCAGGAATTAGGGACTTTGGGGTGGTACTCGGTGTGTTTCGATCACAGGGACCAGGATCTAAATGAAGTTCTGGGTAAAAAATTTCCCCTCAGAAAGTCCCTGCTGGCAAGGTAGTACTTTTTCAAAGTTTAGGAACTTTCAGGAATGGGACTTGGGTGCTGATTGGTTGAGTTCAAGCAGCATTTTATTTCAACCACCATTTTTATTTCACAACCAGGTCTGTTGCAGTGCTTGCAGTAAGAGTTGTTTGCTAGTCCAATCAACAATGGAATTTAAAAAATACGACAGATGGACCGATGAAGACGTTTTATTAGAAATCCAGCGGGAACCGCGCAGTCCTGCGTCACCAGACTAATTTGCAGAATCTTCACAATACTTTAGACTGCAATGGAAACGCAGACAGCAACAGGTCTTGGGGGAAAAGTTACTGGGACAAATTGTTAAGGGTAATTTCGGTGAAAACTGTTAGAGGTAGGGTTAATAGAATAAGGTTAGTTAATTGTGTTATTTAAAGGGTTAGTAATATGCGTATATAGGCGGGTACACAATGTGTGTACACACTGCTTATTACACACACAAGGACATTTAAATATTAAAAATAAAAGATTTCTCTCTGGAGAAGCGTTCAGTTTTTCCACTCGCAAATTCCAGCATGTATGGAAATAGCAATCCGCCATGGTGCAAGTGCAACTGGCTTTTAAATGGAATGGGAGATGAGATGAGATTAGTTTAATACACATTAGGTCCAAAACACACCCATGACTCATTAAGAGACTAGGTACAACCCTTTTGGACCATGCGCTTGGCGGACCGACTATTTTAACCGTCGTTAAACTAGCAAGAGTGGATTCAGACACGTCTTAAGTGCCATGCGCCATGCACTTCAGGCCATGTGCTCAGATCGTTAAAATAGGGCCCATAGTCAGTAGAATGTTTGTTGGGGATGTAGGAATTGTGGACGCACCAGACACAAATTAATCTTCCAGATGATTTGTTCGTGCATAATTCCACACAAAACTCAACTCAACAAATCAACAATTTATGGCCTTAATTGAAGTAGACGGCGGTCAGTCTGCCTCAGTCTGTCAAAAAAAAAACAGCAGCTAAGTACTTTACAGCCTGACAGACTTTGGGCCACCTCAAAGATAACGGCAGAGGTTGTTTGATCACAAGACAAAGAAACAAACCAGATCTCCGTTTTCTCAACGACCTTTATATAAACTCTGAGTGACATGGTTAGAATCCACAGGAAAAACCCACAGACACTGTGTTACATATAAACTGCATCAGATCATTCAAAAGATGATTGTTGGACTTACATTCAAACAGCCTTCTATTGCATAATTCTATATCATGCCTATAACCAATACACATGACCATTATGCATATATATATATATATATATATATATATATATATATATATATATATATATATATAAGAAATCATGTCTAAATGCACTCTCTGCTTAGAGCGGGAAGTTAGGAGACGAGATAACAGATCATTTATGGTGAGAGTGGGGACACAGGCACCTCGGAACCAAAGATGATATCTGATTGGTCAGAATCCATCCAGGAGGATGGGCCAATATTTGAGTATTAATCTCAGAACACGTTCAAGAACACACAGTCAGTGTTACAGTCAGACAGACAGAAAAACAGTCAGTTCTTAGAGAGTCCAAATTAGTCAGACGACAGAGGCCGAGACCGGTCGGAGGCAGACCAAGATCAGAGAAAATGGGTTCATCTAAAGCCATCTGAATACTCTCCTCTCACTTTCTTTCCGTGAGTCTCATGTTCTAAGTTAAGTTTCGCCGTAAATTCTCTCACCGAATCTACACTCCACATGATTGGCTTCCCAAGACGTCCATCAAAAGACATGACAAGACCATCAGCTAATCAAAGCACCGGGGAACCCCTGCAACCAGGACTGAAAAAGGAATCCCCAATCAAAGATATGAGCTACAAACACAAGTAATGAACTGGTGCAATATATCAAACTGAA
Source organism: Paracanthobrama guichenoti (assembly GCA_018749465.1). Classification (NCBI taxonomy): domain Eukaryota; kingdom Metazoa; phylum Chordata; class Actinopteri; order Cypriniformes; family Gobionidae; genus Paracanthobrama; species Paracanthobrama guichenoti. The sequence continues at coordinate 1,065,570 of JAGHMJ010005193.1, forward strand.
TAACCCTGCCTAAGAAATGACAGGAGGGTTAAATTGTCATGATTTCTTTTAAGAGGTCATGTGTTATAAATGCATATATTGCTAGAAACTTGGGATTTCATCTCTCTCTCTCTTAAAACTCATTCTTTCCTCATGTTCCTCCGTTCTGCAACTCGTGTGAATGTGTGTGTGCGTGTGTTTGTGTTAGATATTAGTTTTACATGTTAGATTAATCAATAAAGTTTTGTTTGTATTTAAAGATAAGTGTTCTGGTGTTATGTGCTTACGAATTTAATGTCTTAAACTGCTGATCTAAGTTAAAATAGATCTAAAATAGTGTTTGACTATTGTGTGGATATTGATATCCGCTGCAGAGTTGATAGTTACGGCCCGTTCAAATGAACGCTAGACGAGTCATTTTCTCAGTCGTAAATAGACTCTTGCAAAATTCCCTATGAATTCATTAATTCATTAATTTGAGCTAAATAGACCTGTTTCCCTTATACAGAGTTTCTTACAGGGGACTATCAAAATAAAATATTAGCAGATATTAAACAGACAAGTCTACTAATTGCTCAACTAATACTCTACTGAGAGTTAGTTTGGAGTGTTTCTTATAGTCAACAGAATGTCTAGGTGCCATCAAAATAAACTGTCAACTCTGACTGCCGAGAATCTGCAGACTGTCTCTGACTTTTGGAAAGTATAGTGCCGACTCTTCCAGTTTGCAAATCCAGGCAAAAATGTGGGCAAGTGTATTCAAGTGTTAATAAATCATCCAGAACACACCATAAACCACATATCAACGTATATGTAATGCAGTTATGGGAAGAAGGAGGCGGGAACTGGTGAACGTTTAAAAGACTTTAATAAATAAACAAATTTGTTCTAATCCTAAACTGAGAACTTGTTCGTATATGCATTCACCTTTACTATTTCTCTCAAAAATGATGATCGTGTTGGTAAGTACTCCGTGCATCCTTAAATTCTTTTACAACACCGGCAAAGAACGTTTACACTCATCTTCCTCTTTTACTACGTCCAGTGTGCGTGCAGTTGAGTTCTGTTGACAACTATGTGTCGCTCCGTTGCTCTGATTGGTTGTAGGTCTATCCAATTGAGGTCTTTCTGGTTCGGCTGAAACACGCCCCATAATCACAGCCCAATGGAGCAGTATCAGACTCATATTCTGACTAGAATTGAGTATGACAAAGTCAGACTATAGCATTGCCATTTTCTTCAGAACATATAAAACTCTAACTTTTACCACTGTAACTTTGAATTTGTCAAACGTAGACTGAAAAAACCCCTAGTAATTTTATTCCATATATGCTTGCAAATCATTCAGACTGGTGCCATAACAGTTCATTTATTCAAATGCCACATACGCTCATTACATCGAATATTGCAGTATTACATCATGAATGGTTCAGCTTTAGGGTGATGTGTTTGGGTGTTAAATTGCTTGACAGTAGAATAACATAGAATGCACATATCTGACATTTATTATGAGAGCCTTATAATAGTTCATGTTGTGTAACAGCCATTTCTGTAAAAATGTCCCTGGTGTGGGTGACTGAGGTAAAAGTAGGTAGGTATGTTTCATAATACTTAAGCATTTGCATATTTTAATAAAAATTCACATTTTGTGGGTGTGCATGAACAGTGAATGATTCTTATTCTGTGTGCAAAAAGTTTCATGGTAAATAGCATGGTACCTCACATAATTCTCATTCCAGACGTGTATCATTCTTGCACCCAGTAATTTCTTTAAATGAATGCCCTATGAATTATTTATAAAATGTCTGTATGCACAGAACAATTGATAAACAGAATGAAATATGCAACAAAGCTGTTGTCTGTATGCCATAGATTAAGAATTTGTATAACTTCTTAGTCTATACATTTTTAGACAAACACAAACAATATCTCAGAACAGAATTTGCCAATACAAACATACTAGATCTGTTAACAGTTGCTGAGTTAGTGACAAACTGACAAATGTTTAATTAATTGTCGCCTCACAGCAAGGAAGTGCCTAGTTCAAGGCCTTTAGGTGCCATCACGTTAGCAACATATCAGTGAAATTTTGTTGGCAGAAAGGTCCATTCTCAACAGCCTGAAGCACACCTTGCACATAATTCACTTTCAAACCAAGCTGTTTTCTGTTGTTCAATGCGGCACATTTCTGTGACCAACTTATACATAAGTCTGCGTGGGGAACTTTTTCACCCTCATGCAAAACTCCTGATCACATGGATCCCAAATGACTGGACATCACATGCAAAATTTAGTCCAACAACAGTAAATGTTCGGTTCGCATGTTCTTATGCCCTGTACGAAAGAGGGCCAATCGTGGTCGATTTCAGTGATCGTGGCTCCTAATCGGTGGTCCTTTGTCATACAGTGAGAGAGGTTCAAAGACGGCCGTTGTCACAGTCTTGAGACCAAAGATTGCCTGTGATAATTCTCTGAAGGTGTCAGAAATTTAGCATGACGATCTCACTGTGTTTGTTGCTACGACCTACAGCTACTGACCAGCCAATACAAATATGACATGAAATGGTGTTTTGATCAGCGCAACATGGTGCTTAAACTTAAACTACTTCCCTCAAGCTCCATTTGCAAAATTGGCACGACAAGTTGGCCTCTTTTCCCTAGTCATTTCCCTAGTCCTCTTTCGCTTCCTCTTCTTTTTTTCAGCACACATAAAAAAAACACAATCGCCAAAGTGTGATTCATCTTGCTCTATTTGTTTACCACTAGCACATGCTAATGACATTTTAACCTGCGTTGTAGCTTATGATTCAATAGGTTTAATCATCGTACATACATGCCGTACCCACGTTTATTAGATCTATGTCATACAGTGTGATACCTGTGTTTCCTCAGGGTGCTTTTGTTTCCCCCACAATCCACAGACATTCAGGATACGATAAATTCTGCGATGGAATGGAAGTAGCGATAAATATTCTTCTGTATTTGATGTAGATTCAAGTGTTACGGATTACTGAAAAAAAAAGTATAATGGAAATTTGGTTCTATTCATCAGTTGTTGATTGGATTTTGAAATGTAAGCATTGCACTGAGCAATGGAAGTAGATCAATGCAAGCATGCAGTTAATTAGGGAAGGATTGGTTTAAGCAGACAAACATTGATTAAAAAATATGAGGTTAATAAAAGTTGAGATAATCTTTTCTTCCCAATTATGACATATATATCCGAGTGAAACGGTTTCTGAAAAAAAGAGAAAAAAAAGGAAAATAAAAAAATGTGGGGCGGGACTTGATTTTGTAGTGTGGAATTGATTGGATGGTTGTGGTTTGCTATTGGTGGATCTCAAGTAAGTGACAGGTTGCTCTGCCCTTGTGTCAGTAAACAGAGAAGAGGTAAGATGAGCTGCAAGAGGGAGGGGAAGTTATTTTGATTAAACATTATGAGAGCACATGAATTTAAAAATGATGATGTGTGCAGATATAAATACATACTGTGATATTCCATAAAAACAAGAATTGTCAATTTTGATTTCATAGTGACTTTAAAATATGAAGCATGCATTGATGAATCACTGAAAATAAGATCAATAACATGCATTTAAAATAGAATTTTTATTTCATGCTGACTTCAAAAGAGTAGACATTTTATTGGTCATAACTTTTATAAAGAAATATATCAATAAGAAAAAATATATAAGAAAAGTTTTCAAATCTTAATAAATCCTGATTTGCTCCTCACTTCATAAAATTTAGGATTGAATGTGATTGTACGTGCATTTAAAACAGGCAAACTGTCGAGCGTTAATTTCCTCTATCAGTCTAATGGCTTTCAGGATAAAGACAGCTCGAAACAAGCAGACACATGTGGCGTCATTTCACACCCAGAGCAGTGGAGGATGACCCATCAAGATGTTCCCACCATATGACTGCTAATGTGTTACAGCATGATCCTAATATGCTGCAAAACACAACCAATTAAGTACAAAGACTTTATATGTTCATATTCATCCATATAACACTTGCTAATGGCAGGACATGTGCAGTGTCTTCTTACTGTGAGGAAATTATTCCTTTTTATTGGGCTTTTGAGTTTGATTTGTTTTGTTACAGGCACATTTTACTAAAAGGCATTTTACAAAAAAAAATTAGAGAGAACACTAATTAAATGCACAATGAACATGTTCTTTTATTCTTGTGCCAATGCACAAGAATAAAAGCTGATGACAGCAGGGCCCGCCTGGTCCGCCTGGGCCAGGGTGGATCAGGTGGGTCAGGATCCCTGGCTGGAGGCCGGGGTGGTTTAGGCAGGTCTGGATGCTTGACTGGGGCTGGCTGGGCAGGAGGCTTGAGCTGGACCAGCAGAGCATGAGAGTGATGACAGAAGTCAAGACGGTACAGACAGAACCCTGCAAGCAATAACCTTAACCCTTGTTCTAGCTGACACCCCAGGATGAGTTTTTTTTTAAGGTGACCGTTATTTTAGAATGTTTCACCTTACTGTTTCCATGGTGATGTGTCATGCTTGTCATGTAACTCACTGCAGGCAAAATAGTGCTCTATGACAGATGTATCGCTTTTATTTCATTTTTCATTTCATATTCAAAATATTAACAAACTTGCTTACCATGTCATCAACTATCTGATATTCCGATTCTCAAATACGTGTGAATTTTAAAAACCTTTATAAATGATCTGGATCTATAACGTGAGATGGGTGCCACCATGTTTGTTCGCGCCGCAGTTCAGAGAGTCCTGTCAGTCAGAGTTACAACACGTGAATTTGTCAGTTTCTCCTGAAATACATGTACGTAAGAGGCTGGTGAACTGGGCGAAGAATAAAGTCAACTTTATATAGTTACTTACACTATGTGTATCTGATATGAATAAAACACATTGGTAAATTATATTTGAATGGATTGTTATTGCTGCTTCCATAGACACTAGTGCGTATTTTACAAACTCTAAAATGTATTGTTTTACTAGCACTTATGTGTATTTAAATGTTTGAAACCTAAAATAAACACTCTCTGTCTCTATCTGGCCCAGCCAAAACACAGTTTGAATCTGGCAGTTATGTCACTGAACATTCTAAATCCCATGTGTGGTACCGTACTCTCAGGGGCACAGAAATAAGAACCCCATATGCGGGACCATACCGCTCATTTATAACTCCCGCCTCTCCCGCAAAGCCCTCATCATTGCGAGAGACCCCACCCACCCATCGCACAGCCTCTTCAGTCTGCTGCCATCAGGGAGGAGGCGTCGCAGTCTCCAAGCAAGGACCAGCAGACTGAAGGACAGCTTCATTCCCCAAGCTGTCAGGGCATTGAACTCCCTCCCGACTCTGCCGACTCTCCCCTCTTCTGCCCCACACACCTGATCTGGGAATCACCCCCCCAGTTCTCCTCCCTTCATCTACCTCATTATATTGTCTCTCTGAGGAATTGGTCTCCCCTCTTACAGACTCTTTTTTTTGCACACACTCTTATAATTTTATTTTATACCTGCACTGACTTAAATCTGAAATTGCACTATTGTTACTATTGTTTGCACTATTTGCCATCGCCACTTTACCTCTATAATTCACTTTATCCATCTTTTTTTAATCTTTCTTCTGTTGTTGTCACTGTTAAACTTTTGTTGTTATTGTTTTGTTGTTGTTAGGCACCTAGGGTCTGAGAGTCATAGAATTTCAATTCTCTGTATGTATGTACTGTACGTATGGCAGAATTGACAATAAAGCTGACTTTGACTTTGAAAGGGTTAAAAGGACATATTTGTACCTTTTTTACCACAAAAAGGTTCATAGTAGTACATTAAGGTACGTCTTTGTACTCTAGGGTACTAATATGCACCTTTTAGGAGTAAAAAAGGTACACAGATGTCCTTTTAAGGGGACTGCCCCAGTGACAAGCTGTTGTACCCCAAAAAGTAAAATTTTGACAAGGCGGGCTCCGGCAGATCTGGAGTCCTAGCAGAGGGCCAGGCCAGGACCGGAGGGATGGACCAGGCGGGCTTTGGCAGATCTGGAGCCCTGGCTGAGGGCCAGGGTGGATCAGGATCCCTGGCAGGAGGCCAGGATTGTTCAGGCGGGTCTGGATGCTTGACTGGGGCTGGCTGGGCAGGAGGCTTGAGCGGGACCAGTGGGGACTTAAGTGGGGTCAGCAGGACAGATCAGACTCTGACAGGAATCAGGGTGAAAAATTATAGTCCCAATGGGAGTTCGGCTGCCAGTGTAGTGGGCATCGGTCTGGCCAGCCTTCAGGTAGGGAACAAGGGTCATGGTGGAACAGCCAGCTGAGAGGTGTGTGCTTCCCAGGCATGCAGGACAATCATGACAAAAAAGGCGAGGATCACCCTCTGGGCCATGGCAGAACTGAAAGGGGAAATGGGTGGCTCAGGAATAGTCTCTGGGCAGGTAGCAGGCTCCAGGGCTGCCTCTGGGCTGGGGGCCGATGCTGTGTGAGTGGCCCAGACACACCCAAGGGCAGTGACATAGACAGAAAGGGCAACCTCTTCAGATATGACAGGGAATTCAGGAACCAACAGATTTGACGATATAGAGGAAGCCTTCCTTCTCTTTCTCCAGCTACACTGGCAGGGCGATGGCATGGAAATAGCTGCTTCTAGGTGAACAGCAGCAATCACTGCCATCTCAGGGAAAGCTGCAGCATAAACGTCTTGGGTTACGTATGTAACCCCTGTTCCCTGAGAACAGGGAACGAGACACTGCGTCAAGAACGCATATGGGGAATGCCTCCAGCGTGACAGGTGCCTGAACTACTATCGAATCACGCCAATCCTATTGACCGGCGACAGCCCATGATGTCATCAATGTGCGACCAGGAAGTATATAAGGGCATCTTGCAAACATGACACTATCTTTTTCACGCTAGGGTGTGAGACCGCCTTCAGATGCTGCCAGCTAAGGCCAGATCACTGATAGCAGGTCCCCACTAGCTGTCAGCATAATGCCAGTTATTAGTTCCTGACCCAGGAACTCGTTTCCTCAGGGAGGCCTGGAGGGGCCTACTACCTGATAGCAGACGAGCCATCTGTCGAGGTAGCTGGAAACCGGGAACTTGTTCCCTCAGTGAGGCCTGGTGAGGCCTACTGCCTGCTAGCAGCTGTGCTAACCGCCAAGTGACTGAAACCCGGTGAAGCCTGCTACCCAAAGGCAAGTCTTCAGGGAGGCCTGGTACTACCTGATAGCCACATGTGCCCGCTGCCAGAGCATCCTGGTCCAAGAGCTCACCTACAGAGAGGCCTGGTGAAGCCTACTACCCGATAGTAAGCCTAGAGGGAGGCCTGGGGGGGCCTACTACCTGGTAGCAATCCATGCTAACTGTCACAGTGACTGGCAACCGGGAGCCTACCTTCAGGGAGGCCTGGTGGGGCCTACTACCTGATAGCAGGCCTGCAGGGGTGGCTTCCTAATGGCAGGTTTGAGAAACTGGCTGCTATGACCCCGAACTGACAGTAGCTTCTCTGCTGGCTGACGAAGATGGACATCCAGTTACTACCTGGGGACTCGTTCCCAGGGAGGCCAGCATAGGGCCTAAGGTTTTCTGCTACTGAAGCCGACATCGTTGGGGAGAATGCTCACATCAAAATACACATGGGGTGTCCACAGGAGGCCTCTCAAGGCTGGCTACCTAGTTGCAGCTGTTATGCTTGTCCCCCCAACATCGGGACTCACTTGCAAGGAGGCCTGCTGAGGCCTACTACCTGTCCTGGAGTCTACTGCCCAGACTGCCCAAGCTGGCTGCTCACAGCCAGCTGGCTTTAATAAGCCCCACTCTGGGGCCGGTCCGGCCCAGAGGTCTCCTGAGGCCTACTGTGTGACGGTGCAGTCCCACTGGCAGCGCCTATGAGCCTGGAACCTAATTACATTGCCCACAGCAGTGTACTCAGCAAAAAACGCCCTGGACCCTCTAAGCGAGGGAAGTACAACTTATGCCACCCACCTCTGTGGAGGCCCAAACTTTCCCTCTTATAGCGGTCTACCATTCACGTGCTCTGGCATCAGCCATGGCAATGCTCTTGCTTCAAAGGAAGCGTACTACCAAACCATCACAAAACAAAGGTTGCGAAGTGCTACTCAACCCGAGCCATGGGTGGAGCAGAATGATACAGAGCTAGGAGTGGGGTAGAACGCAGAGAAGGGGGCGGGCCTTGGCCGGACGACTCTCAAATGAGAGGAGGCAGACATTAGGGATGCTAAAAACTTACATTCACATAGTGAAGGGCCCAGGGCATAGTTTTGAAAGGCTTAGATGGCAGTGTTAGAGCTCTCAGTGTCCTCACCCACCCAAATCGGAGATTGCAAGTCAATCGGCGACAACACGTACCCATATTCACCTATCCTCCCAACATCAGTGTTTACCTCCCGCTGATGTCAGTGAATATGATCTGAATATGGGTTCTTCCATGCCCTCTCGATCTCTGTAAGGAGATCAGGAAGGAATGGAAAGCTCTACTGAGCCGATGGTTTATGGCCAGGGAGAAATCGATCATTCAATCTATTACGAGCAATCTCTCCTCTAACGCGTCAACATGTTCCATAACATTCATTGGCTCGGCATACATGGTCAGGATGGCTGAAAAGATTAATTTCCCTTCTCACCAGCCATCCCTAAGAGCACTTGCTAATAAGTCTCGTCAGCCACCAGATCGTCTTAGGGAAAACACCCTCTCGCGACGATCAGTGAGCTCCATCTGAGGAACCATGTTGCGCATCAATGCTCAGCCTTGGCGTGAGCGGGACCGCATCACAGTCTCAGATGCCAAACCCTCATCCCTCAGGAAGAGAGCTAGACGAGAGCGGAGCGATCTCGGACTGAAAAACACTCATATTTCACACAATCAAACAAACAACTCCATAAGAGCTGACTGTGCATGCTCTCGATCCCAGGCAGAAAACAATGAATTGGATTACCTTAACTCGAAGCATTCAGACAGAACAGTCCCTGAAGACGAAAAGGATGGTGTCATGTTTGCAAGGCGCCCTTATATACTTCCTGGTCGCACATTGATGACATCATGGGCTGTCGCCGGTCAATAGGATTGCCGTGATTCGATAGTAGTTCAGACACCTGTCATGCTGGAGGCGTTCCCCATATGCGTTCTTGATGCAGTGCGAGTTCCCTTTCGAAAGGGAACAGCCACCTCTGAGGGCACTGCAGCTTCAACCATCACAGGGAGCGCTGCAGCATACACGACAACCTCTCGAAAAACTGCAGCAGTCATAAATTACTTGGGCAGAGCTGCAGGGTGTGCTGCCACAAAGGGACTCCGCCTTCCCACGCTGATGTAAATGGTACACAAATTCCCAAATGGCAGGTGTCCCAGCCTTCCCATCTCCCAAATGCTTGAGTGGCTTTGTGAGGCAGATGTTAAAAACCTTCAAATCAGCATTGTCTTGATAGTCCAGATCGTTCACCACAGCAAGAAGTCATGGGCAAAGTCTCTGACATCGATCCTCCCTGACCAAGGGAGAGTTGCTGGACAACATGAAGCATCTGTTTTTTAACAGAGCTCAAATAAGCAGGAGACAGGAAGAGGAAGAGTCCTCTTGTGGCTGGATCATTCTGTCAGGGTTGGGGGTGATGAAAAGAGCGAGGGCTACCCCGAGGGGAAAAACATGATAAACAGCAAGACTTGACTTCTTGACTTGAGCAAGGCAAGACACAAAGGTACATTCAATGACGATCCAGCCCATGACTGCAAACACAAGGAGAATAAATAGGGAAGAAAACAAAAGAAGGTAACAAGGGAAGACAGGTGGGGCAATAGCCAGGTGGATTCAAGCGCAGCTTTTTGGCCGAGTTGGCTTTCTTCTCATAGAGGTTTTGTAATTATTTAGGCCAGTTGTTTCAGAATTTTTCATAAATTTAGAATACATTTTAAGTTAATAAATCATGATTTGTTTGTGAAATGCCTGTGATTATTGCTGCTGGTGTTTGGCTCAAGAATTTTTAAAATATTTTTTTCTGATTTTTATTTTTTTTATTTTTGATTTCTGGAAAAAATAATTGGGAAATAGTGAAAAAAGTGTTGCATTTTACTGTAAATGAGGCAAGACTGATCCCACAGGCCCAAATGCTGTTTCTCAACAGTATATTGCACCCTTAGTATTTCAGCACATGTAAAAAGCAGCATGTTTGACTGTGAAGTGGCTGACATATTTAAAGTCTTCTCCAGCTGAGTGTAAGAGGGTCTTTCAAGGGCTCCAGGTGTTCCTTCCCCAATTCTGCTCCCAATATGAGTCAGTGACTCCCTATTTCCTTTGTTTTCCTTTGTCTCTGAAAATGCTTTTCAGAGCCTGCATGTTGCCAGTGATTTTGGGGAATTGTATTACTGCTGAGCATCGATACCCACCGCTGGAGAGAAATTGGATTGCCTGAACACAGTCATAGTAATTTGCTGGTACTGGGCAGTGAGAAAAATGAGCAGTGTGCACATACACAAAAGCACAGGATGGGAGGATAGACTCCGTTCACAATGCTTCCAGTTTGCCTAAACATAGGATAAATGATGCTTAAATAGGGGAAAAAAATAGCTTTTTTGTGTACTGAGTCCAGTTACATGGCCTTAATAATGGCTTGGCTTCCGCAGTACTTCAAGCTGTAAATTGCTACTTTGAAGTCCTTGGCACAATGTCAACCTCAGAGCCTATTTGCACAGAGCCAAAAGGAAGGTAGATGTCTCAGTAGATAAGTTTGAGTTATTAAAGTCAATACTCATGTGCATGGAATGATTACCAGAGAAGCCGCAAGATGATACCCTTAAAATCACAACTGAATAGGTTTTTTTTATTTAATTTTTTTATTTTAGGAAAATGTGAGTTGTACTTGCCTATTTACCACCACAATGAACATAGGGAGTTGTGCCAGGGGGTTGCAAGACAGTTGTTAAAGGAACAGGTCATCCAAAAATGAAAATTCACTCATTTACTCACCCTAATGCCATCCTAGATGTATATGACTTTCTTCTACAGAAAACAAATGAAGATTAGTCCATACAATGCAAGTGAATGGTGATCAAAACTTCGAAGCTCCAAAAAAGAGCATAAAACTCCAGTGTCCTCAAAAGCAATCTAATCAGTTTAAAGTGAAAACATACCAAAATGTCCCTTGTGAATAGGTGCACCTAATTTATTGAATGTCTCAAAAGTATATGTTTAACCCTTTTGCACAAGTTTAAAATATTCTAGCTGACATAAGTTTGACGTAAGTTTTATAAGGCAACTGTTATTTGTATCACATTATTATTTCCATAGCACCATGCTTGTCACATGACACACCACAGCCACAATAGCGCTGTATGACAGATGTTTCGCTTTTGTCAAAATATTCACAAACTTGTAACTGTATCATGAACTGTCTGATATTCCGATTTTTGTGTAGATTATTGTGTAAGTGTTTTGTTGTTTAAACACCTTCATAATGATCATGTTAGCTGATCTATAACATGCGATGGGCACTGCCATGTGAGCTGTCATGTAGGAAGCCATGTTTGTTTATATTTTTCTGTATAGTAATATGCAGCCATGTGCCTGTGAACACTGTTGAAAAAAACAGCATATGCTGGTTAGGTATGTTTTGAAGCATGGCAGCTGGTTTGAGCTGGTTTATGCTGGTCTTTAGTTGGTCATGAACTGGTTTAAGCTGGTCAAGTATTGGTCCTAAGAAACTAGCTCCAGCTCAGGACCAGCTTAAACCAACTCAAACCAGCCACCATGCTTCAAAACATACCTAACCAGCATATGCTGTTTTTTCAACAGGGTAACACTGTTTGAGTGAACATAAATGTCAGCCGCTCAGCCACCTAATGAAATGGCTGCGCGCATTGGATGACCGTGTTTCATTGATACAGTATATTATTATGCCCACACTTTTGTTGTGGTACTTCTGTGACAATTTGAGTGTCTCTGACATAAAATAAACGCATATGTGCCTGTAATCACTGTTTGAGTAGCTAGTTATTAATATGAATGCTTGCCTCTCTCTGGCTACGTTCACACTTGCAACCGTTTGCTAACAACGCTTTTGGGAAATGCCCCTGAGTATCATGTTAACATTGCTAGTGTTCTTACTAGTTTCCTGGTGGTTGATTCCTGCCCCAAACAAAACATTCATTTTGGTGAATTGGTGGCTAATTTGTGATCTTGTCCTTCCTCCCTGTGTGTTCCTTTTGAGTACATCTATACAAAGTGATGCTTTTTATGGTTCTGTTTGATATTCATCTCCTTTCAGCAGAGCAAGAGCTCAAACAGTGGCAGCTCACTGCTCCTTCCCCTGAAGTATGTACGGCCAGCAGGGAGGGCTAGTGGAGAGGGTCCCTAGAGGATTTCCAAAGCCTTACTGGCTGGGGGAGTAATTGGGTTAGCCAGGTTACAGCTGTTTGGATCTTTGCTTGTGCCACAGACAGGCCATTAGCACTGGCAGGAAGATTGGCTAATGATGGATTCGGCAGGACTGCTAATGAAAACGATGACCCGCGACTGCAACGCACTTCCAAGCTGTACTAGTGAATTCATATACTAATACAATCACTTCTGTTTTTATTGGATGTATATGAAAGGAAGAATGCTGTATGATCAGCAACACTGTCCTAGTCAATCATTTGTTTAGGAGGCAAAATAGGTTAAAGAGGTTGTGAACTGCATTGTTTTATAATGTTTCCTGTGGTGCACTGTTAGTATGATTTAAAAATATATAATTTAGAAATAAAAGGCATTTTTCTTACCCTGATTTTAGCCTCAGATTTGAACGCTCTGTTTGAAGGGACATGTCTGCTGTGAGCTGTGTAAACGGCCACTGCTGTGATTGGCTGCTGTGAGACTTCAGTGTAAACGCCCACTGCTGTGACTGGCCGCTGTTAGACTTCAGTGTAAACGCCCACTGCTGTGATTGGCTGCTGTGAGACTTCAATGTAAACACCCACTGCTGTAATAGGCTGCTGTGAGACTTCAATATAAAATGACATTGCTGTGATTGGCTGCTGTGAGACTTCAGTGTAAACGCCCACTGCTGTGATTTGATTGGCTGCTGTGAGACTTCAGTGTAAAAGGCCACTGCTGTGATTGGCTGCTGTGAGACTTCAGTGTAAACACCCACTGCTGTGATTGACTGCAATCACAATGCAGTGATCTCGTCATTGCAGCTCGATTTCTGCACACTAATGAATGCTTTCATCATAACTAACAGTGCAAACACAATGTAAATAAGAGATTTGTTGATTAAATTGGAGTTTTCAAACTGATAAACTCATTCTGTTTGATTGACAGCTCCAGCGATTGTAAAGGAAGCGTCCTTTGATCGCTTTTCTATATATACTGTAATTTAATCACAGTTTAAATACTGATTATTTTCATTCTACTAAGAGGCAAAATGTGAAGTTGACTGTTTAGTCTTGATTTACTGACACATAGACAAAGAACATCTGACTTTACCTGAAACATTACATAACAGACATTAGAATTAACATGGTTACTTACATGTTGTCTCATTACTATTGAGTCCATATCGTAAAAAAAGTCTGTTTTGCAAAGCCTGTGCCGAAATTGCATCTGATTTACCAAAGAATCCACAGTGAAATGTACCGCATACAAATAAATAATGCTCAACTGAGACATTCACATTGTTGAAAATAAATAAAATAGCCACATTCCTAGCATTAGGGTCCTTTGGAAGGTACTGTTATTTGTAGTCCATCCTGTATCGCTCTTCTCTCCTCGTCATCTCACTAACATACCAGTGGGCGGGGCCAAAGTTGCAATGATGAAGTAGCCGTAGATTTTCTTATGCAGAGGTGGTCTTTGTCCTCATAGATAGGGACATTTCATGATGAGACGTTCTCTGGACTTAGTAACAATAAAAGCTGTTGGACTAACAAGGAAGTTTTCAGTTCTGAAACATACAGGATATTCTTTTAGTATGATCACCTTTTATATGTCAAAAGCTTTTAATTGACCCTTTTAAAGAGTTTTAGACAAAAGCAGGAGTTGCTTGACAAAATTGACAAATATAAGAACAAAGACCTGGAGAGGCAGGATACATTTTAATAACGTGATGAAAAAGATAGAGAGAGAGAGAGACAGAGAGAAAGATGCATTTCTTGTCGCCTCCATAATGTTAATCTGTCAGACTGTCAGTCACACACCTCAGTGTCTAATAGGCTGCAGTCAGCAGTGAAACCATCATTTCATCACCCCTCCTTGCCTGCTCCTGATCACAATCAATGTGACATCACTGTATTTATGAACACATTGAATTACACTTGACACAAGATGCTGAAAATATGGAGAACAGCAGATGCACAGTGAGCAATGCCTTTGTTTCTGCCATGCAAACAGGACACAGGGGCTGTGCTGCAAACATTATGTGAAACAGCAGCCAGATTGTGAAATCACTGGAGCAATTCTTTATATGGGCTGAATCAAGGAGACAAATAACTAGACACTGAGTCCAGGTTTGTGTCCAAACAAACCCACCTACACAAACACTCATATAGGCACAGTATATGTGATTGGAAAACAATATTCATCAACCAAGCATCTTTTATATAACTCTTATATTCCTGTTAACAGTGAGTAGATTATAACTGAAGCAGTAAAATATAAAAAGATAAACCACTCCTCTGGCATCTTTTTGAAAGTAAAGGTAATAAAGTAAAACAATTTAATAGTAATAAAATGTAAAATAGAATGTTTGCACTTGCAGTGAACTGGAAATGCTTTTTAATGGGAAATAGGTCATTATTCATATTATACAAGAAATGGGGATGCTGTTGGTTTCATATAAATCTTGAATTACTACCAAGGTCTGGGCAGTAAATGTCTTTTGTTGACCATTGCTTTCAATTTATAAGGCCATATGTGTCCAAAAATTAGATTTTTGTTTAAAATGTTTTGAACTTTCATGGTGCTCTCTGTATGCTTTTGCATCGTCTCCAGGCACGTTCATATGTAAATTGCATAAGTATATTTTGTCGATTAGATTGAAAGATCTGGAAAATCCCATAATTACACCCATAGAAATCAGGACAGAAGTGGTTAAACATTGGACAAAAGAGATGGTTTAAAACATCAGGTGTGAACAGGAATGTCTCCCTCGTCTACTTGTGATCCAATCAACCAAACTGCATCTTAATACCAGGTAGACAGGGCCTTAGACTCAACTCAGTCTCAGCAAGGTGGACTTGGACCCAACACTAATAAATTATGTTTTTTTTTAACAAAGTTTGGGAGGAGCACATTCAGTTAATCAACTCAATTAACGAGACAAGAGGTATATATACAGCAGACTTACCTCTGTTCCATGACAGTTTTCCAGCATCCCTCCACCACCCCATTTCTTCTCTTCTAACTATTTCTTTCCCAACCTGGGAAATTCTGAGCTCAGAGCCCTCCCCTCGGACAGGAAACCAAATACGTATTACCTTTACTCTATTTAATTTTATGTAACTGTGAACTCGTGAAACAAGGTGTTTTTAAAACAAGATTATTTTATGATACACTATATTGCTAAAAGTTTTGGGACGCTTGCCTTTACATGCACAGGACAGGACTCTGTGCAGGCCAGTCAAGTTCCTCCACACCAAACTTGCAGTCATGTTGGAACAGGAAGGGGCCATCTCCAAACTGTTCCCACAAAGCTGGGATCATAAAATTGCCCAAAATGTCTTGATATGCTGAAGCATTAAGAATTCCTTTCATTGGAACCAAGGGGTCAAGCCCAATCCCTGAAAAACAACCCCACACCATAATCCCCCCTCCACCAAACTTTATACTTGGCACAATGCAGTCAGGCAAGTACTGTTCTCCTGGCAAACCCAGTCCATCAGATTTCCAGACAGAGAATTGTGATGGGTCACTCCAGAGAACACATCTCCACTGCTCTAGAGTCCAGTGGCAGTGTGCTTTACACCACTGCATCTGACGCTTTGCATTGCACTTGGTGATGTAAGGCTTGGATGAGCTGCTCGGCCAAGGAAACCCGTTCCATGAAGCTCTCTACACACTGTTCTTGAGCTAATCTGAAGGCCACACGAAGTTTGGAGTTCTGTAGCTATTGACTCTGCAGAAAGTTGGTGACTTATGCACACTGTGTGCCTCAGCATGTGCTGCTTTTATACACCTTTGGCCATGGAAGTGATTGGAATACCTGAATTCAATGATTTGGAGGGGTGTTGCAATACTTTTGGCAATATAGTGTTTATCAGGGATGGCCCACTTTACCTGAAAAGACATTTGTCTGGCGTGCCTCAAAATGTTTATTATACCCTTCAAATAACACATTATGTGAACTGAATTTGAACTAAAATACATTCTAATCATGTTTTTGGGTGAAATCCAATCACTTCAATAGGAATTTACACAATGAGGAATTTTGCAAATGTTGTTTTTCCTCATGCAGATTTCACAGCAGGTTCAAGGTGTTTATTTAAAAAGTGACTGCTGTGTGAGTTGTGCTTAATATATCGCTACACTATTGACAATTCGCTAATGTGACCACACCATAAGTCACCGGCATTCTTTTCATTGCAAACATTTCTTTTTATTTAAAATAGGCTGATTATAGAGTGCCGATTTTCCTGCTGCACTGTGGCTATTTTACTGTCTGTTGAAAACAGGGAAACATTTAGTATAAAAATTATATTTTGTACTTCTTCCTAGTGATCATGACAGCAGTAATAAACCAAACGATGATTAAACAATAAGGAATACTGTGCTGTGCTTTGAGAACAGTTTCAGGTTTTTAAATAGCCAATTCAGAGACCAGGACCAGGTGGAGAGACGCTGTACAGTGCTAGTAAAAAAATGCCTGTGTGTTTGGGCTGTTACCTCATTTGCATAATTCCTTCAGTGAATTGGGTTCTAAAACAACATAGACAGTGTCCACAATTCATTCTTGGTGATTTGCATCCACAGTGTTCCAGTCTGCTCTGGATATCATGGCACCGGCGAGCACCATCACTATTAGCCTGAGAGATACTTCAGCAGGTCTCGTGTAATTGGAGGAAATCGAGTAATTGAAAGGCAGAGCACAACACTGACTCTCTTTATTACTGCCCGGCTGGAAGAGTTTCTGGCATCCTCTAAAATGATTGCCACTCTCACTGGCTTGCATATTTTTGATAACAGACAGACAAGCAAATGTGGATTCATAATAGCTTCTGTTGGTGCGGATACCTCAGCATAATCTCTGTTTTTTAATCTATTTTGGCTGACATTAGGATGTCTTAAAGTTGATATAAGACATAAGATTCAAGATTCAAGATTCAAGAGTTTTATTTGTCACATACACAGTTATATACAGAATATACAACCGGCAGTGAAATGTAAACAGGTCCGCTCCATGGACAGTGCAAATTCACAGTTAAAAACACAAGGAAGAAATTATAATAGAAATAGGATATAAAAAAAGTACTCTCTCTATATATATATATATGTCTATATCTGTAGAATTATAAATAATCAAGTCAAGAGAAAAAAAAAGGTAACAAATAAGGATGAAGTGGAATAAAATAATTGAAGTAGACTTTGCAGTGAGTAAACTGTAGACTTATAAATATGTGGTTAACAAATGTATAAAGAGTATAATGTGCAAACAGGTTTATGACAGGTTGTTACACAGTAACAACGAGAACAGAAAGTGCAGTGCAATGTCAGTGTATCGATGTTTATCCTGACGTGAAGTCACGTGATGTTAAGTGACTGAGTTCAGGAGTCTGATGGCCTGGGGAAGAAGCTCCTCCTGAGTCTCTCAGTTTTGGCCATCAGGCTTCGGAAGCGCTACCAGATGGTAGCAGCGTGAAATGAGGGTTTGCAGGGTGATTAGAGTCCTTGATGATCTTGGTAGCTCTACCTTTGCAGCGTTTGGTGTAGACGTCCTGCAGAGACGGGAGAGCTGACCCTGAGATACGCTCGGATAAGCGCACTACTCTTTGCAGGGCTTTGCGGTCATGACTGGTGCTGTTCCCATACCACGCTGTGATGCACTGAGTTAAAACACTTTCTATCGCCCCTAAATAGAAAGTTTTCAGGATAGCTGGTGAAACCCTGAATTTCCTCAGCTGGCGCAGGTGGTACAGTCTTTGCCTGGCTTTTTCACCTGTGTCTGAATGTGAGCAGTCCAGGTCAGGTCCTCTGAGATGTTTACTCCCAGGTACTTGAAGCTGCTCACTCTCTCTACTGGTGACCCGCTGATCATGAGGGGGGAGTATGTCCGTTGCTGTCTCTTCCTGAAGTCCACAATCATTTCTTTGGTCTTGCCAACATTCAGAGAGAGAGACAGTTGTCCTGGCACCATGATGTTAGATGCTCCACCTCGTCCAAGTATGCCGTCTCATTGTTGTTGGAAATGAGGCCCAGGACAACAGTATCATCAGCAAATTTGATGATAGAGGTGGAGCTGTGTGTGGACAAACAGTCATGCGTGTAGAGAGAGTAGAGCAGGGGGCTCAGGACACAGCCCTGTGGAGCTCCCACACTCAGGGTGATGGAGGTGGAGGTGGACTGGCCTATTCTCACCACCTGAGGCCTGCCAGTGAGGAAGTCCTCAATCCAGTGGCAGAGAGAAGGATTCAGGCCGAGATCCAGGAGTTTGGAGGTTAGCTTGGTGGGAACTATGGTGTTAAAGGCTGAGCTATAGTCAATAAATAGCAGTCTTACGTAGTTCCCACTTTTGCTGTCGATGTGAGTGAGGGAGGAGTGGAGGACATGAGAGATGGCATCTTCAGTCGATCTATTGGGACGATAGGCAAACTGAAGAGGGTCCAAAGTGTCAGGAATGAAGGCGCAAATGGTGTTTTTAATGAGTCTCTCAAAGACCTTCATGACTATAGACGTGAGAGCCACTGGACGATAGTCATTTAGGCAAGAGGGTTTACTGTTCTTAGGGACAGGGATGATGGTGGATTTTTTGAAGGAGGTGGGGACCACAGATGTAGCGAGGACTCATTAAAGATAGATGTAAACAACCCGGTGAGCTGATCAGCACAGGACCGCAGAACACGACCTGAAATACCATCCGGCCCAGCAGCTTTCCTGACGCCCACACGCTGAGTGCTCTCCGAACTTCATCCTCCGAGACAGAGATCACGTGATTGTTGCTGCTCTGAGTAATTTCCTCTAACGCGCCACTTGGCGGAGTCGCGTTGCGCGTTACAGTCAAAGCGAGCATAGAAAGAGTTTAACTCGTTCACGAGCAACGGATCAGCGCTCACCTCTGCAGAGGATTTAGATCCAAAGGAGCAGATGGACCTCAGACCTTGCCACATGCGCGCGCGAGTCGTTGAGTTGGAAATGAGACTCCACTCGGTCTTTATAACGGAGTTTTGCGGCTTTAACTGCTCGTCTGAGAGCATAGCAGGACGATCTGTATTCATTCATATTCCCTGAATGGAGACCGGCGTTGTAAGCAGCAGTGCGTCGTGCTCACTGCCGCGCAGGATTGAATTGTCCACCCACGGTTTCTGATTTGAGAAGGACGTTATTGTTATTGTTTGCGTGGCTTGCTCTGTAAGCGTGTTGATGAAGCAAAGCGCCACGTCTGTGAACTCGCTTACGCCAGCTGAACTTCGCTCGAACATGTCCCAATCCACATCGCCCAGAGCTGCCTGTAGCGCGGTCTCTGAATGGGGTGACCAACGCTTAACTTCCCGCCTCACCGGGGGTTCCTGGAGGAGCTTTTGTTTGTATTCGGGAGTGAGGAAAATGGCGGCATGATCCGATTTGCCAAACGCTGGAAGTGACCGCGCTTTATAGGCGTTCTTAAACGGAGAGTAGCAGTGATCCAGTGTGTTTGCTCCTCGTGTGGGGCAGGAGACGTGCTGGTGAAAGTTTGGCAGGACTTTCTTTAGGTTTGCTTTGTTAAAATCGCCCGCGACAATGAATGCCGCGTCGGGATGTTGGTTTATGACGCCGCTGGCAACATCATGAAGGCCAGATAAAGCCAGCGCTGTGTCTGCCTGCGGTGGGATGTAAACGGCGGTCGCGACAACCGCAGAAAACTCCCATTTTCTCAGAAAAAAAGAAAAATTTAAGAGTAATAGCAGGGAAGAGGATAATGAAGTAATCAATGTACTCAAGGACTACATCTGAGAATATCTAGTGAATGCAGTTCGCTCTACAGCACTCCAGAGATTTGATGACTAGCCCACACCACCACAATGTTTACCGAACTCCCATGGAGAGGTTCTGCCTTGATGTGTCTGTTGTGTCAATGCTTGCCGCTAATTAGTAGTCTTAGGAAGAAATAGAGATCTCTGGAGAGAACCTTCAAGCCTTTCAAACATCACATACCTCCACTCAAAACACACATGCACACACTTTTCCTCATCCTCCAGTTATACAGTGTCTTATGGCAGCAGCATTGTAGCTTGATCCACTTATTTATTCTTACTGGTGGATTGTGCCATGACTTTTTCAATTACATTTTAATTCATTCCTCCTATATTTAGTCCAACAGGGTTAGCGGTATGCCCTAAAGCTTTAAACGTATTTCAGCATGCAACTTGTCCTATCATGCGTTCATATCCTACTGGGAAGTGCGTATTTATGAGTTGGAAAGTCATATCTAGTGTGTTAAAATCATTTAGCTTGGCGCAAAATGGCGATGCCAGTAAGTACAGTGTACTTATTGTGTTCATACTGTATTGCAAAACAACATTTGCTGTTGAGGTGGGATACGGGTAAGGTTAAGGGCAAGGTTAAGGTGATATGGGAAGGTTTAAGGGTGGGTTAAGCGGTAAAAATTCTGATATTGTTGTGGTGCTCATGTGTGTTCAACTCGTAAATACAATCTTACCTCATGATATGGACATGAATGATACGTCAAGAGGTGAGATGTATCTAACATGATAAAAAATTGTAATCTCAGAGTAGGAACTTCTTTTGAATAAGTAATTACTTTTTCTACTGTTAAAAAGCATATTCTATATAGCATGCATGTGTGTAGTATGAATGAAATATGGATGTACTATATTCATGTGACCTACCAGCATCAGCTGCATCTCTTCACTGCCGTTCATAAATCCTCCCCCGTGGGCTCATGGGATAGTTAAGTGTCCATTGGATGCACACTTCAGAATCTTGCTGGAAGTAGTAAGTCATCCGGGTACATTTTGACTGCTGTTTTATGGATACTGTGAATTCAGACATACTGCTGTTTTCACATACTGGTTTTCTCCTACTATATAGTAGAAAGCATGCGATTTCAGATGCAGTCATGGACTTGCATTAAAGGAGGGACCTAAACCACATCTAGTGACCAAAATATAATTTAGACATGGTTACAGACTGTTTTTAGATGGTCCTGTACGCTATCACCTAGCAACCAAAGCAATGCTTTGCCAACAGATTAGGGTGTAAAGCATTACAAGTATTGTGAGTTACGTAATCAGATTTAAATTTACAATAAAATATCTGGGTTACTTTTTCAAATAAGTAGTGCAAGTTACATTGTTTTACTATTTATGTTGAGAGAAATCGTGAGTAAGTGCAGAGGTGTTGTGTGCACTGTAGGAACATGATGTCGTTGTTCTAGACTAAGGATACGTTTACACGACAACTATGTACTAAAACTGAAAAGTTTTACCTTTGTTTTTTGTTTCTGTACAAATGACAATGATCCTGTTCACTCGACTAAAACGCTGTATTCTGCTGGCAGGCCAGTAGGTGGTGATGTCGCTTTGAAAGAAACACTATGCGCCGATAGACTGAAAACATAATACGCATACACATGATGGCTGCATCCGAAACCTGGAAAATGCTGCCTTCGGAGGACACATTTCAAGGTAGGAAGGCATCAAGGCACATACGAATCTAATGTTAGCTTCACTTGCTGCCTCCTGAGAGACCTTCATCTGATCGATTTTTGAAGGCAGCATACATGTATCCATCGCTGCCTTTGATATCCCACAATCCCGTGCTTTCCATTATGTGACAGTTGAGCTGCAGAAAAAAGATGGCATCCGAAAGTTGCGTTTGCTGGTCAGTTTGTGTGTAAATGTACGTTTTTGACCAACATTTTCCACTTCTGATGTCATTTCTAGCGAGAAATTACTAATGTAGTAATTAAATATTTGTTTAGTTCTCACCAAAGCTCTCTCTATTTTGCTGTGATCATTAAACTGTTACACTGCCTCAGAAGTCTGTCCGAAATCAGTTTCGTGAGGTGCCTTTCATGCACATTGTCTGACAAGGCAGCGAGGCAACAAGTCAGCTGCCTAAGTTTTCGGACGCAGCCAATGTCACTGCAAACTTCCACTTTGTCGTTTTCAAAAGATTGCATTTTCAGGCCCACCAAAACGTTACTATCTTGTAAATGTGAACATACATTTACTCACACTTGCACAACAAGCAGATTCAGTATTCCTCAAAATTAATAAAAGCAGTGAAATACAAACTCAAATATACAAATATATGTTATGGGCTCTATCATACACCCGGCGCAATGTGACGCGAGGCGTGACGCAAGTGTTTTTTGCCACACTGTTTAAATAGCAAATGCACTCACACCCATCTGTTCGCCCATGTTCAGTTGTTCGCTGGTCTGAAAACGTGTTCAGGTGTGTTGTTGGCTATTTGAGGCAACTGAAAACGACTGCGCCATTGACCAACAAAAACCTGGTCTAAGGTCAATGGCGCAGTATTTTTTGTGTTATTTAAAGAGCGTGTTAGTAACACACCCATGACTCATTAAGAGACTAGGTACAACCCTTTTGGACCATGCACCTGGCGCGCAGACCATTTTTTTCCGTCATAAAACTAGCAGAAGTGGATTCGGACATGCCCTAAGTGCACCTGCCATGCGTTTCAGACTATGTCCTCAGATCATTAAAATAGTGCCCCATGAATTGAACCCTTAAAGACAGAGACAGCCGCCCGCGGCTAAAAATAACTATTGTTCTAAAATGTTTAATAACTTTTAAACCGCTAATCCAATCTGTATGCTGTAAACAGCACCGTGAAGAGGAGAATCTCCGCTTTCCAGAAGTGATAGTAGTATTGTAACTGCGTGATTGATCATTCAGAGGCTCCGTAGTGAGCGTGGACGCGTCATCAAAATGTGCAGCATTGATTCGTCAAGGAAACGCATGTGGGTTGTTCCCCTGACGATTGCTGATCATTAGTCCTAATCATACTTTTTTTGGACACATCTACATAGTCAGTAAATAAAATACACCTGTTTTCACTCAAAAATGCTTAGAATAATATTATAATAAATGGCTATAACTTGCTGAGGGATCGTTACATGTAGACAAAATTTCATCTGGAAGTCTAAAACAACCAAGTCTAACTCTCTAAAGGAAAAAATCCAAGACGCTTTTATCCAAAGCAACTTACATTGCATTCAAGGTACACATTTTTACATTTTGTCAGTTCTTGCTTTCCCTGGGAATCGAACCCATGACCTTGGCGTTGCTAGCGCCATGCTCTTATTGTTTGAGCTACAGGAAATCTTCAAATGAGCTAGATGGAAACTTCAGGTTCTCCTCTTTAAAATGATATATGGCACTTGATGCTAACTGCTAGAATGGGCGAGAAAAACAAAGAAAAGTAGAGGCAAGCCCAAAAATGTTCTAGGTCTGTAAGTGTTAATCTCACTTTTTCAACCAACTTCTTGCTGCTGACCTTTGAAGATCCAATTCAACCATACTAATAAGCAAAGCTGACTTTAGACAAACATCACATTTGGGTTTCAGGCAGCACAGTTGAAAAGTTTGTTATAACTGTAATAATCTCATAAATTGTAAAGTGTAGCTTGATGCTAATTGTATCTCTTATGCACCTGTTTACCATCTGCGATTTTTGGTAAGCATTAGCTATAGATTTGTGTTTCTGGTGTAGTACAAAACATTATTTCTGTCAGGACCACTATCATCAAAGATAATAGACAATTAGCATATAGTTTAGATTGGCGGTATGGTTCTGTTCTGGGCAAGAACTCCCATGGATCCCACTCCTACAGCCTAACATGGATAAGAGGAGTGAGAGCAGTGATAAACCCCCTTAGGGTTAATGGAGTTGTTTTGTGCATTCCTATGATCACAAAATAAACCAGGCACAAATGAATAAGCATGTGTGTTCTCGGTTTGTTTCAGAATTATTGATGTGCACTCCTGACACAAATGTATAAATTACTGTCACTGTAACATTTTTAATTATAAAACATTGGTCAAATATCTTTAAGTCTTTAAGTTAAGTTAAGTCTTTAAGTTAAGACAAAATGTTTGGTTCCGTCATGCTCATGTTGCAATCTAATTGTCAGTCAGATAGCCCCGTGCTGGTGAAATGTTGTGTGATGTTGTTCTGTGGAGGTGTGTTAAGTGTTGGCTTTAGGGAAGCACTGTGGGTCTACTGACAGTGGAAATGCAGTAAATCCTGTAAGAAAATCAATTAAGAAACATTGAGATAAACAAAGCTCTACAAAATATACAAACAAAAAGGTCTTAAATCTATATGTTGGATCGAAGTAATGGAAATGTCTTGGGATCTGTATAGTGCATGGCTTTAATCTGCAGTTTTTGATGAACGATGAATAAAACATGGCTGCTATCCCATCCAACAATCCATTATTAATTGGACCTTGTTAATCTGATAAAACACAACCCAAGAATAACGATGAGACAAGACAGCGAAGGAAAATGTTCTGTGCTAATGGATGAAGCAGCGAGTGTTATACACCGAGGGAAGGACAAAAGAAAGTCAGTTGGAGAAAGGAATAAAATAAAGAAGAAAGATTAAGAGGAACGACATGACCAGGGACGACAATTTAATCAGAATTATATTTTAGTGGGCAGGCCATGACACCGTTTAGTGATGGTACCTAACCACTGAAATCACTTATTTAGTAAGCTAGCTGTAGTTTCATTGTAATTTTATATATATGTGTGCAATATCGCACTCATAGCCGTGCAATATGGCTGTGTATCAGCCATATCGCACTGCTATTCATGTGATATTGCTCATATACAACAGTTCGACGGCACAAGCACTTAAATAAATAAGAAACAACAAAGGAGTGTCTTTAAAAACCCTCTTTTGCGCAGAACTACTTCAAATCTCAAGGTGACAGTTTAACAAATGAGCCCAAACCTCTGTTACTAGTTCAAAAACGTCACTTTAGAGCTTGTAACGAAGGAACACTGAGTCGATTCATTGAAGCTTACTGTAATATGTAGAGTAGAGTATTATGAGAGAGAGATCGACTAAACGAGTGTATTATCTGCATCTGCTATAGCGTTCATTCTTCAGGTCAATGTCCATAATGTTATATCCATTATAAAAAAATCTGTTTGAATGTCCATTGAGGAAAGCAATAGTTTTCCTTAACTTTTGAAAGTTAAGGGGATCCCATGAGCGCTAAAATAACTTCCTTGTTCTGACCAGAGACTCTA
Source organism: Paracanthobrama guichenoti (assembly GCA_018749465.1). Lineage (NCBI taxonomy): Eukaryota > Metazoa > Chordata > Actinopteri > Cypriniformes > Gobionidae > Paracanthobrama > Paracanthobrama guichenoti. The sequence goes on from JAGHMJ010005193.1 coordinate 1,090,956, forward strand.
AAGACAGTCTATAGCCCTATTCGGACAGTAATTATTTCTCGTGGGGTCGTAAGGCATTTTCATCATTTTCAGGGGCTAGTCTGTGATTTTATTGCCATCTGAATCCAGAATATCAGTGTTTTTCTCCCACCACCCACGTAAAAACCCACGGCCGAATTACCTACTGTTTTTAGACACACACTAAGGTCGTGTGGTAATTTAATTGCCTTCTGAATCCACATCTCTGAGTTTTCAAGAACATATCACTTCAAAATGCACTGTTTATCCTTTTTGACGACTGCAAATCACCGTACAGCTGTGCTTCGCTGTAATTTGGATACATTTTAAAGATCTAGACTTTCATTACTGAAATGCTGGCAAGTATTTACAAGGGGAATATATTTCATCACCGCTCAGAAAATTTAAATAAATGCACGTACATATTTGAAATGGGCCGTTATTACTGCAGCAATTATACATGTTAAAATAACCAAGCAGCATTATGTTTACCTCATGTAAATAAGAGGCTGTATTAACCTATTTCCGCTCATTTCCATGTGGAATAAAATTACATCCTTTATTTTGAGACAAAATACAAGACAGAACACCATTTTAACTAATAATGTGCGTCTATAGCCTATATCTTCCTAATTTTAAACATATTTAAATAATTAAATAATAATTAGGATATTATTTTCCTTTTATTAGATTAAATATGCATTTTATTCTTATTATAGCAAGCATGTAACATTTACAAGCGTACAATTGTGTTATTGACCACATGAGCAGTGTTCCCAGGTGCGCAGGATCACAAAACGCGCTCCTCCACCGTGAATAAATCACCATCCGAATGCATGAGTTTTATCACTTAGGTGGCATGCTAATTTATTTTTACAGACTTCCACATGAGAAACAATTACCGTCCGAATAGGGTTTTTGCCGGCATCTAATGGCGTAATAATGTAACTTTCACTGAAGTCCATTTCACTATCACTAACGGACCGTTTCTTAATACCAAATACAGCATATTATTTGTATAAAATAATATTTATCGAACAACAATACTTAAATTAACAAGTTATTATAAAAAAATAATAATAATAAAAAAATAAATGTATGACTCAAATTATCAAATAAAAAAATGAAATGATGAATATGCAAGCTGTTTATATGTCACAATTGTAGCCTCTTTTTCCTATTTGTAGTGGAGATGAGTGGTACCCGGTGGGGTCTTCTGCTGTTGTAGCCCATCCGCCTCAAGGTTGTGCGTGCTGTGGCTTCACAAATGCTTTGCTGCATACCTCGGTTGTAACGAGTGGTTATTTCAGTCAAAGTTGCTCTTCTATCAGCTTGAATCAGTCGGCCCATTCTCCTCTGACCTCTAGCATCAACAAGGCATTTTCGCCCACAGGACTGCCGCATACTGGATGTTTTTCCCTTTCACACCATTCTTTGTAAACCCTAGAAATGGTTGTGCGTGAAAATCCCAGTAACTGAGCAGATTGTGAAATACTCAGGCTGGCCTGTCTGGCACCAACAACCATGCCACGCTCAAAATTGCTTAAATCACCTTTCTTTCCCATTCTGACATTCAGTTTGGAGTTCAGGAGATTGTCTTGACCAGGACCACACCCCTAAATGCATTGAAGCAACTGCCATGTGATTGGTTGATTAGATAATTGCATTAATGAGAAATTGAACAGGTGTTCCTAATAATCCTTTAGGTGAGTGTATATATAGCTTGCAAATGCTGCTAACCCCTGTTCTGCTGCCTCTCTTGTGTGGCTCTTTCTTCTCGTATTGATATTTTCCATGAAGGTGGCAGATGTTGTGCTGTGGTGGTTTGGTGCAATTTGAGAGCACTAATGAGGAAAATAAAAGCCAAGCGTTTAACCACAGCACATGCCGTGAATAGGGTCATTCAGCTGGACCTCTTCCTGTCTGTGAGATCTCTTTGCATGCTAAACTCAGCCTCATTAAAAGACTGCTAACATAAACTATTCAGGACAGCCTGTCTGTGTGTATTTGTAACAAACAATGTATCTTTTATTAGAGATCAGCACAGGTACAACCAGGTTCAATGTTAACTTTGTGAAATGACATTGTCTGTCAAGTGGATTTCTGTGCTAACAAGCCGTCATTTCCTTTCAAAATCACAATTATTTTTATAGCCCCAAGAGCCATTAGAAGTTTAGCGTCTGTATGCACACAGCCCAACGCAGTTAATTAAATTGCTTATTATCTCAGGGGAGAGGCTTTTTTTTCTGTTTGCACGACAAACAGGCACATGCTCTCAAACTACCCACCAGTTGGTTATGAAAAGGGGAGTGCCTGGGCAGAAAGAAGGAGAAGATAAAAAAATAAGTTATTTTGAGAGCAGGGTAACCCATGGGGAGACCAGAGAGGCATACGAGAGGAACACGGTGACCTCTGTTTTATTGCACAAATCCACAGTTGAAATGAGGATTTACATCACATTTATATTGGCACCAAATTCACAGACAAGCTCAGAGAAGATTCTGTGTTATGTAATCAGAGGAGAGAATCTCTGAGAAGCAGAGGTAGAAAGACAGTGCTGAATGGAAAAAAGTGAGTTTTCAGACAGGTTTACTAAAATCACAACCTACACTGACTTTTTAAGACTCTCAAAATTGAATTTCAGCCTGTTAGCTGTTGGTGTTTATCAATTAATCTTTTAGCAGACACAGTATTATACAGTTTATATATTTTACACAGTATTATATAGTTTAAAGTCTTTCTCTTCCTGGATGAAAAAATATTGATGATATATGTTGTCTGCTGCCCTTTAATTATTAATAATACTTTCAGCTATGCTAAAGCTACAACAGCAAGCAAACAACAGCTCAAAGATACAAACTCGGTAGCAAATAATTTAATATAGTGCCATTTGGACACATTAACACTCCCAATGACAATCACGGCTCTCTTTACCAGAACCATCACCCTTAGATCTCGGCTCAAGTAGATATGGCATTAGTTCAAGTTTCATCACTGCCTCGACTTCTGGCAGGTCTACAGGTGTAGGTGAAGGTAATTGCGAAAACTCATCCACAGTTCCTCCAACATTTTCATACATGGTTCAAGCTGTCAAGTGTGGTTTAATATGCCTCATCTTACTGTTTTAGTAGGAAATACATCAGCATAGAAAATAAAATTTGAGTAGTATGCTATACCATTTGTCACCGGTTCTGTTCATAATTTTTATGGACAGAATTTCTAGGTGCAGCCAAGGGCCGGAGAGTGTCCGGTTTGGGGACCACGTGATTTCGTCGCTGCTTTTTGCGGATGACATTATCGTGTTGGCCTCCTCAGACCAGGACCTTCAGCGTTCATTGGGACGGTTTGCAGCCAAGTGTGAAGCGGCGGGGATGAGAATCAGCACCTCCAAATCCGAGGCCATGGTTCTCAATCGGAAAAGGGTGGCTTGCCCACTTCAGGTTGGTGGAGTTTCTGCCTCAGGTGGAGGAGTTCAGGTATCTTGGGGTCTTGTTCACGAGTGAGGGAAGGATGGAACGGGAGATTGACAGATGGATCGGTGCAGCTTCTGCAGTAATGCGGTCGATGTACCGGTCTGTCGTGGTGAAGAAGGAGCTGAGCTGTAAGGTGAAGCTCTCGATTTACCGGTCAATCTACGTTCCTACTCTCACCTATGGTCATGAGCTGTGGGTCATGACCGAAAGGACAAGATCCCGGATACAGGCGGCCAAAATGAGCTTTCTCCGCAGGGTGGCTGGGCGCTCCCTTAGAGATAGGGTGAGAAGCTCGGTCACTCGGGAGGAGCTCAGAGTAGAGCCGTTGCTCCTCCACATCGAGAGGAGCCAGTTGAGGTGGCTCGGGCATCTATTTCGGATGCCTCCTGGATACCTTCCCGGGGAGGTGTTCTGGGCATGTCCCACCGGGAAGAGGCCCCGGGGAAGACCTAGGACACGCTGGAGGGATTATGTCTCCCGGCTGGCCTGGGAATGCCTTGGAGTTCCCCGGAAGAGCTGGAGGAAGTGGCTAGGGAGAGGGAAGTCTGGGCGTCACTGTTGCCCCCGCGACCCGGAAGATAAGCGGAAGATGATGGATAGATGGATGGTTGGATGGATGGGCTATCCCATTTGATGGGGCCTTTAAGGTCTATGCCAATAAATTTTTATTTTTTTAAATATAAATAACAGTACTATTTGCTTATTGCTTATTAGCATACATAATAGGATATTGCATATATAGACTAGGATATTGGCTGTTTATTAGTACATATAAACAGGTTGCTAAAGATAAAGATTGCTTTTTAAATAATCTTCCTCATCAGTTTCATCTCCTCAGCATCCCAGATAGCCTAGAGGAACTCGATTTTGCAACAGAAACTATTGACTCTCTTTTTTCCAGCACTTTAGACACAGTTGCTCCCCGGCGCTTAAAGAAGATTAAAGAAAATAGTCCAACGCCGTGGTACAACGAGCACACCCGGGCCCTTAAAACAGCAGCCAGAAAAATGGAGCGCAGCTGGAAGAAAACAAAACTTTTTCGTAATTCATGGAAAGAGAGCATGATTGCATACAGAAAGGCCGTAAAAACTGCTAGATCTGCTTATTTCTCGACTCTCTTAGAAGAAAACAAACACAACCCTAGGTATTTATTTGATACAGTGGCTAAGTTAACCAAAAATAAAGCTTCAAATTCTGATGACTTTATGAACTTCTTTACGTGTAAGATTGATAATATTAGGAAGAAAATTATAACCATGCAGCCGTCTACTACAGTGTCACATCAGACAGAGCATTGTTGTGTCACTGAGAAAAAATTACATTCATTCACAGCTATAGGAGAGGAAGAATTGGCTAAACTCGTTAAATCATCTAAATCAACAACATGTATGCTCGACCCTATACCGACTAGGCTATTAAAAGAGATGCTACCAGAGGTCATAGATCCTCTTCTTAATATCATTAACTCATCTTTGTCATTAGGATATGTACCGAAAACTTTTAAGTTGGCTATTACCAAACCACTTATTAAAAAACCTCAACTTGATCCTACAGAATTAGTCAATTACAGGCCGATCTCAAATCTACTCTTTCTGTCAAAAATACTGGAAAAAGCAGTGTCTTCACAATTATGTTCCTTTTTAGAAAGAAATTGTATCTGCGAGGATTTCCAGTCAGGATTTAGACTGTATCATAGTACTGAGACTGCTCTCATCAGTTACAAATGATTTACTCTTATCATCCGATTGTGGTTGTATCTCTCTATTAGTGTTACTCGATCTTAGCGCTGCATTCGATACTATCGACCACAACATTCTTTTGAATAGACTCGAAAATTATGTTGGCATTAGTGGAACTGCATTGGCATGGCTTAAATCATACTTATCTGACCGTTATAAGTTTGTAGCAGTAAATGAAGAGATATCACACCGATCACAAGTTCAGTATGGAGTACCGCAGGGCTCAGTGCTAGGACCGTTGCTCTTCACCCTGTACATGCTACCACTGGGAGAAATCATTAGGGAGCATGGCATTAGTTTTCACTGTTATGCTGATGATACTCAGCTCTATATTTCTTCACGCCCTGACGAAACTTACCAATTCACAAGATTAACGGAATGCATAGCTGATATAAAATTGGATGTCTAGTAATTTCCTGCAACTTAATTCAGAAAATTATTGGACAAAAAAACTTTGCAAGTAGTAACCTAGAATGCTGTCTAACACTCGATGGCTGCTCTGTCAAGTCCTCATCGTCAGTTAGGAACCTGGTTGTGCTCTTTGATACCAATCTTTCATTTGAAAGCCACGTTTCTAACATCTGTAAAACTGCATTCTACCATCTTAAAAATATATCTAAATTACGGCACATCCTTTCGATGCAAAATGCTGAACAGTTAATTAATGTGTTCATGACCTCAATGCTAGATTATTGTAATGCTTTACTGGGTGGTTGCCTGCTCGCTTAATAAACAAACTCCAGCTGGTCCAAAACGCAGCAGCTCGAGCTCTTACTAGAACCAGGAAGTATGACCATATTAGCCTGGTTCTGTCAACACTGCACTGGCTCCCTATTAAACATTGTATAAATTTTAAAATCTTGCTTATTACTTACAAAGCACTAAATGGTTTAGCTCCCCAGTACTTGAGCGAACTCTTAACGCATTATACTCCATCACGTCTATTGCGGTCTCAAAACTCTGGCCAGTCGATAATACCTAGAATATCAAAATCAACTGCAGGCGGTCGATCCTTTTCCTATTTAGCGCCTAAACTCTGGAACAGTCTTCCTAGCATTGTTCGGGAAGCAGACACACTCTGTCAGTTTAAATCTAGACTAAAAACGCATCTCTTTACTATGGCTTACACAATAAACATTATCAATTTCTATTATTCAAATCAGTAAATGATTGTTAGGCTGCATTTAACTAGGTCAGCCGGAACCGGGAACACTTCCCATAACATCTGATGTACTCGTTACATCATAAGAAGAATGGCATCTACGCTAATGTTAGTCTCTGTTTATCCCGAGGTTTACTGCAGTCAGCCAGATCCGGGCCGTATCCAGATCAGATGGTGGACCTGCGCCTGGACATGACTAATGCATCCCTGAAATGTCTGCAGAGAGCATGTCAAATAAACTCCCCCCCGTAAATGCTGCATCGACACGACATCCTCATTAAACCCGTCTTCGGCGTGATGACTCCAATCTTTCGAATAATCTTACGAATATCTATTTACGTAATATGAATTAAGACCTGCTATGTTGCCAGAATTATAATCATACACTGTTTGTTCGTCGGCCAGAGGAGAACTGGCACCCCGACTGAGCCTGGTTTCTCCCAAGGTTTTTTTCTCCATTCTGACCCTGAAGGAGTTTTGGTTCCTTGCCACCGTTGCCTCTGGCTTTTGGCTTGCTCAGTTGGGGACACCTAAATTTAATCTATATTACCGATCTGCCCGCATTGACACTATATGATACTTGAAATTAGCTGGATAACATGTACAGCCGGTTTCACCAGAACGGCTGTACAAATTCTGTTGCATTATTTTCCTGTTAACAATGTGAAGCTGCTTTGAAACAATTGGACTTGTTAAAAGCGCTATATAAATAAAGGTGATTTGATTTGATATAAAAGCATGAATTAATTCCTTATTCTGCATGACTATTAATAAGCAGTAATTAGGAGTTTATTTAGGCAAGTCATGGTTAATAGTGAGAATTTTAAGCTAATTTAAAGTATAACCTAATAAACATAACATTGCAAAATGAATTAACTCTCAACTCTCATTCTCAGTTTTTGTTCAGTTATTCAAACACATTTCAAAGAACGACAGTTTGTCTTGTGTAAATATTTCTGGCAAAAACAAAAAAACAAAAATGGTTTTATACTAATGGGCCCTATCATACACCTGTTGCCTATCTATCGCCCATTGGATGTGCTGGTCTGAAAACGAGGTGTGTTCAGCCGCATTGTTGGTGTGTTGCTATTTTGAGGAACTGAAAAACGACTGCGCCATTGACCAGCAAAAACCTGCTCTAAACACAATAGTGCAGTATTTTTTGTGTTATTTAAAGGGCGCGTTAGGAGCACAACATGTGTACACTCTGCTTATTACACACACAGGGACGCAGCAGCAGCAGCACACAACACGCCAAATATTAAAAATAAAAGGATTACAATTATTATTATGTACATAAAGATAAAAATGCCTACATGTCATAATGGATAGTCATTGCATGTATCAGAATTACCTATTTGCAGTAATGGTGAACGAAATTGGCTGATCGTGGCATTACACACATGCATTTCAACTGGCTCGTCTCGGCTGAGGGTGTCTATAGCGAATCCGCCATGGCACGAGCATAACTGGCTTTTAAAGGGATTGGTAGTTAAGACTGATTGGTCTATTGCCCAAAACACACCCATGAATCATTAAGAGACTAGGTACAACCCTTTTGAACCATGTGCCTGACGCACCGACCATTTTTCCCGTCATTAAACTAGCAAAAGTGCCTCAGACCATTAAAATAGGGCCTGTTTTCCCCTGACTTGCTGTGAATGGATCTTCTATCGCTAAACTCCTATTGACGAATCTACATTTTATATCGGTGTACTCAGTGGTCCCCTGACCTTGAGGTACAGATGTTTAAAAGAGTGCACAGTGTGAGTTGAGACACAACAGACTTCCTCACACCAGGCCAGCTGGCTGAGATGGTTTCACCATCATAAAATCAGAATCTGGAGGTTACAGTTACCTCAGCCTGCAAGTTATCTAGCAAAAGAGATAATTTCCAAGAATTCCATGAATCTGAATGGCTACATAACTGTACAATGCGGCTCAGTGTTGTTCATGGGCCAACATATCTTGGGATGGGTATTACAGGGTCTGGTATTTGTCAAAATGTGGGTCTTAGGGTTACTGGTACAACTTAGGCTACAACGAAAGAAAAACGTGCTTTATACATTGTGTATAATTGCAGAAAAAAATATAAATGTTTGTATTAATGTTTTTTTTTACATAGAATACACTTGTTTGCTCACCTTAAGTTGGTCACCTTTGACGGTTTGAACATAGTTGTTTCGTTTAATTTATTTTCAACAGCTGAGGTGAATTATCCATTTGTAGCGATATCGAGCCCCAGGGGAAATGGTGCGGGATTTATGCACGCGTTTAATCGTGTTACGATCAAATATGCACAGATCCGCACAGAGGGGAATTTGGATATTAACAGTTGATTATAACGGATTATAACAATTATTAATATCTAGGGCTTGATTCAACTTTTAGAAATTTCTTTGATTCTAGAATTGAGTTCAAAGGACGGATAATTGTCCACCAAATATCTCCCTTTTAATAACTCTTAAACAACGTTTCTCTGGTCAGGAGAAATATCTTTCTTTTAATTTGTAACAGGGTCGGTTCACCGTAAAAGTGACCTATGGATGAGCAACTCAAGCGCAATCACGTGTGAATATATATATTTTAATAAATCAACAAACAATAAACAAACATACACAAATTAACTGAAAGAAGGAAGGAGAGAGAGAGAGAGAGAGAGTGAGCGAGAGAGAGAGAGAGAGAGAGAGACAAGGCAACGGTGGTATTATCGACACAACCTATTGAGCACAAGCAAGAAATCAGTCCAACTTATTGGTATAAGCTCAAAACTTTATAACGACAGCTTGAGGGATACTTGCATATGTTTCCTTGATCGCGAGTTCGTTTGTTTAGGGGAATTCCGCGATCCGGTCCGTGTTTGAATCTTGCAAGGTGGGTCCTTGGAGTCCGCGGGAAATTCAACTTTGGTTCCTTTGTGTGATGAGATCCGTTGGAAGATGGCGCCGAAGAAGAAGAGGAAGGAGAAGAAGAGGTGGCAACAGGAAGCAAAAAGAAGAGCAAGAAGAAGAGAAGGAGAAGAGACCGAAGAAGCGTTTGTAGCCCGTCTTAAAGGGCCCTTACGGGGCACGCCTCTTTTGTCGGAACAGCCAATCAGAGTGAAGGAACTCAGAAGCGGGAAATCTCCCTTTGTCTTGGGTCTCGCCTCATTAACATGTTTTATGGCTCTCTTAGATAGGCAGACTTGGGGGTTTTGGTACGCAGACTTTGGGGTTTTGGCATGAAAGAAAGAGTTTGATGCATCATAGTACCACACAACGCACCTAGCCGGCCTACAAATTGCAAGACAAAGATTTCGAGACCAAGCATGGGGAGTTTAACTTAAGAGTTAAAGGAACGGCGAGGATTGACGTCATTCTTCCTTACGCATTCACTGGCTATAAGTTTCTAACCTATCAAACACATCTAAAATGGTTATAACAAAAAGCATGCATACATACAGGGAACACAGCACATCTAAAATGAAGAATAACTAAGTTAAAAGTCATATAATCTGTTCGGATGTCCCTTGGTATGTGTGAGGGAGGGGCTGTTTATGACGGTGAGCTGCACAAGGCATGGTTTGTGTTCTTTTAGCACCGTTAACCTGTCAGTCTGTAGACTTCACGGCGCCAGTCTTGTTTGAGTCATTATAACTAATCAAAGTATTGGTCCGTTGATCATTTATGAGCACCGTCCATACGCTACACATTGTTGCTTTCAGTAAGGCTATGTTTATAAATGTCACAAAAATGATATTCAAACTCACTTTAAATTCTTTTTACATTAAATAAAGCACATAATCTGCACTTGTCATACTTTGTATGTTTTTCCAGCCACAACAAAGTGTTTATAAAATAGAATCGTTGTGAATCGCCGTTGCGGCTGGTTAGTACAAAAAACCTCTGATTAACATGGAAAAGATCGTTTTTCTCACATGGTTAGGACATGTATTTGCATTGATTTTGTATTGTTGTTAAGTCTGTTTAAAGTTCTTTTAGTGGATTTTTGTCCACATTTTGTTTGGATATAATGTGATTATTTGGGAATGTTGTTCTAGGTTTTTGTGAAACGCCGCCACTGTGTATGAAGTGGCAACATGGGGCAAAAAGTACACAGTATTGATACAAAAACGATAAAATATAAATATTATTATTATTATTTATATAATATTGAAAGTTAATACTTGTTCAAAACAATCACTTTCGCAAAGTTTGTAGTATTTTCTGTTTATTTTGATAAATAAAATAATTCATCATTAAAATATGCTAATATAGAAATAAAAGAAACAAAATTATTTTAAAAAGTAAAGATTCTGATAGCATTGAAGGAGATCCCATAATGATTTTATATAGATTTACAGTAGTAACAATAAATAATATTTTATTATATGATATGATTAATATCATATTTTTTATTTTATTTTTAAATATGATGGATTCATTATAAATATGTTAATTATCTCTAAGGTGGACACCCAACTATGATATTTCCCATCTGAATCTAACCATGTCAACAAATGGAAAAGTCAGCCAGATATTTATCATCATGTTAATTGTTGTGCCTTTCGTCTCAACAGCAGGGGCGCCTTTTACCCCAAATACCATACTTTTACATATTCTTCCGTTTTTGAAAAACTATTGCTTTAATTACATTGAACAAAACTGAAGACCTTTGTCTCAAAATATATTCTATAATTTTAGCGATTCTCATTTGCTACTTAAATCTACAACATTTAAAAAAGCATCAAATATTAGATAAAATTAGCACAGAATCAACTTTGTACTGCTGTCCGCGATCACTTCAGGGATCAGCCAAATTTCCATGTGCAATGTGTTGTGATAAAAAAACTCTTGAAATGTTCACTAGAAAGTGCTGCAGCAAGTTTTTGTGCCATCTAGTGGTTTAGAGGAAAATAAAACCAAAGGTGACTTTTACCCCACGGAGCCTTCAGCCCCGTTGTACCCTACTGGTTTCGGTTTTGCTGTGTCTGGTATTGGTCTGGATTTCGGATGGTTTGGTCTTTAATCCTAGCCTGTCCAATCCTTCTCCTGGAGAGCCAATGTCCTACAGAGTTTAGCTAGAGTTTAGATTAAAATGTCTAATAATCCTGAAGACCCTGATAAGATGGTTCAGGTGTGTTTGATTAGGATTGGAGTTAAACTCTACAGGATAGTGGCCCTCCAGTATCAGGAGTGCACAACAGAAGTGACAAAAGTAGTTTCCAAACAGTCAGGCAAAACAAGAGCTCTATCTATCGCAAATCTTTTCTTTTCATTATCAATGCCTCAGAATGACACTCAAATCTCTTCATCTCCCACTTGACAGAAGTGAGATGTTCTGAGAGATTTCAGCAGGGTTTGGAGAGATTAACTGTTCTCTTGCAGGCTGTCCTGGTGTTTTTAAGGCCACCAGATGCACGTTTTCATTTGGCTCATTCACTTGATTTAGGAAAACAGGGATGGGCATGGGAAGCTCCTTCTGTGTTTATGCAGTTGTGTTTCAACTGTCCCATTGAATATAGCTGAAATGCAGTAGCCTTATGAATGATTTAGAGCACTTCTTCTCACACCATACAAGTAGGCTAGTTTAGGTGCAAATGTGAAGGGCAATTCACAATGAGTTTACATAATAGCAAACATTTTAAAACCTTCTCAAGGGCCTCAATCTCATCCGGCGCTCTCTGTTATTCTAGATCGAATACAAGCTTGTGCTCCCGGAAGTAGCGCCAGATATTTAGAAGCCGAATCCGAGTGAAGCAGATTATCAACTGATGGATTATACTACTATATTATCTGGAGAAAATATTTCTAATTTTGCCAATATTACCAGTGCAAACGAATGAATTATAAGAAACAAATTTACCTGTCTAAATAAGTATTAAATTACTATCTACTGTCTAAATAACTATCTACTGTCTAAATAACTATCTAAATAAGTGTATTGCTTGATAATTTCCAGCTCGAGCAGTCAGTATTTGTACTTGAGGTTGGCAGGCTGCTTCAGGGAAGAAGCTGTCGTGGTGACAGGAGGTCCTTGTATGAATGGATTTTGTCTACCAGACATTGTGCACCAGAGGGGAGTAAGGTGAAGAGATAATGCCCAGGATGTGAAAAGTCCAAGGTGATCTTGCAAGCTCCATTTGAAGTTCGCAGGGTTTAAAGCTCCTCCACTGATGCCCAGTGACAGCCAGTGATCTTCCCAGCAGAGCAAATCATCTGGTCTAGCAGCAGGAGTGGGCCAAAAGAAAACCACACTGTGATGGATGACGTGTGAATCTTCTCAAGGACTGATCTGTAACATTAAGTTCATAAATTGCTGGGGAAAGTTGTTAAATAATTTAATTTGAGCAGGTTTGCATTGAGTTCAGAGTTTGCATTTTTTTTTATGCAATTTTAGATTTTTTATTGTGTGCATGAGACGAGTAAAAGAGCGCCGTTACAGTACATTTGTCCAGTGTCTTTATATTCATGTTAATTTATTATACAGGCACATAAAATATTATTAGGACACTTTCAAGACAGACTGAGGTTTTGCATGCAATGGTTCACAAACTGACTATTTTATTTTTCAAGGTAAAGGTTGAGTATACTTATATTAGTTGTAGTCAATCATTTTATCCCTTAAAACTCATCTTTGATCACCAAAATCACATCTTTAAACAGTTTTTCTTGTGAAAAAAATGTCTTCATGACTTAAAGGTGCAGTGTGTAGTATTTATGAAAATCTATTGACAGAAATGCAATATAATATACATAACTATGTTTTCAGTGGTGTAAAGACCTTACATAATGAGCCATTATGTTTTTATTACCTTAGAATGAGCCATTTCTATCTTCATACACCGCGGGTCCCCTTGCAGTGAAGTCGCCATTTTGCGCCGCCATGTTTCTACAGTAGCCCTAAACGGACAAACTGCTGTACAGAGCGCTAGTCACTCTCTGCTGTCTCAGACGACATCTTTGTCCTGTGTCGCCACCGTAGCTTCTCTATGAGCCATTTCTATCTTCATACACCGCGGGTCCCCTTACAGTGAAGTCACCATTTTGCGCAGCCATGTTTCTACAGTAGCCCTAAACGGACAAACTGCTGTACAGAGCGCTAGTCACTCTCTGCTGTCTCAGACGACGACATCTTTGTCCTGTGTCGCCACCGTAGCTTCTCTATGAGCCATTTCTATCTTCATACACCGCGGGTCCCCTTGCAGTGAAGTCGCCATTTTGTGCCGCCATGTTTCTACAGTAGCCCTAAACGGACAAACTGCTGTACAGAGCGCTAGTCACTCTCTGCTGTCTCAGACGACATCTTTGTCCTGTGTCGGCCACCGTAGCTTCTCTATGAGCCATTTCTATCTTCATACACCGCGGGTCCCCTTACAGTGAAGTCACCATTTTGCGCCGCCATGTTTCTACAGTAGCCCTAAACGGACAAACTGCTGTACAGAGCGCTAGTCACTCTCTGCTGTCTCAGACGACGACATCTTTGTCCTGTGTCAGCCACCGTAGCTTCTCTATGTGCTCCAAAAGGGAGGGTTGAGCAGTGGGTGATTGCAATTCACAACCTCACTGCTAGATGCCACTAAAATTCACACACTGCACCTTTAAAATAGCTTGAATGTAACTCTACACCCTTGCGTATACTCCATGAATATGCTAATTATCCCCGCCTCCACTCACTCACACCAGCTCAGAGTTCCACTCGCTCAACTCACTGAGGTAAACACTGCACAAAGGTATCGCTCTTTACATCGGACACATAACAGTAATTAATATGATTAGCCTTTAGCTTGACTGTTATCAAACAGCTGATAATGTGTTGCTAATGTGACACAAACCATGAACAATCAGTATCCTTAGAAACTGCAGTTTTAAAGAGAAAATACTCAGCAATGGAGTTGACTTATGAATTTGTCATATGGTTTGTCTTAAAGCATAAAAACACCACAGACACAAACAACATTAAAAACTTGATTTTCTCCACGGGGGGCTTTAATTATTAATTTGCATTATTAATTTGTTATGTGCTGATAAGGAGAATCATGAAACCTGTGAGGTTTTCACAAGCCTAATTAATATTTGGTTTGCCAAACAAAGGAAAATAAATAGATTGCTCTATTAAAAACACAAATGACAAATGTTTGCGCTTGGTGTGAAAAGCCAACAGGAATCTGTAAGGCTTAATAACTACCCCTATAATGAGAGATAAGTTATTTGACAAAAGTCCCTAACCACAGCCCTAAACCATAACCATGAAGTCTGATTGGTTAATAGGAGTGTTGTTTGAGCACCAACATGGATTCCGATCCAGGAATTCATAATAAGCAATGTTAGCAAGCATCTTCCTCCCAACAGTTTGTTATGAGACTCTGAGAAGGTGCCCCTCGAAGGTGAAAGGCCGTACTGCAGTTGACCACCTCTTGTCTCTCCCTCTGATCAAGATTACGACAACATCCAGAAGGTGGAGGGGACCATCACAGAGTCATGTCCACCCACTGCTTTCCCTGATCCAGCTTACGCTTTGGCTGAGGAAGGCTTTAATCACCAGAGGGCACATACCACAGGACAGGGCCAAAAGTGACAGCAGAGGGCTAAACAACAGTTGTTGTTGCAGGGGCGATGAAAGCAAGAGGCCTAAATAAATTAACGGCAGAGGAGAGGGTTGTTGAAGCGACTCGTGGTCTGTAATAAACCATGCAGGCTAGAGGGCTGAGGGTTGGCTGTAGATCTGCGAGGTAAGTGGATGCGCCTCAGATTTACAGGATGGGCAAGTTCATTGCACATGCAGCGCGTGTAGTGGTGCAGTGAACGGTGGAGAGGAGAGAAGCATAAATCAGAGGGAAGGCTTGGAGGCCGAGGACGGGGAAGAGACGCAGTCACCTATCTTACATAAACACCACACTACCCTCTCCGAACACACAGAGAGAAGACAATATACTAGCGTTTATCAACCTACTTTGGTCCACAACTCAATTCTGTAGCATCCAAAATTCTTATGGCCCCTCAAGCATTACAAAATTCAAGGAATATTCTGGGTTCAATATAAATTAAGCTCAGCATCTAACAGCATCTTGGACTAATGTTGATTAGCACAAAGTATTTCCACCCTTCCCTACTTTTCTTTTAAAAAGCAAAAAAAAATCTGTGTTGCCAATGAAGCACTTATAACGGAAATGAATGGGGCCAAAACTGTAACAATTATTTGTTAAAATACTCACTACAAAAAAACCTAAAATAATTATTATATATTATGCAAGTTATAACAGAAGAATTAATTTAAACTGTACATTTTTGCATAAAAAAAAAAAAAAAAAAAAAAAAAAAAAATGGCTCCACGTTCTTCCATTGTAAGTAGCATGATTTTGGCAGTTTTAAAAGCATGATAAGTGACTAGTCAAAATGAGTTCTGTTGTTTGAGCAGGACTAGTATATGAACCCAGAATATTCCTTTAAGCCATACACTTTAGGATCCTAAAGGTGTAATTAACGTAACTTGCTTCTTAAAAATCACAACGTATTTTACTATTTAGTCAGTTTTATTGATGGTCTAACAAGTTCTCTACCACATCATTTGGCCTTCATTGGCATTCACCAGGTCTAATAAGAAGGCTGGGCTTATGTATTGAGTTGCAACTTGTCAAAGTCTGCCTTACACTCATATATCATCTCTGCCATTATATCTAATTTGGTCTTGATGCAAAGAAGAAAGCTGAATTTTGACTTGCACAAATAAGTGCAGGCAAACACATCTACATTACTCCAGAACAGTAATGCAGAACAGTGCAGAGCAATGGATATGCTGAGTTCACCTTTGTGTCTGGGTCACATTGCATTGCAACCTACCCTTTAGGTAACATTTTAAGCACAATAGACATTGCATATTTTATATACAAAGAGCGTTTATATGCATAACCTAGGTTTCAAAATTATTCTTCAAAAACAAAATGTACCATAAGTAAGATACTGTAGATAGCAGCTCTAGCAACGGCAAGATTAAGAACCTCTCATTTATACTCATATTATGCAACAGTTAATTCTGATTGGCAAGTAGTGTTCTAATAGTAGGGATCTTTAGTATACATGTATTAGCACTGGGATGTTTAATTTTTTGTTAAGATATTACACAGAACTCCTTCACCCTCCATATGCTGGCATGATATATCATTATCTTCAAGAAGTGACTGGATGAAACATTCTGAATGATATAAATCCACAATCTGACTTGTGATGCAGCCTGGAATCATTACACTATGTGTGTTTGCCTGGCCAGAGGAAAACCAGCCCCTTGACTGAGCCTGATGTCAGGGTATGGTGTCTGTAATGCACACAACACAGGAGAATCAGAGCACTTTGGAGACACAGGTGACTTTGACTTGGGCTGAATCAGCCGGAGCATAGAAGACTTTGAGATGGACCTGACCAGCTGGGACAGAAGATTATTGTCAACATCCTCTTCCAAAATATAATTATATATTGTAGAGGCTACCTTCAGCTCACCCTCAGTGGTGGGATCATGGGCTCGTACTCCACTAATACTCCTACATTGGCACATGATGTTGCCGGCCTATGCACCTGGTCAGATATTTTGTGACGCTCAGGCCCTGGGGTGATGTTTTGTCCTAGTTACAGCCGCTGGCTCACGCATTGCGGCACACTTGAGCTCTCTGTCTGCGGTGGGCTCTGGCATCATGTCTGTGCAGCGGGGCGATGGCTGGCTGGGCACTGGGTCTGGAGTGGGACTGGTAGTGTCCTCTGCTGGGCCGATGGTGGACGCAGATCTGTTATTCACCAAGATTCAAGATTCAAGAGTTTTATTTGTCACATACACAGTTATATACAGAATATACAACCGGCAGTGAAATGTAAACAGGTCCGCTCCATGGACAGTGCAAATTCACAGTTAAAAACACAAGGAAGAAATTATAATAGAAATAGGATATAAAAAAGTACTATCTATATATATATATATATATATATATATATATATATATATATATATATATATATATATATATATATATATATGTCTATATCTGTAGAATTATAAATAATCAAGATATAAAAAAGTACTATATATATATATATATATATATATATATATATATATATATATATATATATATATATATATATGTCTATATCTGTAGAATTATAAATAATCAAGTCAAGAGAAAAAAAAAAGGTAACAAATAAGGATAAAGTGGAATAAAATAATTGAAGTAGACTTTGCAGTGAGTAAACTGTAGACTTATAAATATGTGGTTAACAAATGTATAAGAGTATAATGTGCAAACAGGTTTATGACAGGTTGTTACACAGTAACAACGAGAACAGAAAGTGCAGTGCAATGTCAGTGTATCGATGTTTATCCTGACATGAAGTCACGTGATGTTAAGTTCAGGAGTCTGATGGCCTGGGGGAAGAAGCTCCTCCTGAGTCTCTCAGTTTTGGCCATCAGGCTTCGGAAGCGCTTACCAGATGGTAGCAGCGTGAAATGAGGGTTTGCAGGGTGATTAGAGTCCTTGATGATCTTGGTAGCTCTACCTTTGCAGCGTTTGGTGTAGACATCCTGCAGAGACGGGAGAGCTGACCCTGAGATACGCCGGATAAGCGCACTACTCTTTGCAGGGCTTTGCGGTCATGACTGGTGCTGTTCCCATACCACGCTGTGATGCACTGAGTTAAAACACTTTCTATCGCCCCTAAATAGAACGTTTTCAGGATAGCTGGTGAAACCCTGAATTTCCTCAGCTGGCGCAGGTGGTACAGTCTTTGCCTGGCTTTTTCACCTGTGTCTGAATGTGAGCAGTCCAGGTCAGGTCCTCGGAGATGTTTACTCCCAGGTACTTGAAGCTGCTCACTCTCTCTACTGGTGACCCGCTGATCATGAGGGGGAGTATGTCCGTTGCTGTCTCTTCCTGAAGTCCACAATCATTTCTTTGGTCTTGCCAACATTCAGAGAGAGACAGTTGTCCTGGCACCATGATGTTAGATGCTCCACCTCGTCCAAGTATGCCGTCTCATTGTTGTTGGAAATGAGGCCCAGGACAACAGTATCATCAGCAAATTTGATGATAGAGGTGGAGCTGTGTGTGGACAAACAGTCATGCGTGTAGAGAGAGTAGAGCAGGGGCTCAGGACACAGCCCTGTGGAGCTCCCACACTCAGGGTGATGGAGGTGGAGGTGGACTGGCCTATTCTCACCACCTGAGGCCTGCCAGTGAGGAAGTCCTCAATCCAGTGGCAGAGAGAAGGATTCAGGCCGAGATCCAGGAGTTTGGAGGTTAGCTTGGTGGGAACTATGGTGTTAAAGGCTGAGCTATAGTCAATAAATAGCAGTCTTACGTAGTTCCCACTTTTGCTGTCGATGTGAGTGAGGGAGGAGTGGAGGACATGAGAGATGGCATCTTCAGTCGATCTATTGGGACGATAGGCAAACTGAAGAGGGTCCAAAGTGTCAGGAATGAAGGCCAGCACCCACTCCACAAACGGTGAAATTCCCCTGAGGACCAATATTGGGCAGGCAGGCTTTAGTTTCTGCATTCAAGCTGTTATAATAAAAGACACACAGGGCTGTGTATTATAAAGGTAACTTGATTTGAACTACTTAGGGTCTCTGATCCTTACTGACCTTCAAAAATACAAAAAAGCACCATAAAGGTATTATAAAAGTAGCTCACCTGTGTGCTAAATTCCACATATTCTGAAGCCATACACTCAACTTTGTGTGTTATTAGCTGAAAATCTTGCCATCACAGCTCTCAAATCTCATTTGCAGTTGCCATATTCAAACATGAATGTTTGATGTCGATGCCAAACACAAGTAGTTATTGAGAACTAGAGTTGACGAGCCCTGCACTAGTTTATTTCATGTGACAAATGCATTTTTAATAGTACAAATATCCCATGCAGTCTCTCGATTAATATGAGGCTATCAAAACTGAATTATAATACAATAAAAAAATAAAAAAATATTTAGATGGGGTTTAGCATGTCACACATTTACAGAGATTTACAATGTAAAGACATTTACAGACGTTTTCATTAGCTATTTACACAGTTTTCAAAAATTAGACTCTCATATGCTGACATTCAAACAAATAAATCAAGTTTTAACTAATTTAATGCTTATTAATGCTGCACATCTTTAATAATAAGCAGGACTTAATAAATGAAGACAAAAGCAGTAGGATGTTTAATGTCCATTAATTGAAATTAATTATATGAGTCACTCCACAGGCCTGTTTCTAGGCGCATTCAGTCTGACACGTTTCTATACATTAACTTTTGGCCTGTTTGACACTTTTTATTGATAGGAGTCTATCACGAGGACAGCCTGATTCAAACTAATTCGCCTTCATGGCATTTGAGCACATGCAGTATGCTAACCGCTATGCCACAGCTCCATACTTGTCTTTTCAAAATGTCACCCAGCACCTATATGTCATTATTCTTGGTACGGGTAAATTAATTTCAGGCCAGAAACAGCTCTTTTTATAACTTGGGATAATCTTTTCCCAGTGAATTGCAGTGATGGCACCAAACACAAAAGCTGATCCTCATCTGTATCTCTATGTATCATTTGAAGCATCTGCTAAGATGAATAGCACTGTGATTTGACATGTTCCCCATTTCTGGTAATTTATCGTGGTATAAAATGACCATAAATCTCCTCTGATAAGTGAGCGTTAAAGAGAGAGACTGATAAATGGGAACAATGGCTTTGCTAAGAGCATCTCAGAATGTCTCTGATATTATCAGGTATTTAAAACACATCTGCCAAACAATTCCATGTTTATCCAAGGTCACACCAACATTAAGGGATTTCCACCCTGGATTTGCCCAAAGTTTGCCTAGTCTGAAAATAAACGTAGTAGCAAGGAAATCAGATATGCATGAGCAAAACTGTATTCTGCTTTGTTTTCTGTGTTACATCAGTGAAACTTTTTTATGCCACTAGTAAAAAGGCTGGCTATGCAAATCACTGGCTATGCATGACTGTCAGAAAACGGTTCTCTATGAAGTAGACGGGGGCATGCTGCCATTTCTTTGTAAGAAAGTATGACTTCACAAATGTTTTCCAGACAGTCACTAATTAGAAGAGTTTAGTCAGTCTGAAGTTGCAAAGTCAAACGTTAGCCTTGATGAACAATTGCAGAAGTTTGCCGTCATCAAGACTAACAGTTTTAATTATAAAACCCAGCTGTCTGTGGCAGCTGTTTCTCTGAGAATGCTTTATAGCAGTTGTTTTAAATCTATACATGACTCAGCAACTGTTCAAATTAATAAAAGAGATATTTCATTTTATGTTATTCAAATTATTCATGTCTGTATTTAATTACTGCTTCGCTGCTGAGTGGTTTGCAATTGCAGCGATGTGTAGCTTTGTTGTGAATCTCTATCTTGATGTCATTCTTTGTCACTTAAACAGCTAAATATAACTTAATCACCAGATATCTGATATTATTTATCATGTTAATGTGACACTGCTAGTTTTTAATCTAATCTAATCGCTATCGCAAGCACAACGCATTAGCATTTCTCTAGCCTAGCCTTAACTTAATTTGTTCTTACCAGTTTTCTTCTCTCTTGCGCTCCAGCTTTTACAAGCCAATCAAACAGCTGTGGTAAACTGGAATTATTCAACACGGCCCAATCAGGAAATGACATCTTCGCTTTCATTAAAACCTATTGGTTAGTTGAGTGAAATCATTAAATGAGCATTCATAATGAGCATTCATAGTGTTGCTATGACATCTTCAATTAAAATATAGGGCAATTCGATATGTACATATAATATGCAATACCTGTAATACCACAATAAGAATAATACAATAATATAATAATAATATACCTGGGATTCTTACCCCAGGTAGGGGCCAACCTAGTGGGGTTAAGATGGCCTCTTTGAATAATTTTACATTTTGTTCTATAACAACTAAATTAGCAAATGTTTCTATTTGTTTCCCATGATAACACATTACTAAACTTGTATCTAAATATGTTTAAATATAAAAGTAAATCCACATTATTCCCCATGTTTCCCTATAGTAAAAAAAAAATGGATATTAATTTTGAGATTTGCTGAAGTTTACATTCACAGATCAAGTATAAGTAAATGATGATTGCAAAGATAATTTAAATATAAAAATATGAACGATACAATGCACAATTAACAATTTAACATTGATCAATACAGATCATATATATATATATATATATATATATATATATATATATATATATATATATATATATATATATATATATATATATATATATATACCCACTCACTTAATGGATTATTAGGAACACCTGTTCAATTTCTCATTAATGCAATTATCTAATCAACCAATCACATGACAGTTGCTTCAATGCATTTATGGGCCAACATTTCTAAAGAATGCTTTCAGCACCTTGTTGAATCAATGCCACGTAGAATTAAGGCAGTTCTGAAGGTGAAAGGGGTCAAACACAGTATTAGTATGGTGTTCCTAATAATCCTTTAGGTGAGTGTGTATATATATATATATATATATATATATATATATATATATATATATATATATATATCAGTTGATAATATTGTACTTTATTAATATTGTAGCTTTGTAAATATGTAACTCACTGTTCTTAATCTCATACTCAGAGATTTTAGTTTACTCAATGATAATTAAACAATTAAAGGGAACATTGTTCTGAATATGGTGCTTGGATGTTTTGATTTGGCCCAACAATTATTAGACCAAAGGTAAATGGTCCTGTGAAACACTAAAACCTTAAGTTATTTGGATGTGAAAACACAAAGGATTTTTCCTTTTAACTTCAACATACCACTGTTGTAAACATGCATTGAGAAAACTTGAGCAATGAAATTCTGGACTGAAGTGTATCTAAGGCCATAGGACAGCTAAATCATTGTTTCAAGAAAACAGACACAGTCCAAAACACAAATCTGTAGCTGCCAGCTTGATACCTTATATTGCCAAAAGTTTTGGGACGCCTGCCTTTATATGCACATGAACTTTAATGACATCCCATTCTTAATCCGTAGGGTTTAATATGGAATTGGCCCACCTTTTGCTGCTATAACAGCTTCAACTCTTCTGGGAAGGCTTTCCACAAGGTTTAGGAGTGTGTTTATGGGAATTTTTGATCATTCTTCTAGAAGCGCATTTGTGAGGTCAGGCACTGATGTTGGACGAGAAGGCCTGGCTCGCAGTCTCCGCTCTAATTCATCCCAAAGGTGTTCTGTCGGGTTGAGGTCAGGACTCAGTCAAGTTCCTCCACACCTAACTCACTCATCCATGTCTTTATGGACCTTGCTTTGTGCACTGGATGTTGGAACAGGAAGGGGCCATCCCCAAACTGTTCCCACAAAGTTGGGAGTATTAAATTGTCCAAAATGTCTTGGCATGCTGAAGCATTACGCATTCCTGGTAACACTTTAGATTACGGCGTAAGTAAAGTGAATTTACAGCGTAACTTTAGGTAATTATAGTGTAACTATAAAGTAAGTATGTGTAGTTATAAGGAAAAATATATGTAATATTGGGGAATAAAGGGGTAACTATCAGGAAAATTAACAAATTATTTATACTGTAAGTATTTTTTAATTAAGGGGTAATTATCCATGTAGTTACAGGGTGAGTGTGAATCTACAGGCTGTAAATTAAAGTGGTGTTTGTTCACCTCTGGTTTCATGTAGTTACAGGGTAAGTGTGACTCAGTCGGCTGTAAATTAAAGTGGTGTTTGTTCTCCTCTTGTTTCATGTAGTTACAGGGTAAGTGTGAATCTACGGGCTGTAAATTAAAGTGGTGATTGTTCCCCTCTTGCTTCATGTAGTTACAGGGTAAGTGTGAATCTGCGGGCTGTAAATTAAAGTGGTGATTGTTCCCCTCTTGTTTCATGTAGTTACAGGGTAAGTGTGAATCAGTCGGCTGTAAATTTAAAGTGGTGTTTGTTCCCCTCTTGTTTCATGTAGTTACAGGGTAAGTGTGAATCTATGGGCTGTTAATTAAAGTGGTGTTTGTTCCCCTCTTGTTTCATGAAGTT
Organism: Paracanthobrama guichenoti; assembly: GCA_018749465.1. Lineage (NCBI taxonomy): Eukaryota > Metazoa > Chordata > Actinopteri > Cypriniformes > Gobionidae > Paracanthobrama > Paracanthobrama guichenoti. The sequence goes on from JAGHMJ010005193.1 coordinate 1,114,358, forward strand.
ACAGGGTAAGTGTGAATCTACGGGCTGTAAATTAAAGTGGTGTTTGTTCCCCTCTTGTTTCATGTAGTTACAGGGTAAGTGTGAATCAGTCGGCTGTAAATTAAAGTGGTGTTTGTTCCCCTCTTGTTTCATGTAGTTACAGGGTAAGTGTGAATCTACAGGCTGTAAATTAAAGTGGTGATTGTTCCCCTCTTGTTTCATGTAGTTACAGGGTAAGTGTGAATCAGTCGGCTGTAAATTAAAGTGGTGTTTGTTCCCCTCTTGTTTCATGTAGTTACAGGGTAAGTGTGAATCTATGGGCTGTTAATTAAAGTGGTGTTTGTTCCCCTCTTGTTTCATGTAGTTACAGGGTAAGTGTGAATCTGCAGGCTGTAAATTAAAGTGGTGTTTGTTCCCCTCTTGTTTCATGTAGTTACAGGGTAAGTGTGAATCTACGGGCTGTAAATTAAAGTGGTGTTTGTTCCCCTCTTGTTTCATGTAGTTACAGGGTAAGTGTGAATCAGTCGGCTGTAAATTAAAGTGGTGTTTGTTCCCCTCTTGTTTCATGTAGTTACAGGGTAAGTGTGAATCTATGGGCTGTAAATTAAAGTGGTGATTGTTCCCCTCTTGTTTCATGTAGTTACAGGGTAAGTGTGAATCTATGGGCTGTTAATTAAAGTGGTGTTTGTTCCCCTCTTGTTTCATGTAGTTACAGGGTAAGTGTGAATCAGTCGGCTGTAAATTAAAGTGGTGTTTGTTCCCCTCTTGTTTCATGTAGTTACAGGGTAAGTGTGAATCTACGGGCTGTAAATTAAAGTGGTGTTTGTTCCCCTCTTGTTTCATGAAGTTACAGGGTAAGTGTGAATCTACGGGCTGTAAATTAAAGTGGTGTTTGTTCCCCTCTTGTTTCATGTAGTTTACAGGGTGTGTGTGATCTACGGGCTGTAAATTAAAGTGGTGTTTGTTCCCCTCTTGTTTCATGTAGTTAGGGTACAGGGTAAGTGTGAATCTACGGGCTGTAAATTAAAGTGGTGGTGTTTGTTCCCCTCTTGTTTCATGTAGTTACAGGGTAAGTGTGAATCAGTCGGCTGTAAATTAAAGTGGTGTTTGTTCCCCTCTTGTTTCATGTAGTTACAGGGTAAGTGTGAATCTACGGGTTGTAAATTAAAGTGGTGTTTGTTCCCCTCTTGTTTCATATACATCCAACACTTTGCATTGCACTTGGTGATGTAAGGCTTGGATGCAGCTGTTCGGTCATGGAAACCCATTCCATGAAGCTCTCTACGCACTGTTAGCTAATCTGAAGGCCACACGAAGTTTGGAGGTCTGTAGCTACTGACTGACGACTTCTCACTTCCCACTGGCTCTGTGATTTTACGTGGCCTACCACTATGTGGCTGAGTTGTTTTTGTTCCCAATTGCCTCCACTTTCTTATAATACCACTAACAATTGACTGTACAATATTTAGTAGTTATAAAATGTCACAAACTGACTTATTGCACAGGTGGCAACCTATCACGGTACCACGCTTGAATTCACTGAGCTCCTGAGAGCGACCCATTCTTTCACAAATGTCTGTAGAAGCGTCTGCATGCCTAGTGCTTGATTTATACACCTGTGGCCATGAAGTGATTGGAACACCTGAATTCAATGATTCAGAGGGGTGTCTCAATACTTTTGGCAAGAGTGTAGTTTTCAGTCTGTTTTGAAGTCAACTACAAACCGAGGAACCGGATAAAATCCTTAAAGACAATTTGTTAAATTCTAAATATGCTTCTCTCCTCACATATTGATGAGATAAAATTATCATTGTGCTAATGGAAAGATTCTCTCTGGGTTTTAGTACGTGCTCTGAATTAATTATAGCCTCCAAAATCACTTACGATTAATACCTCCGTGAGCCTCTGGGAATAACTAACCTAACAAAGACTGTGTTTCAGTTTCTAAATGGTCTAAGCATAATTTGAGAAGAAAAAAATACTTTCTTTGTCCTGATTAGGTGAGTTTCGTTCTGAAATTTAGGACGGGGCCATTGAGCTACTAAGATTGACCTATATCAGGTGTTCTTGTGTGCAAAATACAGTTTTGCATTACATGCTGAGACTGTGAAATGTTTTAACCTGCCTAAAATACTAACTAGCAGTGTTCTGAACTTGAATTTTCATCGATATTTGCAAATCACAATCATTCATTAATTTGAGCCATAATATATCATAATTATAATGTTAAAAGAGTGAAATGCATTTTTTTTGCTGTTATGTTTCTTGAGATTATCTAATGAATTTAGTTTTTTTTTTTTTTTTTTTTTTTTTTTTTAAAAGGATTTGTAAAAGGATAATTGTCCATCCGCGTTAAAAACACTTAGTTTCAAGGGGCAGCTATCTATTGCAAGTAATATAGAGATATAGAAGCAGACACAGGAATCACTTTCAAACCAAGTGACATTTTTGTTGGTCAGCACAGCGAATTTGTGTGACCAACTTGAATATGAGCTAACTTTTTCACCCCACGCAAAAGATTCCTTTTGAAATGACTGGAATTTCCCCATTAAATTTTGCAGAGCAACAATAAATGTATCCGCATCTTAGATTAGCGTCTTTATTTATTTAATTATTTATAGCATTTATATATTTGTATAATTAAAAATAATGGCTGAGGTTATTATCATGCTGTTCATTTATTGATTTTGCTTTAAAAGATCCGAGTTTCTTTTTGGGTAAATGTCAGTGTACTGCAGTATATTTGTGCTACAGAAATGAATTGTACATAAATGAAGCTACATTTTGACAAAAGGAGTTAAATTATTTTTCTAAATTTACCATTTTCACGGTGGACAAAAACATTGAAAGTATCAGAACCATATTCTGGGTTCAGAATATCATAGACAACTGAGGGTTGGGATATTTTAAACTTTTATTGTAACTTATTGTAACTTATTTTAGTTCTGTTCTGTTACTGGGAGAAAGCAACAAACCAGCAGCCACACAGACACTTTAGATTTTCTTTTTCTTGTAAATACTATTCCTAAATTTTAAGTTTGTGTTAAAAACCGTTATCACACCGTAAATGGCCATGTAGCACAATGGAATTAATGCCAAATCCCTGTCTCCCAATCACCTTCTCTTGCACTGACACATTCGAACTCTCTAGACAAATTCAGTGTGTCACTATTCATCAGTCATACAGCTGTGAGGAAACTACTGTGCTCAATCTAGATGGGTAATTACAGTCCGATGTTGAGAGACCACTGTCAGACACTGAGCAGGGTGCCTCTGTTTACTTTGTCAGAACACTGGCATTTACTGTAATTACAGCTCGGCCGTAGAAAACACTATGCAAAACATTACATCTCAAGCTCAAAGTTTGCAGGAGGAAGACTGAGCTGAGTTTTGTGTATATCTCATAATTCATTTGTTAAAATTGGCCTTCTGATCTACCTTGTACTGCTGTGGATTTATACATTTTGATCCATGTTCTCATGTAATTGTTACTAGGCAGGGAGCAATAGTAAAATGGCATTACCTAGCACCAAAGCTGTAGCTTTAAGACTTGAAGAAAGGCTCTCATGTTCACTCAAGGAACAAGAGAAGAATTTAATTTGCTTCCACATGCACAACATTTGTGCTTCTGAAGCCACTTGCCCAAAACAATATCTTGTAAAAGGGCAAAATCCAAATCGACTCGTCTCGCTTTAGCTGTCTTAAGAGCTAAACCTGGATCCTGTTCTGTAATGCCATATTTTTGATTTTTTGCATTCCAGTGTAGTGCCGAATGCTCTGACCCACCAAATCGTGTGACCCTATTAGGCGCTGTATTGAGGTTAGGGTTAGGATTGGGTTTAGGAGTAGGTGCGATTAGTTCAATTCAGGGTCACACAATTCAGTAGATCACAGAATTCGGCACAACACAATATTTATTAATTTTTAATATTAATATTTTTTTAAACGATTGGGCATTAACAGCTACATTACTTGGTGATGCAGGGGTGGCACCCCAGGATAGCGGGATACACAAGAAACAGGAGTTAGATCAGTCAGAAATCGATGTGATGGTAGAGGCAACAATGACAACTGAATGACATGTGGTCTTAACGTAGCCATGTATGTGACAGAATAATAAACTAGGCTGTGCAGAAACTTGTGAATGGTGCTCTTATTTAGTTGTGCTACCACAGTTTAGTGACGTCATTGTTTGTTCTGGGAAAACTGAAGTTGTTTGGTCAGTGTTGGTCCTTTTAATTGTTGTTTTTGATATGGCAATTATTCATTTACAAATTAAGCACTGCGCAAGAGTGATTGAGGGATAAACATATTGTTGAGCCCCCACTGATATTGAAATTCTAAGGGGTGAAAAGATTGAAAAAGTTGTCTGAGACAGTTTTCTCCATGGCACATTATAGTCTGCTGACAGCAGGGGTTTTGCCACTGAGAAACAAGATTTTCTAAAGTGTGGCTGAAGCCCTTATGGAGGAAGCTGCACAGCACATTGACTTGACACTGAAATACTAAACAACTAAATGGGTAAAAAAAAAAATGAGTCCATGTAAAAACATTACTAGGTTAAAATGTAACATTCTAGGTTAACATTTACAGCTTTATATATATATATATATATATATATATATATATATATATATATATATATATATATATATATATATATATCCATATGATGTAAAATATAACGTGATGTGATTCATCAGACCAGGCCACCTTCTTCCATTGTTCCGTGGTCCAGTTCTGATGCTCACATGCCACTGTTGGTGCTTTCGGCGGTGGACAGGGGTCAGCATGGGCACCCTGACTGGTCTGTGGCTATGCAGCCCCATACACAACAAACTGTGATGCACTGTGTATTCTGACACCTTTCTATCAGAACCAGCATTAACTTCTTGAGCAATTTGATCTACAGTAGCTCGTCTGTTTGATCAGACCACACGGGCCTGCCTTCACTCTCCACATGCATCAATGAGCCTTGGCCATGACCCTGTCGTCGGTTCACCACTGTTCCTTCCTTGGAGCACTTTTGATAGATACTGACCGCTGCAGACCGGGAACACCCCACAAGAGCTGCAGTTTTGGAGATGCTCTGACCCAGTCGTCTAGCCATCACAATTTGGCCCTTGTCATACTCGCTCAAATCCTTAAGTTTGCCCATTTTTCCTGCTTCTAACACATCAACTTTGAGGACAAAATGTTCACTTGCTGCCTAATATATCCCACCCACTAACAGGAGCCGTGATGAAGAGATAATCAGTGTTATTCACTTCGTCATAATGTTATGCCTGACTGGTGTATATCATTTATTTACTTTTAGGTTGTCTATGCGGCCTTGCAGTTGCCGGCAATTGTATCTGATCTGCTGCCAGTCCAGTGTACAGTGCTCATTTTTATAATTCAGTTAACAACAGATGGATAAAAACAAGTCCTGCTCTATGTTTCTTGTTTTGATGGCTGTTTCACTCGGAAATATTCTGATTCTCTACAAAGCCTATAGAACCGTTGCAACACAATGTGTTTAGTTAAACGAATGATTGAATGACTCACTCATAAAAACAAGTTGAGTTGGGGGTCTGCTGTTGGGGTCCTTTATCAGGACTCTTGGAACACCTCAGATTCAGAGACCAGAACTAATTGTTATATTAAATCTATATCTTTATAGGGAATGACAAATTACATCAAACTGAACCACAGAAAACAAAGTTTTAACAGAAAGTTCTAACACAGTTACGAAACTGTCTGAATTTTTTTCTCCATCCATCTAGCTCTCCAACCAAATTCTAAAAAAAGGTACACCATATATTACTTTCCATTCAGTTATGTTTATAATTCACACTTCAACTTGTACCGCAGCTGGAAGTACTTCATCCTGTGCTGATGATATCAAAGCACTTTGAGAGCATCCATGCTTTGCACTTAACAAGAGACCTCTAAGCCTCTAATGTACCTAGTATAGCCACTAAAGTATATACCAGGAGGAGAAAGAGTACGTAAGAGGCCTCACTTAACTAGTGCACTGGGGGAATTTTCCTCATAGTGGTTCATAGATGGCATGGAGGGAAAGTTTATTACACTGTCATGAAGAATGCAGCTGGGCATCTAGAGTTAGCCACTGTTTTTCATGCGGAGCCCACAGACACGATAAGTGTCATTTACTGTGTCATGCCCCCATTCTTTTTTTGCCATGGCCGATTTTGTCCCTATTACTTTATGAAATGGCTCACAGCAGGGATTTATCTAATACAGAGGAAGCATCTCATATTGTTGAGCAGAAATTTTAATTTCATTCTTGATAAATGGCAATAATAGGGTGGCAATACAGAGACGATTGTTCGTTTTTTATTTTTAATGTTTTGTTGTTATGAGTCATGGAAAATGATCTCTCCAGCACACAGCTCTGTTAGCCATCCAATACAGTCTCCTGCAACCTTGTTTCGTGCAATTGTGATTTATCTCACAATGTGCCTTTGTTTCTTGCAATTGCAAGTTTTTTTCTCATAATTGCTATTATATTTCTTGTAGTTTGTGACATCTTTTAATTGCGACTTTCCTTGTGTCCAAATATGCCTACTTCCCCACTATGCAACCCCTCTGGCAGTATGAGCCCTAACTCCTAGAGGCAAAGCTTGACCGCACGCCTCATAGGCTAGAGCAATGGCTTCCCTCACCCAGTGTGACATTGTTTTCCCATTGCAAATTAAACGATTTCATGAGATTTCAATGAGGCCATGGGAGAGGAGTTGTGAATGGTAGTGAATCAATAAAATTACAGAATAGGTTAAATGACCATTACAATGACAAAGTCCAATGACAAAGTTTTAATCGTTGCCAAGTTCCTCATCAAATGTATTAGCTATTTAAACAGTGTGAGCTAGAGCAATGGCATCCCACACCCAGTGTGACATTGTTTGAGGATGCGATCAGAGGGTGCTTCCCGACTGGAGCCCCGTCAATCAGGGCATGGCAAGCTGATATGGCGAACATAAATACCCTGAGAGTAATGGAGCATGTGTCTGCTGATAACTTTTCCTGCAGAAACTCCAGCACTGAAACAATCTGGCAGTGAACTGGGTCTGCATGGCGTGCAGTACACCACCTTTCAAAGACACCCCATTTAAGGGCATAGATCCTTCTTGTGGAGGGAGCCTTAGCACTCAGAATCATCTGAGCCCTACAACATCAGCTGGAAGCCCAGCATCTCTCAGTTGGTCCTCCTTAGGGGCCAAATGTGAAAATTCCGGGCCAGGGATGACATTTTGAGACTGAAGGTCCCTCCTGTTCAGAATCGCCCAGGGCGAGCCATCAGGAAGGGATATTATCTCTGAGAACCAAATTCTGGTCAGCCAACGAGGCGCTATCAATAAGAGGCAGGACCCTTGTTGGCAGACCTTGGCCATGACCCCAGGGAGCAGAGCGATCGGTGGAAATGCATACAGGTGCAGGCTGGACCATGCATGCGCGAATGGCATCCAGGCTCAGGGAGGCATTGAGAAGTAGAGGGGGTGTTGCACTGTCTCTTGAGAGGTGAAGAAATCCACCTCTGCTTTGTAAAATATCTCCCAAATCGACCTGAGGCATCATCGTTTAATTGCGCAATGTATATGGTTTCCTCCATGAACGAGTTAACTTGGAAGTCATGGAAGTCTTCAAAGAAGGGATGAGACAGTCGCTCAGGCCCCTCCTCTTTGCCATTGGACAGAAATATATATCCTTTCATTTTGAGCACTTAGGGATCTCTTGCTCTTTTGGTGAGTCTAATTGTAACCTGGCCACTGCACGAGTCACCAACTCGAGTAGTACTTCTTGCGCTTTATCACTGCAGGAGGAACATTCGGAGGCAGCGCACTGAAAATCCATCTCGCCAGAAACAAGAAATGCAGCCTCTTCTGCCTGATCCGAAGAATTGTTGGGGCGCGCTTCAGAATCGGATGCAGGATGCTCTTCCCCCAAACACTCAAAGCAGAACTCATATGTATCATAATCAGGAATGGGTCGTGAACACAGAGGCACGCATCTCCTGACTGTTTGCGGCATGATGTTCTCTTTTTTTTCTGTTTTTCACACTGAGAAAATTCTGCACACCGACAACTGAAACTCTAACTCTTAAGTGGACAGATAGAGAGTGTAGCACATACACACACAATGCAGTCTCTGAAGACAAAGAAACCTGAAGGCGCACATGTTTCACATCTATTTATAGCCTCTCATGAGCACGCATTCCAATGATGTCATCGTCAGAGGTTATTTAAAGCCAAGTTCTTGGCCTGCCACACATACTTCACAACCGGTCAGACAAAGATGTTTTCCCATAGCACATGGCACAGCATTGATAGCTTTTGAAAGGGAATGCAAAGTTTCTTGGGAAACGCAAACATTTTGCAAGGAAAAACAGTCTTTTGGGGGACTGCAAAACATTTGTGAGAGAATACAAAAGGACACATGGGAACACATGTCCCTTTATTTCGAGTTCAGACTGCATGATTTCCAAACTCGTCAGATCACTGTTCTTTTCACACTGCATGACTATCTGGGGCAGCATTCAGTCACTGCTGTGTTCACACTGACTGATGGATCGGCGACAGGAGGTTTCACACTGCATGACTTTACAATAGGAAGAGCCACAACACACGCAAGAAGTGACATGTAAACAATGTGAGATCATGCGCGCGTCAGACCAGAGTTCTTGCGGAAAGTTTGCAATCCAAATGGTCTGTGAGCTGATTTGCAGCAAAAAGGAAAAAAAGATTATGGTTGGGGAGACACAGGGAGTAAGGATTTTGTTCTGCAAAGAGAGTTTGAGGTAAATGGGTAAGTTTACAATGTGCTACTGTTGCAGCTGGTCAAGGACATTTTTGTGCTTTGTTTCTGTTTGATAGAATTGTAAATATATCTATTAAAATACTGATATTCTGGTCTATAACCGATTTGCCTATTATTTCAGGCATTTGTCTGCGAGTCATCGAAGCAGGATTCAAGACAATCAGTTGAGTTTCTTCTGAAAATAATCTTTCATAACAGGCCTGTTGGGATTTCTTACAGCTCCACCACTTTGCAGTCAAACTGTATGATTGGACCTTCAACCAACATATAATTCTGAACTTTAGGCTTAAAGAGCAATTTACTGCTGTGTGGAACTTGAAATAAGTGAGCTCTAAACTTAACCCCGAATTTATATTTATTATTTGCAATTACTTTTTTTAGTTAACTACCAACCCGTTTGTCATATTTCTCAACACTCTGAAAAAATAAATATCACACTGCTGATCACACATTTCTTTAAATTATATATTTCAGGCACAGTTTGCTAATAAATATAACTATTACAAAACATTCCACATGGTTTCCCACTGCCAATCCGTTGTCATTTTATTTCTCATCGAACCTCAGTGCCAGGAAGCTGCCATATTCTTTTTAAAAAGTGTATTTACAAGACCAGCAGACTAATCTTTCAAAAGCATGAAAATCGATGCCCTTCTCGGCCCCCCTCTGCGTGAATTATGCACAGTATCACACTTTGCTTGGCGAGTGCAGAGGACTGATCTAATATGCCTTGACCCGCTAATGTTAGAGCAGCGAGGAAGTTCAAGGCTTTGCCAACATGGCATTAAATATGTGTTTAGGAGAAATTGAGGTGCAAAGTAGTGCATTAACCTGTCGGGCAGGTAAGAACACATAGATTTTGTAAATTTTTTTGTCAAAGTTGTAAATAATTTGAGTCCATTTTACAAGAAAATACAACCCCAATTCCCAAAAAATTTGAGACGCTGTGTAAAATGTAAATAAAAACAATGAAATGATTTGCAAATCTCATGGACCCATATGTTATTCACAATACAACATAGAAAACATATCAAATGTTTAAATAAGGTCATTTTGAATTGGGACGGGGGAAACAAAAGGCTGGAAAAGTAAGCGTTACTAAAATAGAAACAGCTGGAGAAAAAAAGCAACTAATTAGGTTAATTGGCAGCAGGTCAGTAACATGATTGGGTATAAAAAGACTAGGCAGAGTCTCTCAGAAGTAAAGATGGGCAGAGATCCACCAATCTGTGAAAAACTGCATCAACAAATTGTGGAACAATTTCAGAATAATATTTTTCAATTGCGATGACTTTGACTATCTCATCATCTACAGTACATAATATCATCAAAAGATTCAGAGAATCTGGAGAAATATCTGTGCGCAAGAGTGAACAAGGGTGAAAATCAATTTTGGATGCCTGTGATCTTCGGGCCCTCAGGCAGCACTGCATTAAAAACAGGCATAATTCTGTAATGGAAATCAGAAAATGAGATTCAGAAACGCATCCAGAAATTATCATCTTTGTACACAGTTCGCTGTGCCATTCACAAATGCCATTCACAAATGCAGGTTAAAGCTCTATCATGCAGTAATACATCATTCAAGTAGAAGCCATATGAGAGCATGATCCAGAAACGCAGCTGTATTCTCTGGGCCAAAGCTAATTTAAAATGGACTGAGTAAGTGTACAATTGTATGGTCAGACGAATGGAAATTCTTTTTGGAAACCATGGATGCTGCGTCCTCTGGACTAAAGAGGAGAGGGACCATCCGGCAAGTTATCAGCACACAAGCCTGCATCTATGATGGTATGGGGTGCATTAGTGCCTATGTAATATGGGGGCAGCTTGCACATGTGGAAACATATGCTTCCATCCATTGTCGGTAACACTTTACAATAAGGTTCATTAGCTAACATCAGTTAACTGCATTAGTTAACATGAACTAATAATGAACCGTACACATAAAGCATTTATTTATCTTTGTTAACGTTAATTTCAACATTTACTAATGCATTATTAAAATCTTGTTAACATTAGTTAATGCACTGTGAACTAACATGAACAAACCATGAACAGCTGTATTTTTATTAACTAACGTTAATAAAGATGAACTAATGCTGAACAGAGGTGTTGGTCATGGTTAGTTCATGTTAACTAATCGCGTTAACTAATGTTAACTAATACAACCTTATTGTGTATTAGTTAACATTATAACATTATATAACATTATAACATTATAAGTGTTACCACATTGTCTTTTTCAGGAAGCCCTTGCATATTTCAGCAAGACAATGCTTTACTGCATAATGCATCTATTACAACAGCATGACTTCGTAGTAGAAAAGTCCAGGTGCTGAACCCTTTCACCAAATTGAAAACATTTGGTGCATCATGAAATGAAAAATACGACAAAGACCCATGACTGTTGAGCAGCTAGAGTCCTGTATCAGACACAAATGGGACAACATTCCTCTCCTGTATTTGTTGAATCTGTAGCAGAAATGAGAATTATCCACATCAAGCAGAGATCTTGGCAGACAGATTCAGGCAGAGAGCGTACAAGGATGAGTGGATTCAATCTGCTGAAGCACACAGTTACTCTTCTCAACAGGATTGCCTGGTCAAGAGATCTAAATGTAAAGAACAGTGAGTTATTTGCTTTATCCAATATTCTTCATTTCCAAAAAACATTGAAGGTATAATACAGAAATACTGGTAGAGCAACCCCAATCTGCAATTGATTTTTTTTGCAAAACCACCTTGTGTGGTCTACAATAGCCCTCCAAATCAATGTAATATGGTGGTAAGGGTGGATCTATCTGTTCCTCAGCCAACACATTTTGGTAATTATTAGTGTGGAGGTTGTCAACAATGCAATTTTTCATATAAAACACAAACTTTTAATCGGATCTTAAAAATTAAGATCCGAGGAAACGATTTCCCTTGTGGCCTTTGTTACATGGGTAAAACAAGCAGACAGCTTAAATCTTGTATTGCTGAATATTGAAGTGCCATCAGGCAACATAACCCTAGAAGAATGAACAAATTGCTTTTAAAATGCATATTTGATTTACACTTTGCATACATGATCAATTAATGGTCTTGACGAGGAGTTTGATATTTACCCTTTTCTTCAATAATGTTATTGGTTTTTTTTTTTTTGGGGTATGTATACAATACAATACAATACAATACAATACAATATAATATAATATAATATAATATAATATAATATAATATAATATAATATAATATAATATAATATACAAACACTAGATAAATGATTCTCCACAGGAGTGTGTTTATGGGAAATTTTGACCATTCTTCTAGAAGCACAATTGTGAGGTCAGGGTGTTCTGTCGGGTTGAGGTCAGGACTCAGTCAAGTTCCTCCACACCAAACTCGCTCATCCATGTCTTTATGGACCTTGCTTTGAGCGCTGGTGTGCAGTCATGTTGGAACAGGAAGGGGCCATCCCCAAACTGTTCCCACAAAGTAGTGAGCATGAAATTGTCTAAAATGTCTCGATATGCTGAAGCATTAAGAGTTCCTTTCACTGGAACTAAGGGGCCAAGCCCAACCCTTGAAAAACAACCACACACCATAATCTCCCCTCCACCAAACTTTACACTTGGCACAATGCAGTCAGGTAAGTACCATTCTCCTGGCAACCGCCAAACCCAAACTCATCCATCGGATTGCCAGACAGAGAAGTGTGATTGGTCACTCCAGAGAACACGTCTCCACTGCTCTAGAGTCCAGTGGCGGCGTGCTTTACTCCACTGCATCCGACGCTTTGCATTGCACTTGGTGAAGTAAGGCTTGGATGAGCTGCTCGGCCATGGAAACCCGTTCCATGAAGCTCTCTATGCACTGTTCTTGAGCTAATCTGCTAATCTGATTTATTTTTGTAATTTTTTTTTACAACATTCATATCCCACAACTGGTTTCCTTAGTTCCCAGATCTATACAGGCTGTTGTTAAAATATGAGGGGATGCTACATTGTGGGAAAAATGGCCCTATCCAAACTTTTTGAGACCTGTTGCTGCCATCAAATTCTAAATTACCTTATTTTATCCCCCTTAAAATGGTACATTTCCTCAGTTTAAACATTTGATATGTTTTCTATGTTGTATTGTGAATAAAATATGTTTTTATAAGATTTGCAAATCATTGCATTCTGTTTTTATTTGCATTTTACGCAGCATCCCAACTTTTTGGAATTGAGGTTTTACATTTGAGTACATTTTTCAACTGAACTTTACTAGCAATTTCTGAGTGAAAATAGTTTCTACGCCTACTAGCATAATTGCCCTCTTAGTGAGGAACCTTAGTATAGAATATATCATGCAATTGCAGGTATAGCCTATGTGGGTGACCATGTATAATATTTTCTTTATCCAAATTCATCAACTCTCAGGTGACGGCTGGAACTCAAGAACTTACTCACAGCAATCACTGCCCCCAGAAAGAGCAGAGGACTCTTTCTCTCTATCATTATGTACTTCATCAATAGACCAGCAAGAGACCAGCAATACATATATTTTATGAACCTCTACTGTCAACGAGCATCACTTTGACTATGCATTTCCCTTCATTTTTTGGTTCCTTCATTGTTTATAATGGGCTGAATGGCAGCACAAATTCCCAAAGGGGCCCATAAATGTGCTGGTCTGACAGAAATCATCCATGTAAGACCAGCACCAACACCCAACCATAAAAATAATCCATGAATCTTGTCAAAAATGCATTTCATCATAAATTGCTAATTGATTGCTAATTACAATGTGATAAAATGCATAACTGATCTCCCGAATCATGTGATCACATGACCTCCCGAATACTCACTTTTTCTTGGTATCCCATCTATTAATTGACACATTACCTTGTAACGTATAATATATTGTTAACAATCTGCTAATAATTTGTATTTATTTATTTTCAGCAGCCTTGGTTCCAGGAGAATATTTCCCATTTATTTTTCCTACAGGGATTTAAAAATAAATGTTAAAGCATTATCTTTCACAGACAGGGTTTAGATTAAGTCAGGTTTAGGCCTTAGTTCAATTAGGACATTAAAGTTATAAACATGCCTTAGGAAATAAAACAAAAAAACATTACTGGTGTGCATCTTGAGACAAAACAATGGTAGTTCACTGTAAGTCTGTCTTCAGAAGTGTACACATTTATAAGTTATTGTTAAAAATCAATTCCCTTATGGAGAAAATTAATGGCATTTTTACTTTTGGAATCCGACTGTTGCAGTCTATGACATCGGCAGCAATTTATTTATTTTTTGCTTTTTGCAGGAACAAATAAATAAAACTATTTATTCTTATGATTTGTTGTCTAAGATTTGTATTGAGAAACATCAGTAGAAAAAAATAAATAGTTTGGGCCTCATATAGGCACAGATAAGTAAAAAAAAAAAGACAAAGAAAAATGTTCAAATTATGACTTTTACTCACAACTTAATTTCAAAGAGTGTCTTTTAACAAAACTAACAAATAACAAATAACCTCTGTCATATTTTCAGTGTTATTTTAGTATCATTGACATACTGTTAAATGTCTAGTCTGTTTCAGTTGTGTTTTTCCTGTCACATGTTCCTTTGTTCAGTTTTCCCGCCACTCCTGCGTTTCCATGGTCACCGTCATTATGAGTTCATTTGTCCCAGCTGTGTCTTGTTAATTAGTCTAGTCATCACCTTGTTTCACCTGTGTATTTAAGCCCTCTGTTTGCCCTTAGTGTTTGTCGGTTCTTGTTCATGTATGTTGGTGGTTTTCCTGCCTGTTTACATATCAAACATATCAATTAAAGTATCAGTTCCAAGTTCTCTTTCGTGAGTTTGCTCTACACCAAGTCTGTAACACATACTATAGTTTGTTCATATTTTTAATTTATGTTATTAGTTTTGTTACTTTTTGTCAAAGTTCAAGTATTTTGTCTGTTTTTGTCCTATGTTTTAGTACTATTTAGTACTATATTTTTATACACTGCGTGTGCGTGTGCGCGTGTAAAATACTGCACACAAAAGTGCTGCAAGCATTGAATTTGTTTTGTGTAATGAGGATATGTTAAATATACTTTAATCTTACTTTATTAAGCAATGTCGGCAAATGGTGCACGCAAAAGTGCTGCAAGTGTTCGTTGTATTGAATTCGCTTTGTGTAATGAGAATAAATATGTTAAATATACTTTATGTATTAAACTTCAATTTATTAAGCAATGTGTGCAAATGGTGTACACAAAATTTGGAACCACTTTATATTAGGTGGCCTTAACTACTATGCACTAACACTTCAATTAATCATTTGATACAATGCACTTATTGTGTACATGTTTTTAAGTTGTACTTACATGTTTTAAAATTACCTGCATGTAATTACATCTGTAATTAATTCATTTATAGTTACACTGTTGACAGTTCCCTTACAACTAACCCTACTCTTAAACTTACCCATACTACCACACCTGCCCCTAACTTTACCCTTAAACTCACCCACACCACCACACCTGTCCCTAACTTTACCCTTAAACTTACCCATACTACCACACCTGCCCCTAACTTTACCCTTAAACTCACCCACACCACCACACCTGTCCCTAACTTTACCCTTAAACTCACCCATACCACCACACCTGTCCCTAACTTTACCCTTAAACTTACCCATACCACCACACCTGTCCCTAACTTTACCCTTAAACTCACCCATACCACCACACCTGTCCCTAACTTTACCCTTAAACTTACCCATACCACCACACCTGTCCCTAACTTTACCCGTAAACTTACCCACACCACCACACCTGTCCCTAACTTTACCCTTAAACTTACCCACACCACCACACCTGTCCCTAACTTTACCCTTAAACTTACCCATACCACCACACCTGTCCCTAACCCTACCCTTAGACTCACCCATACCACCACACTTGTCCCTAACCCTACCCTTAAACTTACCCATACTACCACAACTGTCCATAACTTTACCTGTATCCCACCTCAAAATGAGCAAAAGTGTTTTGCAATACAATATGAACACAGAAAGCACATTGTACTTTTTTTTGATGTAAGTACATAGTAGTTAAGGACACCTAATATAAAGTGTGACCCAAAATTGCTGAAATTGAATTTGCTTTGTGCAATGAGGATAAACTATAAATAAGGAATACAGCAAGGCATTGTGAGATTCTTCCACTCTGATCCCTCTAACCTAAATACTTGTTTTTAGGACATAACAAATTTGGGCCAGTGCATTGCCTGCAGCGTGAGTCTTTCTTTCTTTACTGCGTCAAAAGCAGAAGGTCCAGGACTTGCGCTCTTGAGTGTCCTTTAGAAGATAAGCACATTACAGCGCTCCAAAGAAAAGCAGAAGGTTATCAGTCTCAAAGACAAAGGGTTCATTTTAGTCCAAGTGGATGTTGGTGAATTAAGTAAGGTCACAAGGAACAGGACTGCAGTGGCTTCCTTCAAAATTTAATTAGCAAAAATCGGACATTCCTTTTAGGCTTTGGGTTAAATTAATTCTACTCTATGAATTTTTCTTTTGTCTGCATTCAACCAGGAGATTAATGTGTATTAGCCTTTTGCTGAATTCCCGCTGTTTACCTCTGAGCTCTAGCATACCTTAATCATTTTCTTTTTAAAGGAAGAGAAAAGCCAGTTTTCTAAAAAAAGGCACACCATGGCAGTGCACCACTAATGATAATGCAGGACCATCCTTAGGATGAAGATAAAGGATTTGTGTTGACCTAAAACAGATTATTTCAAAAGCATGAGCTACTGCCAGCTTATCTCAACATAATAAATAGTAAATGCATGACTTTGCTTAGATCAGGGGTGTTAAAGGAACAGCCCACCTTTAAAATTTTTGTATGTGTTGCTCAGGAAATAATGACTTGGACAGATACAAGAACAAATATTTCATGTAAAAGGTGAATTTCACATTTGTTTCTAAGTGATACCATGACATGAAACTTAATGTAAAAAAGAAAATGTGTCCTGGATTTTCATGTCACTACCAAAACAGTATATGTTTTAGTCCAGTCGCTGAGAATACACCCCTACATTTTTGATCAGGAAATATTCCTGTGTCCCTCTCTCTCATAGCTACATGGTGAGCCGATACGTAGGTCCCATCAAATAAAATTTCATTACACGTTTTATAGAAAAACATTTACATTTATGCATTTGGCAGATGCTTTTATCCAAAGCGACTTACATTGCATTCAAGGTACACATTTGTACATTTTGTCAGTTCTTGCTTTCCCTGGGAATCGAACCCATGACCTTGGCCACGCTCTCATTGTTTGAGCTACAGGAAAGCTCATAACAAACCCCAATGTATTTGTATATGTCACAACAACAGTGATGATTAATGTGATGATTTAGTATACCTGTTGTTTTACAGGTATACTAAATTAACTATATGCATGAATTAATGTAACTATATATCGCTGCATCAACTACACTCTTAAATAAAGCAACATGCAGCATAACACCATTGTTTTCTAGCCCATCCTGGACTGGTGCACAGGCTCTACTCTTAACCCACAAAACAGACGATACAGAAAACCTTTAAATCCCAACAGAACATTCAACACTAAGAGCTCTCTCCAGATCTCGGCTTCTTGACTTATTGCAATCCAGACTTTTTCTCTTTCATACTAAAGTTCTTATTGAGAATTAACAGAGCTTTAGATGTTGATGTTTTATTGAAAATAATAAATAATCACCATTATGGTGATTAGTGTTTGCTTTAGTTGGGCTCTTGACTTGTGTCTCTGATACACATTTGTTATGGCAAAAAAATGCAAGAGAAAATCTCATCTGATGATGTTGGACACCTTTTAGTGATGATCTAGTCATCATTTAGTGATCTGATTTACTACTACCAGAGTCCCTGATTTAATTGTTTGTTTGAAAATGACAATAAAACATAAAATAAAAAAAATCAGATCAGCTCTGAACGTCACAAAACAAGATACCGAAGTCACAAAAAAAGCTTTGTTGGTTGTCACCATTGCTGAGATTTCATATGTTGATTCTTGATGTCTCTGTGTGCCTAAAAACACAACTCTTAAACTTAGCTACTTTATATGGAAAGAAATGTTACTTATTCTGGGCTGGGCTTGCTTGTTTGTTTTAATAACAAAGAGAACAAAAGTTATTTTTGTGCAAATATAAAGGCCTTTTAACACCAGAAGTGAAATGAATAAGCGCCCCAGGCTAAAGGAAATGCGAAATCACACCTGTACAGTAGAGGGAGCAGCTCAAACAAACCTTTCAGCTTCTGCCATTCTGGATCACATAAAAAGTAGCTAAGTAGTGCAATTAGATAATTTTCAGGGAGCAACGCAATATTGTAATGCATTACTTTTAAAAGTAACGTTCCTCAACACTGGTTAAAGTCACCATGAAATACATTTTTAAATGTAATATTGCGGTATTTATTATAAATGATTAATCTGTGCACATCTTTTATTTATTTTTTTTATTCATGTGTCCTCAAAATTCCCTTCCCTCTTGCAGTGACATTTATTTACTTAAAAAAAGAAACACAAATGTGATGAATAGTCTTTTTTGCTTATTAGTATGGTTAAACTGGATCATTGAAGGTCAGCAGCAAAAACATTGCTTAATAAAGTGAGATTAAATACGTAAAGTATATGTGTGGTATTTAACATATTTATTGTAGGTTTGCGTAATATATTCAGATTTTGCATTTGACAATTTTTATTTATTTTGAGGAAAACTGAATGTGTTTTTGTGCAAGTGAGATGAGTAATTGCATGTTCACATTAGTCTAGAACTACAATAACATCGTGTTATTCATGCGCACATCATGCGTACACAACGCCTATGCACTTACTCACCATTTCTCTCAACATGGGAACAGGAGTCAATAAATGGGAAAACAAAGTAACTTGCACTACTTATTTGAAAAAGTATAAAAGTCATCTTCCGAGTCTCTGATCTGTGTCCGACTCTGATTCAAACATGTAAGGCTGCACTCCACAACTGGTTATTTCTGACATTTTGGCTGAGTGAGATTTGCCTGTTTTGTTGTTAACAGAGTATCTGAAGCTTGTGTAAAGGATCTGTACTCTTCTGGAAGGGGGGCGGGGAGCAGCAGCTCATTTGCATTTAAAGAGACACACACAAAAACGGCTCGTTTTTGCTCACACACAAATAGGGGCAAATTAGACAAGCTATAATACATGATCTGGGGGGTATTTTGAGCTGAAACTTCACAGACACATTCTGAGGACACCAGAGACATATTACATCTTGTGAAAAGAGGCATAATATGCCCCCCTTTAATATGCCTTATATTCCTGATTCAGCTTGACAATATTAACACCAATTTTTAAAGCCATTTTAAAACCTCAGATCTGGCAGCAATCATTCATTATGTTACCAGCAGCATATTTTCACTTACAGAGTGAGAATCACCATAAATAAAAGCTAGTTGACACGTGACGTGATTTGGCTCTAGCGCCAATTCTCTCCCTCACCTGCTAAATCATAATGGAATTGGGACAGATATACAGGAACAGGAAATGAGATTACCTGGCCCAATTCTTCCCTCATGACTGCTGTTACATAACTGTGCTAACCACTTATTAATGCTGAACATTTGACGCACATATTTTCTCAGCACCCATTCACAGAAACAAATAATAGCATGTGCAGAGCAAACAATAATGCTGTTCAGAAAAACTCTTTAATCTCTAATCGCCTTAAAAGGACTGACATGATTCATTGGTGAGCTCCGGAGATTCTGACAATGTCCTGAATACTTTATGGAAGCCAGTGCAAGTCAGTTCAAGCAAGCGAAACAGTTAAACCTTCTGAAATACAAAAATTGACTGAGATGGAGAAGAAGATGAGATCCTGTTGAAAAGACAATAAACCGAATGGGAAAAAAAAGTTAAAACGGTGAATAGAAGCCATCCATAAAACAACAGAGAAAGCATAAAAAAGGGTGGAAAGGGCTGATAATAATGGGTGATAAGAACAGGAGAACTAAAGAAGAGAGCTGGCTGAGATGAGATAGCAGGATGCACTCTGCCTGTCAGGTTACAGATGGATGTGAGAGGAAACTCTCAATGGTGGGGCTTACAGCTGCTAGCGTTTATTGATCTTGCAGAGAGCTGCGAGCTGCCAAATCCATCCGACATGTTTGACAACTCTGACATATCACTGTCGTGTCAAAATCTGCGTTCAATGCAGGGCTGATTCTAGGATTTCAGTTTTATAGAGCTCAGCTCCCTAACCAAGTTGGTGGCTCAGAGGAATATTTCTTGCCTTACGTGTAAGAGGTCCAAATTTGAACTAGCTCTACTGACAACATTTTCAAATAAGTTGTAAAAAGCTGATGTTAAAGTGCTCTATTATGTTAGTTTTTTTTATTAACTTTTTAATAAAATATTTGTAAAAATTTACCTTTTTAAAATCTCTATAAATCATAAGCATTGTCTCAGAACAAGCTGTTTGCAGAATCTAGCTTTTGTGACATTACAATAGCTTAGGCTCCGCCCATGGCTGCTGGTGGGCTCTGTCCTATTAGCAATGACCCAGCCCTGAGTGAGCTGTACACAGTCCTCCATGTTTATCTCCTCGCCAGAGCATTTAACAGCAGCATTCAAGTAAGAAATGTATTCTTATTAAGGCTAAAGTTATTCAGCCAAGAGTAGTGAGTGATTTTCTGTTTTTCTTTGTTGTTCGATTCATATTAATGGCATATATAGCAGTAGGTACTCTGTAGTATTAGTAGGTATATAGTAGTATTACTCTGCTTTCACTTTAATATACAGATCTAACATCCACATGTGATTACTTGCTGTTTACGTTCACAGACATAACCAACTGTGTTTATGTGAACCTAAAGATATACATATATATATATACATACAGATGTGGTCATAATTATTGACACCCCTGGTAAATATGGTCAAAGATGGCTGTAAAAATAAATCTGCATTCTTTATCCTTTTGATCTATCATTCAAAAAACCTAAGCTTTCATTGAAGTAAAAGAATGGAAATTCGGGTTGGACAGTTTTGGAGATGCTCTGACCCACTAGACTGGGTAAACCCAGCCTGATCTGCTGGTGATTTGATTTTGCCCTGCAGCTCAGTCTGGAAACCTGTACATTAATTTATCCTGCGTCTGTTATATATTTGCGGGAACCAATCACAGACTGGCTTATCCACCTGGCATGCTATTGGTGGGCTTGACACAATGATGGATAGAGAAGGGATGGATTGATGCCCGTTGATCACGCCTCTTGTGGTCTGACTGGTCGAAGGACTATTCAATTGCGTACAGAGTCATTTGAATAATGCTCGTTGATCACGCCTCTTGTGTTGCATGTTCTCTGCCTGTTTCCTTGGATTTGGATTTATTTTGAATTGTTTGGATTGCTGTGTGTATTTGAACATTTGAATACTTTGTTGCAGTTGCTGCACTTGGATCGCTCAAAGTCTCGGAGAAGTGAGTCTGTAAAGTTGTATGAAGCACAGTTTAATGCTGTTGGTCAATGCGGCAAATCTGTGACCAGCTTGAACCTGTTGCAAATGTGTGCATGGGAAAACTTTGACCTTGACATAAAATTGTGTGAATTCCTATTGAGATGACGAAAATTTGCAGAACAATGGAAAATGTGTCTGTACCTTAAGGGTGGTATTTTGGTTGCATTTTATTTTGTGGTTGTACCTTAAGTTAGAGAGTTTGTTTGAGTAATTTTGAATAATTGGAGCACACATTTTGGTCGATCGTTACCACTCCATACCACAGTACACCACTGACACATCACAGGAAATGGTTTCTTAACGTAACTAACTTTAATATTGTTTAATGACTAGTAAGGGAAGAATTGAGACTTCAGATGTGAAACCAGATGCCCCTACAGATATTTGTCAGTACTGACAACTGGGTTATAGCAGCTTTTTAGTAGTAACTTTGCTGATTGTAATGATCTGGATTAAATTAATATGGATTAATCATGTTAATGATGTATGAGTCGATGTTAAATAAAAGATGATTTTAAAAGGTAAAAACCCAAGGTTCGAGGCACGGTACAATGCAAAATGATTGTATAGCATGACGTCAGATATGCTAAGGGTACCAGAGAGTAAAGTGGCTTAATTTCTTCAAAGTCCTGATGTGGCTCTGTGTGAAGAGCTTGTGTCATCCACTCAATGGGCCCTATTTTAAAGATCTGAGCACATTACCTAAATGGTCAATGGCGCAGTCGTTTTCAGTTCCTCAAAATAGCAATGCACCAACAATGCGCCTGAACACACCACGTTTTCAGACCAGCACACCCATGAGTGAACAGATGGGCGCGAGTGCATTTGCTATTTAAACAACGTTACGCAGGATGTTTTAAAATGATAAATGCGTCGGGCTGAAACTAGCAAAAAACACTTGTGTAGCACTGCGCCGGGTGTATAATTGGGCCCAATTATATTATAGCAGTTCCTGCTATTTTGAGGAACTGAAAACGGCTGACCAACAAAAACCTGCTCTGAACACAATTCACAATTCGAACACAAAATATTTTTTCTTATTTTGCGCATTACTAATATGCGGCTATAGGTGAGTGCACGATGCGTTTACATGCTTCTTCATAATGCGATTATAATGGGATTTTGGCAATATTGCGATTTAACTTTACCTCATGCAAATACATTACTTCAATTAAACTAATGCGATCAAGCTCATAACCATAGTAATCATAATCACATTAAACTATGTGGCATACGCCGATCACAATAAACAGGTATGTAAACACCACTCTGACCAAAGTGTGCATGTGCACGGATGTACACGGATGCTGTGTGCTGTTCAGACAACTTTATGAATGAACTTGTGATATTATTCTGAAGTTTTCTCTTCTCAAAGTCACTAAACTCTGTCAACACAACTCGCTACACAGTGTCTGCTCTGTGTCTTCATCCAGATGGTGTGACGGTAGCATAGGCAAACCCAGCATTGCTGTGTTCATCACTGCCGAATAATATCCAGTATGTCCATACAAATTTATTTAGAAATTGATGCGAGTAAATTAAAACAATGGCCGGTAAAATGCCTACTGTATGCCTGTTTGAGTGTGGTATAACTTTTTCCCCAGACCTGTTGCTGTCTGTGTTCCATGACGATTAGGACTGTGTGCGACTTTCCAGTTCCCGCTGGATTTCGTCCTCCGCATACAAGCTTAATAAAGCCTGAACCTCATCGTCGGTCCATCTGTCAAATATTTAAAACTCCATTATTGATTGGAATAGCAAACAATTAGAAACAAATCGCCCTAACCCTTTAACCTATTCTCCAGAAGCTTGACCAGCACCAAACTTACACTAACCAGGAGGTGGTCTAAGCTGAAACCACCAGTAAAAACACTCTAAACGGCATTCACTCAGGTTTTGAAAAGAGTCTCACTGAGAATATTTCAGATGATTTGTACAACAAATGCTCACTGAAACTATTCACCCGGAATGGACCTCTGAATAGTGAGGACCAGCTACGCTCAAATACCTTCACGGCTGACTGCCAATAATACCTCTTCAACCTTGCTTGCATTTAATACAGGATATTTCATTCAGTCTTTTTGATTTGATTCCATTTATTCAGTGTCACTTGTCAATAACATAAATGAGTAGAAAAGAATCCATAAGTGCAAGTCTAGAGTGATTAGACTGATGAAGGGATTTGTTTCTCACAAGCTTAAGCAAAAGCCAGTTGGAATGTGTGTGTCAATTTGTTATGAATAGCAAGATGTTTTAAAACTAGTGTACGGCACAAGCTTCCCCCTCCCTTTCAAAAAGCCTTAGCTAAGTGTTCTCACAATACTCTGAGGACGACCTTAAGGAGAATTTCATGTTCCTGGCTCTGCACTTTTCAGCTCAATAGCTCTCCTTGCTGTTTCCCATCCAGCCTAATTAAAATATAATCTTCTCTGCAGTTGGCCGCTACAAGGAAAAGACAAGGGACGGAGATGGTGGTTTCTATAAATAACATCTGAAATTATCATTATTATGGGAGATTGCTCTTTCAGAGGACAACAAAAAAGACCTGGCTGATTGTAAGGGCCAGGGTGCTAATTTACTTGTGAACTCACGATTGCGGCAAGAGTGCGGCTAACAGTTTCTGTCAAGTTGCTGCTGCTTCGCTTTTCTCGGGTAATGCACAACTTTTGGAATATTTATAGAGGACTGAGCAAAGAAATGTAGGTGTCCAAGACAGGCAGTTTTATATAATGTACAGCTGAATTGAGTTGCTGGTGTTATAGGCTGCTTTAGCCAAAGTAGTTTTAATACTTAAAATTAGAGGTTATGATAAAATAAAAATCTATTATAAACTATACTGCATATTTCATATAATTTACAATAACTGAGCACCACATTAGCATATTAAAGACCATGTGATACTGAAGACTGGTGTAATGGCTGCTAAAAATTCAGCTTTGCCATCAAAGGAATAAATTACATTTAATAAAATATATGAAATTGTAATAACATTTCAGAATATTACTGTTTTATTGTGAAATGGTTTATAAATACAGCCTTGGTGAGCTAAGAGACTTCTTTCATAATTATTCCAGACTTTTGACCGGTAGTGTAGTCTTGAAAATTGAAAAGTTTTATTGCACATTACGCCCTAAACACACCCATGACTCATTAAGAGACTAGGTACAACCGGTTTGGACCATTCGCCTGGCATGCCGACCATTTTTTCCGTCGTTAAACTAGCAGAAGTGGATTCGGACACACCCTAAGTCATTAAAATAGGACCCTATAGGTGTGTAGTGTTTCTTTACAAAGTGACAGCCAACTACTGACCTGGCATACAGAATACAGCTGTAATGCTGGGTAGAACAAAAGCAGGATGAGGCGCATCCACATGCAGATTTGGTTTATTAAAGGGGTCATATAATGGTACATGCACTTTTACAAGTTGATTGTACGGAAATGTGTGTTGGCAGTGCCTGTACACAACCATCCTATAATGATAAAAATCCATCCAGTGTTTTTTTTTAATCTCCTTATATGTTTTCCCCTGTCTCAAATCGAGCCGTCACGCGGTCAGACACCCCTCCCACGATTGTTAACTGACAGCAGCGTTTCAACACAGACCCGCCCTGAGCGAGCTGTCATCATAGTCCGCCATTGCCATACGCTGGAGCAGAATGGCGTCTAAGCGATTGTGCTGTTCTGTTCTTGGGTGTAATAATGAACACAGCATTCATTTTGATGTTCCTAAATCCGAACCGCTGAAGATGCAGTGGCTGAGTTTTGTATTTTAAGAGAATATTCCCCCTGATCAACGTCAATGCTTTCATGTTTGCGCAAATCATTTCTCACCAGACTGCAGTATAAAGCAGGTTTTGCATCTTTGCAAAACGCTTCACGATGAATGCGGCTAAAGTTTACAGGGTAAGTTACATTACGGCATGCTTTCTATGTATGACGTTCTCAATATAATTCATAATCCCACATTTATAATGAACCACGCGTTATGGTTATTGTGTTATTACAAACTGTGTATGCTGGTGATAAAGTTAATGTGGTAACACTACACTAAGCTTACTTTTGTAGATGGTTTATAACGGTGTCTGTTACTGATTAAGAAGTAATCGTGTTATAACAGTTATTACTGCATGAAGATGAATGGTAACACAATACCTGCAAAATACCTAATGGCAGTGCTTCAGCCCTGACAGTTGTAACGAACACTGCATAGATAACATTACGCACCACTGACAAGACTACATTTACCGAAAAAAAGTTTTTCATGACCATTAGCTGTAACATCAATCTGTCAATGAACTAACGTATACATCAGTAAACACATAGCATTCTTATCTCACTACGCTACCCTGCCAGTACATACAATGATAGATCAAAGTGACATTACGTTAACCAACCATTCAGAAACGTCCTGTTCGAACATTAATTGTCAAACTTCGTTGGGGCTGTCATCTTGTTCCTTGTTCAAATTGATACGGTTGCACAGATGTGTCCTCAGAGACTCCCATTGCCATTCTTTCTTCCAAATATACCCTCAACTGTTGTCAAGGCAACACTCCACGTGTGTTGTGTCAAAATGCCCCACAGAACAGAGGGGCGGGGTTAGCAAAGCTCATTATCATTTAAAGACACATGCACTGAAATGAATTGCTGAAAATAGAGCTGTTTTTGACCAGGTAAAATGAGTGTTTTCTTACAATACTAATGAGAATTTTTAATTAAAGTATATTATAAACTTTTCATTTAGACACTAAAGAATCATATTAACTTGTACAAAAATGGCATTATATGACCCCTTTAACAAACATGGGTAAAGACAGAGATAGAGAACACCAGGACATCACGAACAAGAGCATCTACAGTGAAACATCGACAGACACAGAACAGGGTAATCACAGTGATATAAATACACACAGGGAAACAAGGTTAACAAGATAACAAGAGGGAGTGGCTAAATGGGAAACACCTGGGAGAACTAATCAACATGAAAAACTACAAAGGACTACAAAACATGGCAAGGCTGGAAATAACAAGAGTCCTCACAAGACAGGGAAGCACAGGCTGCAATCATGACAACAGCGTTAGTCGTTTTCACAGATCCGTGGAAACGGGGATCGTTTTGACAGTGTTTTCATCTGTATGTGAAAAACGCAAAGGAAAAATCATTCCGTTTTAAGTACATCGTTGTTGTGTAAATGTACCCATAGATCCCCTTTTTTAATTGAAGTGATAATTAAATAAATGAAAACAAGAGTGCATATGAACAATATAACTACGTTAAATGTACTTGCAACTGGTTATTTAATGGTTAATTTCACTCGTTGAGAAGACCATATTAGGCATACTTTATGGCTTAAAAAGTTCTAAGTATAAGAGATGTAATTCCAAGTCCACATTTAGGGCCCTATCATACACCCAGTGCAATGCAATGCCGGGCACAATGCAAGTGTTTTCTGCTAGTTTCAGCCTGACGCAGTGCCACCTTGTCTAAACAGCAAATGCACTTGGGCCCATCTGTTCACCCATGGGCATGCTGGTCTGAAAACGAGGTGTGTTCAGCTGCATTGTTGGCGTGTTGCTATTTAGAGGAACTGAAAAACGACTGCGCCATTGACCAACAAAAACCTGCTCTAAAGTCAATGGTGCAGTATTTTTTGTGTTATTTAAAGGGCGCGTTAGTAATATGCGCCTATAGGCGGGTGCACAATGCTCGTACACTCGTACATGATTATTACACACACAGGGAAGCAGCAGCAGCACACAAACATTTTTAAATAAAAAAAAAAAAAAAAGGATTACTCTCTGGAGAAGTGTTCAGTATTTCTACTTGCAAATTTCACCATGTAAATAGTGAAACTGCCATGGTGCGAACGCAACTGGCTTTTAAAGGGAATGGGAGATGAGACTCTGATTGGTTTATTGCATGTTATGCCCAAAACACACCCATGACTCATTAAGAGACTAGGTACAACCCTTTTTTACAAACCTCCGTCGTTAAACTAGCAAAAGCAGATTCGGACATGCCCTAAGTGCACCACTCAGATTGTTAAAACAGGGCCCTTAAAACAGAAGTTTTTAAAGTAAGTTACAAACTTGCTTTTTAAAGTAAGTTAATTCAACCAATAATATTTTACTGTGTGGTAAAATGTATTATCCTCTAAAAAGTAGTTTCATGGGCTTCTCACTTTGACAACATGAGACTATCGCTCCTCTAAAAGAGGGACAGAGTGCTGAGTCATGATCATGTCACAAGGACAGAAGCCCATTTTATTATTTACTTCACTGTTGTATCAGACAGATAAACACATAGAAAGACATTCAAACTTTCAAACTCAACTGGTATAGAATTCATAATCAACTTAAGTGACAGAAAAACCTTACTTTTATCCAGCTTCAGTTTCCTACTTCATTGGTTGTTTTGACTTGTCTTTGTGCATGTATTTAGCACTGTATTACTGTTGATTCTGTGGATTTTACAACACACTCTAATACAAGAATTGGTGTTGAATTTGAACTGGTGTACATACACTCTAAAAAGAGTAGAGTTCTGTAGAGTTCTGTTGATATAATAATGGTAATAACTTGCTATCGTCTGTAATTTAAACTCAAATTTCCCTTTCTTTGGTTGTAGTTACTTAATGAAATTATCTTGAAATTGTAAATTAGGCAGTGGATTTCTAATTCCCAGCATGCTTTGCTAAGCTTTGCTTTCATAAGGTGAATAAATGTTGAAATTAAGTTAATTTATTTGTTTTTAGTGAAGGAAAGACCTGTTAGTTTTTAATGCTGTTATGTTTGACATTTAAAAGAGTTTTTGTAATGTTGAAGTTTGTGGTTGCCATTGCGCTGAAGAGTAGACACATGAAGATAAACACTGCATTGACTCTATAAGCAATGACTGTGCTAATGCCAGTGACAAGTAATATCTTACTTGCTCATTAAATATCAGGGGTGTGCTGAACAAATTGTGTCTGTCCTTAAATTAATTCAATTATAACTAAAAGTTTCAAGATAATGCTGTAAACTATATAGGAGCCCTTACTTGCACATTACTATAATATTAAAGGTAAACAACAGAGCCCAAACTATTAGCCTAAATTCAGGTGCCATTTAGTTTTAGATATAATAATCAACACCCAAATAACACATTGTATGCAAACATATAAACTTCACAGAAGGCAGTTTTTGCATTAACTTCTAAATCCAATTATAAAATTATGTTTTTACTCCAATTCGTTGTTGAAATATAATAATTTTTCATGACAGATTTATTTAAACATATACATTAAATAATCAAGACATCACTAACAGGTTAAGTAGAATATAATGGATATATTTCGTGAAAGAGTTCATCTCTCTAGTGAACTAACCAGCTGTGGACACTGAATGACTGCCTGAAGCTACGTGACATTGTTTGCAAGCTGTTTTATTGACGTCTTTCCGCCGTTGAAACACTGATTGAGCGATTACATGACATAGGATATGTTTCAGTAAGTTGGTTAATTTATGTTTATTCTTTGAAGAGATGACTGCCGCTTGAACTGACGTGCATATACAGTGATCTGTCGTGTCACATTAAAGAGCGTCAAAATGGCATTTATCGTTTTAATTTCGGAATAAAATGGAAAGAATGCTTAATATGTTCGTGATTGAAGTATGTTCCACGCATAAAACAAGCCTACTGTTAACTGTTAAAGACTGCATTCGGTACCGTCCGGTACACATGTCCTGTACCGAAAGGGTTTGGTACGAATACGTGTACCATTACACCCCTATTAAATATACATGTTAAATAACTTATGTTAGCATGTGCTAGGATAGCTATTGATTTGAACTGAAATAGATAAGTTTCATTGGTTCCAGGGCAACAACCCTGGTAGTTGGAGCCACTTTATTTTTTTGAGTAATCAACTTAAAAATGTTTGTTTATTCTACAAATTCCTCTAACTCAGTCTAGATTGTTGTTGAACCTTAAAGTTGTCATAACTCCAAAAAATGTATGCATTGATGCTTATAACATATATTATACTAAGAAAATGAACGATGAAGGGGTCAAGATATTTTTTGACTACACCAAGCAATAAATAATGATATCAAAAGTATAACAGTTATAAAAGTAAATGTATGCTCCTCAAATAAATTCTTCTTGCTTTAAGAATGTTTATAATTGTTTGCTGTAAATAGTTTTACTGGAAAACAAGAGGAACAATCCTGAAAAATTATTTTATTTTTTTATTTTTTTTTTTTTGGTAACGGAGTACTGCTTCATAAAGTGTTAATTATATTATTAGAAGCTAACTCTTACCAGCTGTGCTCCAATGATGTATCTGCCTTGAGTTATCATCAAGGATATTGTGTTGATGAGAGTGATTTTGGTATAATGGTTTGCATCATTATTTTAATATAATATGATTACAAGGCATTACACTTTATGGTATGATTTTAAATCACAGAATCCAGCTAATTCTGTTCTTTTCTAATAATGTGTCTGTAAGTATCCTTTTGCTGCATCCTTTCAGTCCAAATGAATAAAAAGCAATGAGAATATTCATGCACACAGGCAGGTGTATTGACTAATTATGCATTCAGAGTCCAAATATTTCACAAGGTTCTTTTTAAACGGGAACCTTCTATTTGATAGTGCTTTAATCACTTGTTCCTGTGAAATACAATCACAGATCCCAGAATTATTTAGAAATGAAGCTGAGCTCATTTTAGAAATGGCCATAAACTGAATATATGTACAGAACGTTCTGAAGAAATGGATCGAATAACTTCACACTCTCACTCCTCTTAAGAAAAATGTTATTTTCTCTTACATGCATCCAAGCTTTAATAAAAATACATAATTTCAAATATAAAATGGATAACAACAAATATAATGCAAGTGAAAAAATATCCACAGTAGCTCATAATGACAAACGTTGATTTGCAATTTTATGCTGATTATACTGAGCTCCCCCTCCCCACATTTGTTAAAAATGTTATAGTGTCTCTACGAAGGCCGAATGCATCACAGTGGCACGACGAAAGCCGAATGCATCACAGTGGTGCGACGAAAGCCGAATGCATCACAGTGGCGTGACGAAAGCCGACTGCATCACAGTGGCGCGATGAAGGCCGAATGCATCACAGTGGCGCGATGAAGGCCGAATGCATCACAGTGGCGCGACAAAGGCCGAATGTAAGCCGATGCATCACAGTGGTGTGGCGAAGGCCGAATGCATCACAGTGGCGCGACGAAAGCCGAATGCATCACAGTGGCGCGACGAAAGCCGAATGCATCACAGTGGCGCGATGAAGGCCGAATGCATCACAGTGGCGCGACAAAGGGCGAATGTAAGCCGATGCATCACAGTGGTGTGGCGAAGGCCGAATGCATCACAGTGGCGTGATGAAGGCCGAATGCATCACAGTGGCGCGACAAAGGCTGAATGTAAGCCGATGCATCACAGTGGTGTGGCGAAGGCGAATGCATCACAGTGGCGCGACGAAAGCCGAATGCATCACAGTGGCGCGACGAAAGCCGAATGCATCACAGTGGCGCGATGAAGGCCGAATGCATCACAGTGGCGCGACAAAGGCCGAATGTAAGCCGATGCATCACAGTGGTGTGGCGAAGGCCGAATGCATCACAGTGGCGCGATGAAAGCCGAATGCATCACAGTGGCGCGACGAAGGCCGAATGCATCACAGTGGCGCGATGAAGGCCGAATGCATCACAGTGGCGTGACAAAGGCCGGTCGTAAGCCGATGCATCACAGTGGTGTGGCGAAGGCCGAATACATCACAGTGGCGCGACGAAAGCCGAATGCATCACAGTGGCGCGACGAAGGCCGAATGCATCACAGTGGCGTGACAAAGGCCGAATGTAAGCCGATGCATCACAGTGGTGTGGTGAAGGCCGAATGCATCACAGTGGCGTGATGAAGGACGAATGCATCACAGGTGTGCGTTGAAGACCGAATGCATCACAGTTGCACGACGAAGGCCGAATGCATCACAGTGGCATGGATGCATCACAGTGACGCGACTAATGCGTCCATCATTTCCTTGGCGATAAAGGATACAAGCAGAGATGGTCTTAATATTGGGAGATACGAGGGTCTGTGACTCTACCTATTAAAGAAAGCGTAACAGCTAAATTAGATTACGTGTGCCTTGCTAACCAATCACATTCCAGCCTTGATGTCACTGAATTTTGAGTGAACACTGAGTTGTGCAACAGTCAACCACTGTTTGCGGAACCCATAGAGATGAATGAGAAGTGCTGTAAACTGCACCTGTCGCGCAATTGTCCATTTAAACACATTTCAAGGGTTCTACCATTAATGGGCAGCATTAAAAAATGGCATACATTCAGGTGAACAAGATGGAGGAAAGTTAGCAAGAAGGGAAGGGCATTAAAAATTTGACTTAAACGCAGCCCAGGACTGAAAACCACTGACTCACTGAGAATCCATATTATTATTAAGAATATTCAAAGAATCCATATTATCTTATTTACAGAGAACATATATCAACCTTTCACGTATGTTTGGGAACCAAATACTTTTCATTAGATATAGGAAGGATGCTTGCTAAAAATGGACCTGGGGACATTACACTACATTCCCTCTTAAGTTTCTGGAGCCCAAAAAATATACCCAAGGCTGTGAGGCTGTGAGGCTGTAAGGCTGTATGTCTTCCCACTCACAGCACATACACACTCACCCACCAAGCTAACCTTAAAGCCACACCACATAAATTAATAAAGAAAGCTTTCTTTATTTTTGTGTAGATTCTTATGGTGACTGTCACACTTCAGCTATTTCGGGCTTGGCGATCTCTCAAGGTACTGAAGATTAAAGCAGAGCGATGTGGTACAACAGAAGTTTCGCTCATAGCTAAACACTAATGAGTCTTTTTCAAACTTTAGTTTAGGTCTCGGCTCAGTGCTGTCCCAATACTTATATTATAAACATCTACAGGCTGGGCTGGCACAGACTGACCTCGAGCAAGTGCAAGATGATGAAACCAGAAGATTTCAGGCAACCTGAGCTGATGAGAAAACAAAACATTGTGCTTTTGTAAGTATTGCAGTAATGAGGGAACACTGTCCTTCCATTTAGGCTCTGAAACAGATTAGAGACACTAACAAGAACAAAATTGTTAGTGTTATTCTTTGTAATGAAGATAGCTGATACATGAGATGTTAAATGACCATTAAAATTATTTTTCTAAACTCTTTTGTGAATGTGACAGAGAATTTAGGAGGAGTAGATGGTGTCTTGGAAATATGTACTGGAATCTTTTGAGAAACTGGGGCATTTGTCATGGTCAAGTACTAACACTGCACCTAAATTTAGGTGGATATATTCAGACACACTACTGTACTATGCTTTAGACCATAGAGACTGCCACTGGAAAACCCACTTTCAGAGCAAACTTTGAAAGTTTTACATTTTCTGAAGGAAATGTGAGTGGAGCTTTTCCATAAAAATGGCCACCATGCTAAGCTTCCGCGGGGTAGTTGTCAGTGTGTTTCCTCCAGTCATTTCAATGGCAAAAACTGTCAGAATCATTTGATTTTGTAAACTATTGACTTTGTAAATTCTGTAAATAGTTGCTTTAGTTTTTAGTAACGCTATATCCATTATAATTAGCAGTTCATTGCAGATTTATTTGAATGAAAAACTACTCTTTACAATTACAAAT
This sequence comes from Paracanthobrama guichenoti, assembly GCA_018749465.1. Lineage (NCBI taxonomy): Eukaryota > Metazoa > Chordata > Actinopteri > Cypriniformes > Gobionidae > Paracanthobrama > Paracanthobrama guichenoti. Next base: position 1,147,380 of record JAGHMJ010005193.1, read on the forward strand.
GTTCTGAAATAAAGGGTCTTTTTGAAAGGACGCCTAGACTTTTCTTGACATAAAAAAGCTTTTTGGTCACGCTACACCGCTACTTGCTGGATAAAGTAGTTAGCTACTGGAAAAGCTGCACTGTTTTAAAAGTAGCCTAACTGAGCTATTGAAAAATGTCGTTAAGCTAGTGTCGCAACTTGTATCTCGCTACTGCCCAACACTGGCTGTATGGCAGTGCTCTTGATATGAGACTTGGATGACTTTTATTACCTCTAATTTAAGGTTAGTTGTTCCTCTAACGAACAAATTGTTTGCATTTTCTGACGACGCGTAGGTTCGACAGTAGCCTTGTTTCCATTACAGATTTGCGCAAAAATTTATATTTTTTATATAAATAGAATATTATATTTAGTTAGGCTATGTTTAAATATTAGCTATGTTATAGGCTATGTTATAAATATTATGTTTAAATAATTATATATAATATAATTTTTTTTATTTCATATGTTGATTATGAAAAGTGAGCAGCATGAGTAAGATGCTGGCTCCGCGGTGGGCCTCTTAACACCGGGGATATGTCGCCACATTATTTTAAACCGATAATTTTCTGTCTGTATCATTTGTATCCTTTTTTGTCTGTATCATCAGCTCAGTGCTGAAAACCAATCAAATGAGTTACTTGACAAAAGTGCATTATTGTTACTAGCAACAGCATTCTTTGACAAAAGCTGTCCAATCCGTTACAAGGAATGTTTTAAGTAGTAACCAATAAAAATCCACCCTCCACTGTGGCTGGTATACAAGGCAAAGTCACCCGCCACTTTGAAAAAGTACCTTGGCTGGTGGCGGGTGCTAATTTCCCACCCTGTGTGCTACGTTGTTTAAATGCTGGTCTGAAAATGAGGTGTGTTCAGGCGCATTGTTGGCGTGTTGCTATTTTGAGGAACTGAAAGCGACTGCGCCATTGACCAACAAAAATGCAGTATTTTTTGTGTTATTTAAAAGGTGCGTTAGTTAATAACGTATATACACTCTGCTTATTACACACACAGGGACACACAGCAGCACACAAACATTTTTAAATATTAAAAATAAAAGGATTCCTTTCTGGCGAAGCATTCAGTTTTTCCACTCGCAAATTCCCACATAAATAGCAAATCCGGCATGGTGCAAGAGCAACTGGCTTTTAACAGGAATGGGAGATGAGACTCTGATTGGGTTATTGCACATTACGCCCAAAACACACCCATGACTCATTAAGAGACTAAGTACAACCCTTTTGGACCATGTGACCTTTTTTTTTTCCAACATTAAACTAGCAAAAGTGGATTTTGTGTACCTGGAAAAGTGTACCTGCGCCATGTGCTTCAGATCATGTGCTCAGATTGTTAAAATATGGCCCTAGATGTTGCAGGCTGACAGGTCCACTACATGGCACAAGATGATTGGCCACTGCTGATTCTGCAGCCAATGAAATTGCTTGCTTATATTTAAATAAGCTGGTTCAGTGTTGCTGTAAGCTAGTCCTGTAGCTCGCAATCCGATTTCCTCTGAAGCCCTCCACCTCCTCCAGCTCCACCTGCCTAGATCTGCTATAGGATTCATGAATATCTATTCATGCAGCAGCAGCACATCTGACATGCTCACAACAGCGTGTCTGTATATCTAATGGCAGTAGAAATTCTCTGTACTTGCTCTGCAGCAGCAGCAGCAGCGTAACAGATCTAGTCCACCAAGACCAAATACATTAACATTGTCATATCCATTAAAATGCTAAAACTGTTCCAAGAGTTGTCATGACAGCAGTATCTATAGCACAAATGGTGTGGGATTAGTTACAGTATGCAATGAAATTTAAGACATAAGGTTAGAATATTTGCATACATATATGTATGAAGTATGTACACATGTCCTGGTGTACGTATTATATGACATGCAGCTGTTGACATTTATAGCTCAGTGTCTGTAAAACACCAGAACAGGCACTGGTTTAAATATTATTTTTTTGCAAGCGGTTTGTGAATGACCAAAATGTCAGCGAAAACCATGCCAAGCAAAACACCATCCTAGCCAAATGACCAAAGCACATCTGTCACAGACTGTTATTATAAATAATTATATATTCTGGGAATTCAGAAAACATAAACAAATATATTTGCCAATTAAATAACTGTTATTAACATGTGCACAGTCGCAAACTGAGGATTTTCAAGACAAAGATGTAAGCAACGAGGGCATTTACTGTACCTTGGAAATGATGCATTGCAGTTTGGGCGAAGGTAATGGCGAAAGAGAAGAACAACACAAGCAATACTAAACCAGCTTATTTAATTTATACGTTTTTGAACATATTAATGCATATTTTATTTTATTTTTTTAGATTTATTTTTGCCGTTTTGCTTTTATTGAGACAGTATACACAAAAACAAAACCAAAAAAACAATAAGTAAAACTTGCATGCAGATTTAAAAAAAAGTAAATTTCACATATGGAATTAAGTAAATTCTACTTAAAGGGTTAGTTCACCCAAAAATTAAAATTAGCCCATGATATACTCACCCTCAAGTCATTCTAGGTATATATGACTTTCTTCTTTCAGACGATATAAGAGAAGAGGGGCTTGAGTTTGTTGCCCAGCCCCATCCGCGAGAGGCGTCAAAGCTTGTGATGCTCCTGTACATTGCGTCAGGGGTTACTCTTTCACCGTAAGTCGACTTGCGTACCGCTGACTGCCAGAAGCTAGTTATTTTAGTCTATAAAGTTTTAAATATGGATATTTTTCTTACACAAATGTGCCACGTCACTTCAGAACGCCTTTACTAATACCCGGAGCCGCGTGGAGCAGTTATATGATGGATAAATGCATTTATATGGACTTCATGAACAAGGCAACAATTCACTGCCATTATAAAGCTTGGATTAGCCAGGACTTTTTAAATATAACTCTGATTTTATTCTTCTGAAAGAAAAAGACACCTAGGATGACTTGAGGGTGAGTAAATCATGGGATAATTTAGATTTTTGAGTGAACAAACCCTTTAACTAAGTAAAGTAACTTTACATTAACAAAGTTAAATGAACAAAGAATGTTAACTTGGCCAGTAAAAGAATGCTGTGTAATTCTCAAACAACATAACAATTAATTAAACCACTATTAAAGTGTATGTTTAACTTAGAAACATATCTACATAATAGAAGTAACACGACACCTGAACACAGACACCTCAATACTTGGTACACAATACACAGTGACCGTAACAGTCAGTGGATCGTTTCTGAGTATGAATGTGTCCTTTTGTGTAGACAATGAACTCCAAATGTCACAAAATGGCAAGTTACTAAACCTAACAGCAAAATCAATGATACAACAGTACAGCTAAAAATCAACCGAATTAATTATTCATGTCCCAATGCATGATGGGAACACCAGTATCAGAAAAGTTGAGTAGTTTTACTTAATTTTATAATGTTGATATTTACGCTTTAATATCCACAAGCTTGAATTAGGTACTAATATTTGCTTCTTGCCTGAACTGAATTTTTCATGTAGAAATTACATTTGTTTTTTTTCTATGGTTTTAGTTCACCACAGAATCATTTTATCAGACTAGACAGGAAGCGAAGGGAGAGAGAGAGAGAGAGAGAGAGGGGGGATCTGGAAAGGTCCTGAACTCGGGTTGCCTGAAGCGTAACTGCGCCACATGTCTGTGCCCCATGAGGGAAGCTTTGTTAAAACGTAAAATAAAGCTTTGTTTAGACTACAGGCTTCAAATATTAATTACATATTTTTAAAATTAATTTGAATTATGCTAAATTAATGTTAAATTGACAAGCTTATTTCTGGTGGTGAGAAATCTTCTCCTATCAGAAGGTACAACATACAGATGAGAAAAAAAAAAAAAAAGCAAAACATTTCCAACAGGCTCTGTCTAGTCTAGTGTAGTCTTAAGGAAACACGTTTGATCAAGTCTGTTGTGCAATGGATAAAAACAAGGGCTTAAACAAGGTGCATACATTTCAATGTAGCTTTTTTAAGAGTCAAATTAACAAACAGCAGATGGCAAGATGGGTAAGTTAGGTTAAGTCATAAGGAACCATCCCATCTGTTTCTGTAACGGCTGAATTTACTTGTGTATATGGGTGTGTATCTGTTTGAGAATCATGTGTGTCATTTATAGTAAAGAAAGTGGGAATATGTCCCTATGGTGAGTCACATAGCAATTTTAACAAGTGGGCAGTGAAAGTGCTTAATACCTTAACCTTAACTAAATATGAAATTTGGAAGTAAATATAGTTTAAACCCCTGGATTGTGTGGTTTTCTTTTGTGATAAACAAATAAATATAAACAGTAAATATATACACATTTGCATATGATACGTTGCCCATTGTTTTAAATCCAAAAGACACAGAATGAACAATAAAAATACTTTAATAACACCGAGAACAATAAACACTACTCACATTAAACATTAATGTTCTCACAGGAAAGAGAACTAAGGGGTTGTTTACACGACACAGTTTTCAACTAAAAATGTAACTGTGGCGAGCGAGAGACGTGGGAGGAGCGAGCGAGACCGGTGCGTGATTGAGAATGTCACCTGCGAGTCCTCTCATGAGGGAGCTCGGAGGCATATAAGGTTGAGCGACACCAGTGAAGGACGAGAGAGGACCAGGCCTGGACTTTACGTTGTGTTTTGTTTGTTTTATTATGTGTGTGCGTGGCAGCCGTCCGTGAGGGGCTGCCCGCGTTACTTTCGTTTTGTTTGTTTTATTGATTAAAGTTTTTTTTAATGTCTACCGGTTCCCACCTCCTTCTTCCCATAACAATGAACTGTGTTACATTAACGTTCATTTACACGACAACAGAGTTTTGGGTGCGTAATTTCTGTGTAAAAATTAAAAACGTGAATCTGTGAAAACAATGACATGCACATGCGTATTTCATGTTCAGTCTATAGTGTTTCATCGCCATCTAATGGCCTGGCAGCAGAATACAGTGTTTTTAGTCGTGTTTTGGTCGGATCTGGGATCGTTTTGACAATGGTGTTGAAAAAGAAACTTCTCCATTTTAAGCTTTTGGCGGTAGACAGGGGTAAGCATGGGCACCCTGACTGGTCTGAGGCTATGCAGCCCCATACGCAACAAACTGGCTGCCCGAGGCGATGGTGCAGGAGCGAGTGAAGACCGGTGGGACGAAGAGAGCTCGCTGCCATGCCCCTGGGTCAAGGTGGGGTGCCGGCCGTCCGAGAGGCAGCGGAGGAGTTGCCAGCATTGGGCCGGAGCCTGGTCTATGCAGCCCCATACACAACAAACTGAGATGCACTGTGTATTCTGACACCTTTCTATCAGAACCAGCATTAACTTCTTGAGCAATTTGAGCTAAAGTAGCTCGTCTGTTTGATCGGACCACACGGGCCAGCCTTCACTCCCCACATGCATCAATGAGCCTTGGCCGCCCATGACCCTGTGGCCGGTTCACCACTGTTCCTTCCTTGCAGCACTTTTGATAGATACTGACCACTGCAGACCGGGAACACCCCACAAGAGCTGACAGTGACAGTAGTCATAATGTTATGCCTGATCGTGTACATTTAAAGCATGATGTCTAAACTGGTTTGAACAAGTGACACCAGAAACAGATGTGACATAACCTGTAAATTGTGGTAAAGCACTGTTTGTCACCTACAACAGTATAGTTCCAATTCAGAAAGGATGATTAATATTTTGATTTTACAGCTCAAATAATAATAACTGCTATAATAAAAAGCTTCATATTTCAAGTCTATCTTTTTCATCCCAAGAAAAGAAAATCAGGCTTGTAGTGTCATCATGTGCTCTTCACAGCTGAAGTACCAAACACTCAGTGGTCCTAGTCATCCTCATACCAAACTAACCCGTGCAGAGTCAACCAGCTCTTGTCTGCCAGAGGCATGCGCTTGCCCCCACCATGATTCAGATTATCTCTCATCTGAGTTTGGTGCAAATGTCAACACTCAAGAGCATACTAATTGCTTCTGGAACAATTCAGTGTGGAAATCTGACTAATCTTCCTTGTCAAACAATGTAAATCTGTTACCTTCAAAGGTGCAGTGTGTAATATTTATTAGGATCTATTGACAGAAATGCAATATATATATATAAATTGTATATTAATATAATATACATAACTATGTTTTCAGTGGTGTAAAGACCTTACATAATGAGCCATTATGTTTTTATTACCTTAGAATGAGCCATTTCTATCTTCATACACCGCGGGTCCCCTTACAGTGAAGTCGCCATTTTGCGCCGCCATGTTTCTACAGTAGCCCTAAACGGACAAACTGCTGTACAGAGCGCTAGTCACTCTCTGCTGTCTCAGACGACGACATCTTTGTCCTGTGTCGGCCACCGTAGCTTCTCTATGAGCCATTTCTATCTTCATACACCACGGGTCCCCTTACAGTGAAGTCGCCATTTTGCGCCGCCATGTTTCTACAGTAGCCCTAAACGGACAAACTGCTGTACAGAGCGCTAGTCACTCTCTGCTGTCTCAGACGACGACATCTTTGTCCTGTGTCGGCCACCGTAGCTTCTCTATGAGCCATTTCTATCTTCATACACCGCGGGTCCCCTTACAGTGAAGTCGCCATTTTGCGCCGCCATGTTTCTACAGTAGCCCTAAACGGACAAACTGCTGTACAGAGCGCTAGTCACTCTCTGCTGTCTCAGACGACATCTTTGTCCTGTGTCGGCCACCGTAGCTTCTCTATGTGCTTCGAAAGGGAGGGTTGAGCAGTGGGCAGTTGCAATTCGCAACATCACCACTAGATGCCGATAAAATTTACACACTGCACCTTTAAGCAGTTATCCATCCAAAAATTACAATTCTACCACCATTTACTCTCCTGTTAATAACAAGCTGCTATTTACCATTTGCTTCAGGTTTCCCATAGCCATATAATTCACCCCAAAACATTCCAATTAGAGCCAAAAAGGTTTTAATGCAGCACATGAACCTTTTCATTTATCTGTATGCCCAAAAATGGCAGAGTATTTTAAGTTGTTTCCACAATTATGAGGACAAAATCCAGCAGGACGCACCAGCGCATCTGTCGTCCCCAGAGGGTTAACTTAGTATTTTTTTTTCTCCCTAGTTGTTCCTGTAGTTCTCTATTTTTGGAACACAGGTGGACAACATAATCAGTAACTATGGAAACAAACTGGCACATGAGAAAAAAAAAGAAACCGTGTTTTTCCAACCTTGTGAAAGTGCACTGGAATGGCAGTCAAACCCTTGACTTCCCACCTGTGAACTCATACTAGATCGATTTACTCCCGATTTACTCAACGTCACATAGCCCGCGAAAAAAACAATGCCAGCCCCTAGGGATGCAGTGTTTATGAACGTCGTGTATATATATTTATATATATAAAAGGTATAACAGCTTCTCTTGCCTTATGCGTAATTTTTCTCCTCCATTTCCCTCAAATTAGCAAGAAGTAAGCACCTTTGGCGATAGAAATGATTGTAAATGAGCATAAGCCCATACGGTAAGCCATGCTTTGCTTACATCTAGCTACCACAATTCCTTGCGCTCAGGCAGTTTGGCATGATTTTGCTTGGAATGCTACAAAGTCGTGAGTCGTAGTATGAAGTCGTGACTTGCGGCTCAAAAACCTGCCTGGAACGCAGCATAAATTCAGGAAAACAAGGAGATAGAAACTAAAAGTCCATGGAACTAAAGCTTAAAACAGAGCTTAAATGTTACATGATGCATTGCTCAAATAATTAGTGAAGTGCACCATTTAAACCACGACTAGTTACTATTTATTCCCATCCTATGGACTTTGTTCTTTGTACTGTTGGAGCTACTATTATTTGCCGTCTACTAAGTTTTGACATTTAATAAAATAATTTATTTCACCGAAGTTCAGTAATATGTGATCTTTAAATTCTTTTATCACCAGGTATCACCTAACTGTATGTTTAAAAGCTGACTTACACTATTTCAAATTGATGAATCTATTCTAACTCTCAGCCAAACATCAAACATCCACATTTGCAAGGAACATATTCCAATTATGTCATTTCATTAAAATTATAAAAGACTGATCTAAAAAGTTAAACTTGCCATTGGGAATCATTCAGTACTGGGATTAACCACAGCCAGGATTGGATTAGATCCAAAACTAGTTTATACAGCTACAAAACACTGGCTTTCCTTAATTTTTTTAAAGTATTTTAAAGTGCAATTTTCTTTCTTGTGTTTCCTATTGAAACAGGAAGTATAGGTGGGACATATTGAAGTGCTCATCCCTTTTAAAAAAGTTTTTTGTTAGTTTTTTTTCTCCATGAAGCATAATTTGCTATCTGCTAGTATGATGTATTTTGTAGGCCAAAACCCAGAAACGAGTTTGCATTGTAACACTTCCGGTTCCATCATCCTGAAATCAATGGGTTTTTGGTTAAATGCCTGAAATAAGGTCTGTGGATATTTTCACGTTTTATTCTATGACATAAAATGCATCAGTAATATCACTTTGTAATTTTTTTAAGTTTTTACTTTAAAAGTTGTTGCTAACAAGTGGCTAAATGGGACTAGAGGCTGTCGAGGACATTAAACGTCATCACAGTGAACAGGTACAATCACCTGCTGACTAGTCCACTTTCACAGCATCGTTGTGTTTATAATCGTGCCCTTGCAAACTATTTTAACTCAAACCTTCATGGAAAATGTTTTTAAATAAAGCCTGAAAGAGCTGCTGGAAGCGTAATGGTGGTGATGTTGAAATCATGCAACTGTGGTATAGCTCATTTATAGCCTACGTTCAGCTTTTTACTTCTGGCGGTTGTATATAGGCTTCAAAATTTATAAAAAGTTGAGTTCCTTTCTCTAGATTATCTTGATGAACAAAACGTGTAAGTATCATAAACTTTTGTTGGTCACAGAGCTTATTTTCTGCAATAATCCAAAAGCCAGTGAGGAAATTGGGATTTTTGTCAAGGGAACCAGGATGATGTGAAGTTTCTGGGTTGGCCTATCGTCATCCCTGCAGCATACATGACCCTGGAGACCCATGACCCTGGTCATAAGGGTACATTTTCTGAAATAAATAAGCTTTCCATTGATGTATGGTTGGTTAGGATAGGGCACTATTTGGCCGAGATACAACTATTTGAAAATCTGGAGGGTGCAAAAAAATCTAAATATTGAGAAAATTGCCTTTAAAGTTGTCCAAATGAAGTCGTTAGCAATGCATATTACTACTAATAATACATTTTATATATATTTACAGTAGGAAATTTACTAAATATCTTCATGGAACATGATCTTTACATAAAAGAAAATCTTTTTACCCTTACAATTGGCTATTGCCACAAATATACTCTTGCAATTTATGACTGGTTTTGTGGTCCAGGGTCACATATATGTAACATGTGGTCTCTGTTTCATTGTGTTTTTGGTTCTGTCATGTGTGCCCATCGTTTAACCTAGTTTTCCCCGTGACCTAGTTTTCATGAGTTGTCGTATTCGTTATTATATTTACCTGTGTCTTGTTAATTAACTCATTAGTTCTTTTGATTGCTCTGTGTACTTGAGCCTTCAGTTCTCCCTTAGGGTATGTTTAAACGACAACAATGTACTAAAAACAGACGATAACATTGAAATGAAAATGACTAAATGACTAAAAAGGTTGTATTATAAATGCCAGGCCTGTAGTTGGGGATGTTGCTTTGTCAAGAAACACCCCACGAACACGGCATGACATCAGTTTTCACAAAATTAAGTTTTTGTTCTTTACATGGAGACGTTAAAGGTATCTCAAAAGCTTGCGTTTTCAGGCCACCAAAACAGCGTTGTCATGTAAATGAATAGCCAAAATGCATAAAAAGTTTTCAGTTGAAAACAGTGTTGTGTAAATATTTGTACAACACTGTACAAATTGTGAATGTATCACGTATCAATGTATCATTTTAAAGGAAAAATAAGTTGATTGAAAACTTTTCTGGAAGTATTCCTGAGCCCATGTTGTGATTTCCATTACAGTAGCATTCCTGTATGTGATGCAGTGCCGTCTAAGAGCCGAAGATCACGGGCATCCAGTATGGTTTTCCGGCCTTGACCCTTACGCACAGAGATTGTTCCAGATTCTCTGAATCTTTGGATGATATTATGCACTGTAGATGATGAGAACTTCAAACTCTTTGCAGTTTTTCTCTGAGAAACTCCTTTCTGATATTGCTCCAGTATGTTTGGCCGCAGCATTGGGGAATTGGTGATCCTCTGCCCATCTTGACTTCTGAGAGACACTGCCACTCTGAGAGGCTCTTTTTATACCCAATCATGTTGCCAATTGACCTAATAAGTTGCAAATTGGTCCTCCAGCTGTTCCTTATATGTACATTTAACTTTTCCAGCCTCTTATTGCTACCTGTCCCAACTTTTTTGGAATGTGTAGCTCTCATGAAATCCAAAATGAGCCAATATTTGGCATGACATTTCAAAATGTCTCACTTTCAACATTTGATATGTTATCTATATTCTATTGTGAATAAAATATGAGTTTACGAGATTTGAAAATTATTGCATTCATCTTTTTCATTCACAATTTGTACAGTGTCCCAACTTTTTTGGAATCGGGTTTGTATATATACATATACATACATATATGTATATATGTATGTATGTATGTATTATATATATATATATATATATATATATATATATATATATATATATATATATATATATATATATATATATAAAAAATACAGACCAGAGCAGTACTACGATTTTATACTATGATTTTTATTGTATACTATGATTTTTAATAATAATATTGAAAAGTTTTTTATTTTATTTTTAATTTTTTTATTGTTTTATCCTCATAATGGGCAGTAAAGATGTGAAGTCCTGCTTAAATTAGTTTGCACCCTCATCCCAAAGCCCAGAGTCTCACATCTCTATCAAATTTACAGACTTCAGAGTAGTTTAAACCCTGAGACTATACTCACATTTTGAAGCCTTTGTGCAATTATAAGGGCTTGAAATAGAGAAAGAAAGGAAATTAATAAAAGCACTGGTACTGTAGAATGGTCCTGAATCTGTCGCTGTGGTTACATGAGAGAAAATAATGAGGTTGCTCTCAGGGTAGGGGAGGTGACTACCAGAAAAGGTTATTAACTACCTTCTTTGTTGCAATGTACCAGTCGGAGGCTGGTTGAAACAGCACTGTAGATTCTAGTACCAGATGAAGTGGTCCATGTTTTGTACTTACAGGTTTTATCCACTGTTGCCTTCTTACATGCACAAGAACACAATGTTAGGTTTACTGTACAAACTACTCTACAATTGCATTGCACACTCTACAATGCATAAAAAAAGAAAAAGAAAAAGTATGATTTAGAAGATGTTTTAGTATTACTATCCTTTTGTCACACACACACACACACACACACACACACACACACACACACACACACACACACACACACACACACACACACACACACACACACACACACACACACACACAAATCCCATACTCAAAATCACAGAGCATATTTTTGCAACTATACCATTTTTTTTCCTCATTCACCAAGAATACTAACAAATGAAATTGTTTCTAATGTCATTTTTGTGAATAAAATTTCAACACTAAGATACAAAAAAAATGCAGATTATCATATCAAATATAAACTATAAATATGGACAGCATTCAACTTTGATTGAAAAATGAATTGAGAATAAACCTGCTGACCCAGACAGCAACATACACTCTCAGAAAAAAAGGTACAGTGCTATCACTGGTGCGGTACCCTAAGGTACAAAAGTGAAATGGTACATCTTTGTACCTTACTCACCCCTAAATGGTACATATTAGTACCTTAAAAGGTACATATCAGTACTTTAAGAGTGTGGAGTAGTACCTTAAAGGTACATATTAGTACCTTTTTGGTTTTGTACCTTAGGGTACCTCCCCAGTGACAGCAATGTACCTTTTTTTCTGACAGTGTAGTGTCGGCACACATCCGGCCCACATCTGGTACGCGTGGAATCCAGATGTGGGTCGATTCTGAGCCGACACTATGTTGCTGTCTGTGTCAGAAAAAAAAAATTAAAGGCAATCTGACTGTCACATGAACATTCTTTTGTGCTGTTTTACACTGCAAAAAAAAAAATGCTTTTGTTACTTAGTATTTTTGTCTTGTTTTAAGTCCAAATATCTAAAAATTCTTACATTAGGAAGCATTTACTAGACAAGCAAAAGTTGTCTTGTTTTGGGAAAAAATAACTCAAAATTAAGCGAGTTTTTGCTTAAAATAAGAAAAAAATCTGCCAATGGGGTAAGCAAAATAATCTTAATTCAAACAGAAAACAAGATTATTTTTCTTAAACCACTGGCAGATTATTTTGCTTATTTTAAGCAAAAACTCACTTAATTTTGAGTTATATTTCCCGCCAAAACAAGACAAAAACTTTTGCCTTTTGCTTGTTTAGTAAATGCTTCTTGTTTTAAGAATTTTTTGATGTTTGGACTAGAAACAAGACAAAAATACTAAGTAAGAAAAGCATTTTTTGCAGTGTAGGTTTCGTTTTCTCTGGGTTTGTCTCAGTTTCCTAGCTCCCGAGCTTGTGAATCAGTATATCGTGTACACAAATGGTAAGGACAGTAAAGGACACTGGCTCACTACACATCGGGACACTGATTTCTGGCGACGTGACAATGTCTTCATTGTACAACATCATTACTGGTATTTATGAACAACAGAATTAATAGAATAACAGTATAGAACTACAAGTTTTAAAAGCACTAGCCAACTTGCTTCCCTAGTTGCTAACACTTAAATCAACTTAAAATTAAAAATTAGAAAAAAAAACAAAAACAAAACAAAACAAAAAGTCGCAAGTTCTGTTTGAATTTTGTTGGTAACAATGGAACTTGCACCATAGTTGGATTTGGGAAATGTGCCCTAGAGCTTTTATGATCTTATCAACTCTTAGAAGGTCAAATTTGGAAAATACAACCTTCAGGATGAAGACTGACGTCAAAGTACGGGTGTTACTTAAACTATGGCACTTTTGGCCATTTTTAGATGTGCTCCACAGAGGAAAGGAATTCATACAGGTTTACAACGACATGAGGCATGATGACAGAATTTTCATTGGGTGAACTATTACTTTAAAACTCATACAAATAAAATGCATAACAACAAAAGAAATGAAGAAGCTGCTTAACACTAAATTAAACTCACCCGCAGTATTTTTTCCACTTCACTTTGGTAATAACTCTCAAACTCCTCCGCTATTCATATTATATCAGACATGTTTTTTCTTAATAGGAGGATTCAAAGGATAGAGGCTGATGAGTTAAGCAAATTAGCATATATATTACACTATGAGTCAGAAAGTGACAGAGACAGCATTAAACGCTGGTCAAATATATAATTTCAGCCCTTACCAGTGAGTAGAAACTGAACGTGTTTCTTTTAAAAAAATATTTCTGTTTAAATTCACTCCCTGGTGACATGACTGCCAGATGGTTCAGTTAGCAAAAGGTGCCCAATACTTGTAGTACTTCCTGTGATGACAGCTGCTTTTGTGAATTTTTTTTTTTTTTTGGTCATATCCTGTCGCTCTAATGAAATGTGTTTTTGGGGCTGCTAAGGCAGGCGTCATGTTGACAGGCTGTTCAGAATAGCAGGTGCAGCCCTACAGATGATTTATGGTACATCAATCTACTGACAAACATGTGCTCGGAGTACTAAAGAAACAATTATCCAGCCTGAATATAACTAATTTGATGCAGAAGTGCAATTTTGGTCCTGTCAATTTGGCTAGGAGACATGGAAACACTTACGTCCGTTAATAGGGGTGATGGAGGTCACAACACTGAACTGTGTCTTTATGTTTTACAACTTCAGGTCCGATTTCCGATTTACACGATGATTTATTCTAATATATATAAAAATCCTGCCATCCAGCACATACTTAAGGTTCCACCAATCACAAAAATCCTGACAAGTGACAAGTGAAGTAAATAATTGATTATATAGGCATCAATATATATTAGGCAGCAAGTGAACATTTTGTCCTCAAAGTTGATGTGTTAGAAGCAGAAAAAAATGGGCAAGCGTAAGGATTTGAGCGAGTTTGACAAGTGCCAAATTGTGATGGTTTGATGACTGGGTCAGAGCATCTCCAAAACTGCAGCTCTTGTGGGGTGTTCCCGGTCTGCAGTGGTCAGTATCTATCAAAAGTGCTCCAAGGAAGGAACAGTGGTGAACCGGCGACAAGGTCATGGACGGTCAAGGCTCATTGTTGCTCAAATTGCTCAAGAAGTTAATGCTGGTTCTGATAGAAAGGTGTCAGAATACACAGTGCTTCATAGTTTTTTGCGTATGGGGCTGCATAGCCTCAGACGAGTCAGGGTGCCCATGCTGACCCCTGTGCACCGCCGAAAGCACCAACAGTGGGCACGTGAGCATGAGAACTGGACCACGGAGCAATGAAAGAAGGTGGCCTGGTCTAATGAATCACGTTTTCTTTTACATCACATGGATGGCCGGGTGTGTCGTTTACCTGGGGAACACATGGCACCAGGATGCACTATGGGAAGAAGACAAGCCATTGGAGGCTGTGTGATGCTTTGGGCAATGTTCTGCTGGGAAACCTTGGGTCCTGCCATCCATGTGGATGCTACTTTGACACGTACCACCTACCTAAGCATTGTTGCAGACCATGTACACCCTTTCATGGAAATGGGAATGTGCCCTGCCACAAAGCAAAAAAAAAAAGGTTCAGGAATTGTTTGAGGAGCACAACGAGTTTGAGGTGTTGACTTGGCCTCCAAATTCCCCAGATCTCAATCCAATGGAGCATCTGTGGAATGTGCTGAACAAAGTCTGATCCATGGAGGCTTCACCTCACAACTTACAGGACTTAAAGGATCTGCTGCTAACATCTTGGTGCTAGATACCACAGCACACCTTCAGGGGTCTAGTGGAGTCCATGCCTCGATGGGTCAGGGCTGTTTTGAAAGCAAAAATGTGACCAACATATATATTATATATACTCACCTAAAGGATTATTAGGAACACCATACTAATACTGTGTTTGACCCCCTTTTGCCTTCAGAACTGCCTTAATTCTACGTGGCATTGATTCAACAAGGTGCTGAAAGCATTCTTTAGAAATGTTGGCCCATATTGATAGGATAGCATCTTGCAGTTGATGGAGATTATGCACATCCAGGGCACGAAGCTCCCGTTCCACCACATCCCAAAGATGCTCTATTGGGTTGAGATCTGGTGACTGTGGGGGCCATTTTAGTACAGTGAACTCATTGTCATGTTCAAGAAACCAATTTGAAATGATTCGAGATTTGTGACATGGTGCATTATCCTGCTGGAAGTAGCCATCAGAGAATGGGTACATGGTGGTCATAAAGGGATGGACATGGTCAGAAACAATGCTCAGGTAGGCTGTGGCATTTAAACGATGCCCAATTGGCACTAAGGGGCCTAAAGTGTGCCAAGAAAACATCCCCCACACCATTACACCACCACCACCAGCCTGCACAGTGGTAACAAGGCATGATGGATCCATGTTCTCATTCTGTTTACGCCAAATTCTGACTCTACCATCTGAATGTCTCAACAGAAATCGAGACTCATCAGACCAGGCAACATTTTTTCAGTCTTCAACTGTCCAATTTTGGTGAGCTCGTGCAAATTGTAGCCTCTTTTTCCTATTTGTAGTGGAGATGAGTGGTACCCGGTGGGGTCTTCTGCTGTTGTAGCCCATCCGCCTCAAGGTTGTGCGTGCTGTGGCTTCACAAATGCTTTGCTGCATACCTCGGTTGTAACGAGTGGTTATTTCAGTCAAAGTTGCTCTTCTATCAGCTTGACTCAGTCGGCCCATTCTCCTCTGACCTCTAGCATCAACAAGGCATTTTCGCCCACAGGACTGCCGCATACTGGATGTTTTTCCCTTTTCACACCATTCTTTGTAAACCCTAGAAATGGTTGTGCGTGAAAATCCCAATAACTGAGCAGACTGTGAAATACTCAGACCGGCCCATCTGGCACCAACAACCATGCCACGCTCAAAATTACTTAAATCACCTTTCTTTCCCATTCTGACATTCAGTTTGGAGTTCAGGAGATTGTCTTGACCAGGACCACACCCCTAAATGCATTGAAGCAACTGCCATGTGATTGGTTGATTAGACAATTGCATTAATGAGAAATTGAACAGGTGTTCCTAATAATCCTTTAGGTGAGTGTGTGTGTATATATATATATATATATATATATATATAGAGAGAGAGAGAGAGAGAGAGAGAGAGAGAGAGAGATTGTGTAAATGTTAGTGTGTATATATCATGACAAATCTCTGTATAGTTTTGCATTATAATGAATATGACAATGTTATCCCTTAAATGCATGAATGTTTCACCAATCATTATTGCATATTTGGGTCGTTAGCGACCTGTATATATATATCTAACACGTTAATATAAAACTCTCCTGGTATTAGAGTAACAGAAGACTACTTTGAAACCCGTTTAAAAAGTTTTCAGTTGAAAACGGTGTTGTGTAAAGGCCCCTTCATTTGTTTCTCTTCTGTTACCTGTTTCAGTTCTCTTTGTTTCATTTTCCCGCTCTTCATTTGTTACCATGGTTATTGATTAATTAACTGAGTTCATTCGCCCTGTGTCTTTAAATCCTTCAATTTGTTGTTCGGTATTGATTGTGCCTAGCACTTAGTCTCGTTGCATTGCTCCTTTTGTAGTACCTGTTTTTGTGTAATTTATTAAAAATCATGTTGGAATTTGATCATCTCTCTTCGCTATCCTTGTGGAATAGCATTACAACAATTAAAAACATGAGGGGAGGGTCTAAAGTGGTCACAAAAACATTTGACCACACTATTTAATTTGCTTCTAGAAGTATGCTTTACTTCTCTTTTAGAGAGAGTCTAAACTTGATTGGTCTCTCTTTTCTGCTCACAGGGCTCTGCAGATGTTTGCTGACACATTTGATTTGATTACATTATGTTGTAACATGTAGTGACAGGCATCCAAAATCCATATGCAGCCTGAGCATCAAATATGCCACCCTGTCATGCATTGGATTTCTACGCTCTTAACTCTGTGTCATAGCCACCTGGCTCTTGACAGATTTTCATAGTCAAATTCAGATATTCCTGCAAAATCTCTCAATACAGCACACCAGAACTGGAAAGGCAGTAGCATAACTAAAGACATTCAGGTAATAAATAGTTTGACGTATTTAGTTAAATTAGATTACATTTCACCAGGCTGAGGATAAGACTTAAGAGTCATGACAGATGTGTAGTCTTACCTTATCCACATAGTTTTCCTTTACCAAAAAAGTGTTATGTTAAAGTCTGAATGGATGGGAAGATGCCAACAACTTTATTCCAATATTGTGATGTTTTTCAAAGTGAAATGACTTATTGAACAAGAAAAAAAGTATAACGTGATACTTTATTTCATCCAGTTGTTGTTGAGTGGATTGTGAAAAGCGAGTGTTGTATTTGAAGTACAATAAAAGCAGATCTCAACATGATTAGCTCTGACGAACTGCAGTGCACCCTCACGTTATGAAATTTTGATGAACTCTTTCCCCGCCAAACACAGAATTTTCCATTATTTGTGAGAAAATTCTTCCCCGCCAAACAGAATTTCCATGTTTTCATTGTTATACGCTAGGGGGCGCTATTACGCATCTTCTGAATTAGTACAGAATCTCCCGATCAAAACACAGCCGAAGAAGAGACAAAAAACAAGCGACCATATGCAAGCAGATGCATATGTGAAATAACGTGATCGTCAACATTAAAACTCAAATCAAAACTGCCTAATGTTACTGAATGAAATGGCAACCCAAAACGAGCTATCAGAACAGTCAAAACAGTCCTGTACAAGCATTAGGGGTGTTGATGAACTTGATCTACTCCATCTGTGTTTGATCATCGCTCTGAAACTGATCTTGATGTAGTCCTTGACAAAAATGTGATTTTTCTCAGCTTTTTATTCAAAATGTAGCTTTTTTATGAAACTTACCCATATTGATAAAAAGGAATGCCTGAAGCTAGAATAAAACAGGGTTTTTTGTTTAAAAGCTCTTTCTATTGATATATTGCACGCTCAGATATTCATACAACAATATATTCTAGTAATATATTCTCAGTTGCATTACCCATTATTATTACTCATTCCCAACTACATAATGGACATCTTTGAAAGAATTTGAATGGTTTGGACTGAACATGGCTTGTGTTTACTAAAATTTCCACTCAGCTAAAATAATGTTAGTACTGTATCTTATGTGAGTTTCAGCAGGATTTTAGAAAGTTTCTTCCTTTTATTGTCATATTTTCTTTGTTCTCTACCCAGCCTTGATGGTTTTGTCCGCCTTGTTAGTGAGTCTGGAGTAGGGGAGACTGGGGAATGTTATATCACTTTTTGCTTTAACATCTGCAACTCTCTCTCTCTCTCTCTCTCTCTCTCTCTCTCTCTCTCTCTCTCTCTCTCTCTCTCTCTCTCTCTCTCTCTCTCATCTCAAAAGTTTCTTGAATCTGCTACACAAAGTTGTTTAAAAAACTACAGAGTATATAAATGTCAAGTACCCTACAAAGGCTCTCACTCCCTGAGTGGCTTGTAAAATTGATGTTTGTGTCTAAATGCTGTACATTGATTTATCTTTTTTTTTTTAAATCAAGTTTTATGTTTGCAAAAAAAAAAAAAAAAAAAAAAAGCGATATATATAGTTGGAGCTCCTTTGATGACAGAAAATGCGAAGTATCTTGGGGTGAACAATTAGTTATTTTCGCACTGCATTTTTTTTCCAAGTTTGTTTTGTGTTTTCATCTAATGAGACTTCAGTAGATGTCGGCATTGGATGGGGGATGGGTCACGCAAGAAACCAAGCAAGCAAGTACAAATTCAACTGTTTTATCTATTAATTCTAATGTGAGTATAGGACAGCATGGTAACTGAAAATTTTGATGGAACATGTTATGTGCTTCATTAAATCCTGCCCTGGTCAATGGCAGTTCCAAAAAATCAGATTTCCACTTTCCATAATCAATTCCATTTACTGCTACATTGAATCACAATGTGATCGCATTAGTATTCATAAGCACACATATACGTTTCCTACATTTGATAGAACTTGCAATATTTTTTGACATTCTAAAATGTAAGTGCTTTAATGTACAAACGAATGCAGAGATGTACCTGTTACATACAGAGGGACACGGAGAACAGGAGATGGTAATGATGACCAGAGTGACCAGAGAGCTAAGCAGATCAGGTGAGCAGTCAGAGTGAAGATGGCAGGATAGTGCAGATAACTGGATGATGATACTCAATGTCTTTCGTAGGAGAACCAGGAGGACAGAACACTGGAGCCGGGGAGACGATGGAGACAGGGAGACACACTGAAGACAGGGAAGCAGGTAAGTAGCACGGGAGAGTCCTTGAGATAAGCCAACAGGTAAATGTTGTGCAAACGAGACCGGACAGTGACTGTGTGTGTGCACGCGTGGGGCTTAAGTGCAGGTAGGTGTGCGTGATCAGTACTCGGGAGAGGCTGTGCGTGGTGCTTGGGAGTGGGTGGAGCCTGGTGTGCTTGTGACAGTACCAGGGTTATTACAGTTAGCTATTAACATTTTTTTTATAAATTAGATTAATTAAATGTCACATTCAACATAAATTAAATCTCTGATGATTTATTGAAAGATTTATTTAGCCATATAAAGAGTACAAATGACTTCACTTTTATTAGTCCTATTTGGATTTAATTTATAAATAAATAGGTATATGCCTGATGAAGGTCATGAGACCGAAACTTTTTATTAGCAACATTTTGATATATTTTGCAAGTATCGATAGTGTGCGGGATTTCCTTTAATTTTTGAGATGTTTGGATTTTTTTATCCTCTTTCCTATGCTATCTATTACCAACAGCTGTGCGATGGTAATTGCCAATTAATTTATAAATAAATACAAATGAATACATAAAAACAAGTAGAAAAAGTCCTCCTATAGGGATTTTGACTGAATATTAAACTCTGACATCAGAGAACTCAAGCTATAAGTATTAGTTTTCAGATTTTGTCAATATATTGATATTGTATGTTTTAGTGCCTATTCAAGAAAAAAAAAAAATCATCCAGAAAAATACATTTTATGAAAAATGAGAATGAGATCACCCTGAATTCCAGTTGTTAAATATATATATATATATATTAAATCAAATGTAGTTGTATAAATGGTGAGGACAGACACTGCAAAGTTGAGGGGACAATTTTGTGACTATTTGCTCACCTAGTAGAAATCCATAATCAATGAAAAGCTTTCAGGAGACCAAACCAACCTCTGTTAACTGAGCTATGTAAATAGGTAGGACAGAATAATAATAATAATAATAATAATAATAATAATAATAATAATAATAATATATTGTCATTGTAATAGTAGAACGAGATTACATATGAGCATCAATCAACAATGCCATTTCATGAAGTGCTTTGGATCAAACTTCTACATTTATTCAGTGTTAAAATATGCCTAGCTGTAGAACAAGCAATATTCAGTTAAAATGCATGAGATTGAAACAAATTGATTTATTGATGATACATTTATAAACCTGATTATTATGTATTTAAAACACACTATTACAGAAATCTTACCTGTTAACTGTAATAATAATAACTTGTTACATTTATATAGCGCTTTTCTAGGCACTCAGAGTGCTTTACATGGAAGGGGGAAATCTCCTCAACCATCACCAATGTGCAGCATCCACCTGGATGATGCGACGGCAGCCATATTGCGCCAGAACACCAACCACACACAAGCCGATTGGTGGAGAGGAGAGAGAGTGAAGAAACCAATCAGTATATGGGGATTATTAGGAGGCCACGGTGGACAGGGGCCAATGGGCGAATTTGGCCAGGATGCCAGGGTAACACCCCTACTCTTTTTCTGACACAGACCACAAGGTGAGCGCCCTCTGCTGGCCTCACTAACACCTCTTCCAACAGCAACCTGGTTTTCCCAGGAGGTGTCCCATCCAGGTGCTGACCAGGCTCAGCCCTGCCTAGCTTCAGTGGGAAACCAGTTTTGGGTTGCAGGGTGATATGGCTGCTGGCTGGTATGACTGACAAATATGCATCGTGTTAAGTTTAATAGTCTGTATATGTTAAGATGTATATGTTATTATATGTGTAACAGTTAGGTTTTCATTTTGTTTGGTGAACATTAAGGTTGTTGATTATTTATTCATTTGGTTCCTTTTTCCTCTGTGTAGTTTCTCTCTCCTTAGTAGTTATAGTGACTGATTATGCTTTTGTTTCCCTCCAAAGTAACCTATGATTTTTACCTATGTCTCATTTAGTTCCTTGTTTGACCTTGTGTATATATACCTCTCAGTTGTGTTGGTCGGTTTTTGTTGATCTATTGTGTGATTTTGATTCCTGAGATTATTTGTGTTGACCCTCTTTTATGTTTTATGGCTCTGACCGTAACACCCACAGATCATTTATACCTTGTTGTAAATGCCCAATTTTTGAGTGGAAGGAAAAACATGCTGTTTTCGTGCATGTATCTTTAAATGCAAATGAGCTGCTACTTCCCACACCGTTTTCCAGAAGGGGGCGGAAAACATTCCTCGGATACTCTGACAAAAAAACTAAAATATCTGTTTAGTTTTGATTTTCATCCCTATCATGTTCACGCTTGCGTGCCATTGCAGTTCTTCATCATCATGAAAGTTTATTATCTGCATATGTTTTAAAGCCATATCAGTCTAAACTTCTGATATATGGTTTTCTGAGCGTATACATTCGAAACACATGCACAGAAAGGCGTGTGCCGTGAATATTAAACTAACTTCTCTTTCACGTGTTATTGCGCTTAAACTGTCAAAAACACACAAGGTTATGTAAAAAATACACAAAGTTCACATAACTTTGTGAACGTTATGTCTGTGAATGTAAACAGCAAATAAAGAAATCCCATGTGTACATTAGATCTGTATATTACAGTTTTTCTGAATTACTAAAACACATTTCTTGAAATTTACGTTACTTTCTCAAAACAGTAAACACAAACTCCCAAATTCAAGGGACTTGCCAGATCAAAAAAATGGTTCAAAACTATATTATCATTACACAAAACCAAACACTGTCAAAGTCAGCCAATGCATTAGCACTATGAAGCAATCATTACATCATTACACACTACATTAAAAACACTACACTCTGGGCATATGCATATATATATATATATATATATATATATATATATATATATATATATATATATATATATATATATATATGTAGAGTACTTGCACATTCCTGCACTTATCAAAACTTAACACAAAGAAAATCTGCATCTAAATATTTTTTTTTTTTTTTTTTTTTTTTTTTTTTTTTACAGTAGGCTAATTATTATCAGCAGGCTGTAACTATACAGTAGGCTGATTATTGTCAATCATTCATTCTGCCTCAGCATCTTGCCTCTGGGCATGGTCTGGCCACTGGACTTCATCTACTTCACAGGCAATCCTCCCTCTTGCTAAACAACATGGAAAGAATCCTTTAGATTCCACTCCTATGTTGTCACACACTGCATCCATTATGATTTTCCTGGGTATAAGGGTTTCTGTCATACACCTTCCACCGCCATGCTGAGAAAAAATCTTCTATAGGATTGAGGAAGGGAGAGTATCTTGGGAGGCACACATTTATAAAATGTGGGTTATTGGTAAACCATTCACAAATTCTTGGACCACGGTGAAAATTCATCCTGTAGAGCATCCAGAAATGTTATAAGCCCACTTATAGTCTTTGGTGATTTCAACCTTTATAATTGCACATTGACCAATAATGTTGCGACCTCTCCTTCTCCTCTTCGTGATATGGGTGAAAGCAGGGCCGATTGAAGGAATTTGGGGGCTCCAATCAAAATTGACAAAATTGACAACAGATGACTATAATACCTTGTTAAATAGTTAATAAACAGTACCAGTGATACTGTGGGTTGTCCTGATACTGTAATTCAAAATGTAACAGTGTAAAAATTGGCACACAAAATAAAGTAACTGTTGAAGATCCATTGGTAACTTACACTCACCTAAAGGATTATTAGGAACACCTGTTAAATTTCTCATTAATACAATTATCTAATCAACCAATCACATGGCAGTTGCTTCAATGCATTTAGGGGTGTGGTCCTGGTCAAGACAATCTCCTGAACTCCAAACTGAATGTCAGAATGGGAAAAAAAGGTGATTTAAGCAATTTTGAGCGTGGCATGGTTGTTGGTGCCAGACGGGCCGGTCTGAGTATTTCACAATCTGCTCAGTTACTGGGATTTTCATACACAACCATTTCTAGGGTTTACAAAGAATGGTGTGAAAAGGGAAAAGGGAAAAACATCCAGTATGCGGTAGTCCTGTGGAAATGTAGTACGAAAATGCCTTGTTGATGCTAGAGGTCAGAGCAGAATGGGCCAACTGATTCAAGCTGATAGAAGAGCAACTTTGACTGAAATAACCACTCGTTACAACCGAGGTATGCAGCAAAGCATTTGTGAAGCCACAACACGCACAACCTTGAGGCGGCTGGGCTACAACAGCAGAAGACCCCACCGGGTACCACTCATCTCCACTACAAATAGGAAAAAGAGGCTACAATTTGCATGAGCTCACCAAAATTGGACAGTTGAAGACTGGAAGACTGATGAGTCTCGATTTCTGTTGAGACATTCAGATTCTGGCAGTCAGAATTTGGCGTAAACAGAATGAGAACATGGATCCATCATGCCTTGTTACCACTTTGCAGGCTGGTGGTGTAATGGTGTGGGGGATGTTTTCTTGGCACACTTTAGGCCCCTTAGTGCCAATTGGGCATCGTTTAAATGCCACGGCCTACCTGAGTATTGTTTCTGACCATGTCCATCCCTTTATGACCACCATGTACCCATTCTCTGATGGCTACTTCCAGCAGGATAATGCACCATGTCACAAATCTCGAATCATTTCAAATTGGTTTCTTGAACATGACAGTGAGTTCACTGTACTAAAATGGCCCCCACAGTCACCAGATCTCAACCCAATAGAGCATCTTTGGGATGTGGTGGAACGGGAGCTTCGTGTCCTGGATGTGCATCCCACAAATCTCCATCAACTGCAAGATGCTATCCTATCAATATGGGCCAACATTTCTAAAGAATGCTTTCAGCACCTTGTTGAATCAGTGCCACGTAGAATTAAGGCAGTTCTGAAGGCAAAAGGGGGTCAAACACAGTATTAGTATGGTGTTCCTAATCCTTTAGGTGAGTGTATAAAATTAATGTCATATTTGCATAAACTGTCACTACCGTATATCCCGACACTAGCACATTAAGATAAGCTATGAAAAAATCTTGTTCCTCTGCCTCTTTCTGGTTAAATAATGTTTATAATAATAGTTAATATAGCATGCTATATTAACTATTTCAGGTTATTTATGCCTAGCATAAATAATAGTTAGTATAGCATGCTATGCCACTTTCATCAAAACCTATTACAAAGCTATAGCAATGTCATGTCATTAAATACGATAAACAGTGATTCTGGAACAGATCTGCATCTTCTTTATCCCGTTAAAAACCATATTACAGTATGTAACCATATTCTGTCTGTTCGAAAAAAAAGTTGCACTAACTACTCGTTACAAGCAGCATTTGCCGTCAGGCAGGTAGCTAACATAAACATATTTTTGCTAGGCTACCTGCTGCAAAATCACACCATTTTTGTACAAGACAAGTAGAGCTATTTTATCCAGTGTAATTTATCACTTACCACTATCTTGTTTTTTCTTATACTCCTCTTCCTTTCTCTTTTTTTTCTTTTCTGGCTTCCTGAAGCATAATTCTGCTTAATGATGACTGCCGAGGAGGTTTTGTAATTTGCCGTCAGCAGAGATAACGTGGTTGGCTGGCTGCTGTCAGCGGCTACTGAGAGGGGCCCCCTTGAGGGGGATCCCGATAACAGTGTCATTGCACTTTAGTGCATTGACTATCAAAGGGGCGCTCACACAGTTTGTCGTTGTATTTTATTCTTAACCTGTCGTTGTCCTGGGGCCCCAGGCCAGCTCGGGACCTCAAGCAATTGCTTGGTTTGCTTGCCTTGTCGCGACGGGCCTGGGTGAAAGATCTGGCCTGGAGGCTGACCATTTCAGTACCCGGATCCTTCTTCTACGCAGCCATGATGTTGTAACTGATGCAGTATGTGGTCTGCCATTGTCATGTTGGAAAATGCAAGGTCTTCCCTGAAAGAGACGACGTCTGGATGGGAGCATATGTTGTTCTAGAACTTGGATATGCCTTTCAGCATTGATGGTGCCTTTCCAGATGTGTAAGCTTCCCATGCCACACACACTCATGCAACCCCATACCATCAGAGATGCAGGCTTCTGAACTGATAACAACTTGGGTTGTCCTTGTCCTCTGTAGTCCAGATGACATGGCGTCCCAGTTTTCCAAAAAGAACTTCAAATTCTGATTGGTCTGAAAACAGAGCAGTTTTCCACTTTGCCACAGTCAATTTTAAATTAGCCTTGGCCCAGAGAAAACGCCTGCGCTTCTGGATCATGTTTAGATATGGCTTCTTTTTTGACTTGTGTTCACCGACAAAGTTTTCTGGAAGTATTCCTGAGCCCATGTTGTGATTTCCATTACAGTAGCATTCCTGTATGTGATGCAGTGCCGTCTAAGGGCCCGAAGATCACGGGCATCCAGTATGGTTTTCCGGCCTTGACCCTTACGCACAGAGATTGTTCCAGATTCTCTGAATCTTTGGATGGTATTATGCACTATAGATGATGAGAACTTCAAACTCTTTGCAGTTTTTCTCTGATAAACTCCTTTCTGATATTGCTCCAGTATTTTTGGCCGCAGCATTGGGGGAATTGGTGATCCTCTGCCCATCTTGACTTCCCATTCAGTCGGTCACTCTCGACGCCACGTCGGAGTACCGACGAATAGGAATCTCGCTCGCGAGAGCCAATCTACTTCGAGTGTAACTAAAACGAGCCAATGCACATTGGCATGCAATGATTGCACCAGGTGCTCATGCCACGCTGTGCGGGTATAAATGAGACACAGGTGATTGCATCAAATTAGCATTTTGCTTCGAGCCGAGTGGTAGATGGTTACGCCAGCTATCACTCCCTACCGCAGTGACTGACGCGAGCCGCCTTTGAAGCGATCTCTTCAGTCAGTGTTGGTGTGGCGGCACTGCAGCGGGTCGTGTGGTTTCGATCATCTCTCTTTGTTGTTCGTTAGAACGATCACAAGGGCTGTTCTCACAGCTGGTTCGGTGCGCTAGGTGGAGAGCGCTAAAAGCCGCTTTCCACGGCTGGTAAGAGCGCCTCGTGAGAGAGAGCGCGCACGTCAGGCTGCACTACCCCTGACTGTGTCGCCGCGACCCTCCCCTGCGTGCTTCAGCACCAAGGAGAGCGTCCTTCTGAAAGAGCTTGCACAGATAGAGCTTGCGCTCTTTTCAAGATGACATTCTATCTGTGTGTTTCTGGATGCGGTGGTTTCCTGTCACCGAGGGATGGTCATCAGCGCTGTATCTCGTGTTTGGGCGTTCAGCACGCTGAGGCAGCGCTGGTGGATGAGTCATGTTCTCACTGCGGGAACATGACCATCTCGGAGTTGCGATCGTGGCTCCGTCTCGCAAGGGGGCGGAGCCCCCGTGCCTCTGCTCTCGATCTAACCCTCCTCAGAGGGTTACTTCAGGCAGTAGCCCGGCTGATTTGAGGGTTACAGTGAGCGCGTTTCCCCCAGGGAACCAACCCCCGGGGAACCCTCATCCCTCTCGCACTCCGCAGCCAGTAGAGCTGCCATTGGAACGCGGTGGGCCGTCCACGAGATGTGCACCATCCGTATCCTTTGGGGCTCCCCTTGAGGACCAGATGTCCATCGCTGCATCGGAGGGAGGGTCAGAACTCTCTGGAGAGGATGTGTCGGCGCAGGGGGCTCCTCCGGGTAGACCCGCTGTGCCCGATACTGATCCAGAGATGATGGCTATGCTTGCCCGGGCCGCCGAGAGAGTCGGGCTCGTGTGGAACCCTCCACCGTGTCCTGAACCCTCAAGGCTGGATGATTGGTTTCTCGGGGTGGCCCGTGCTGGTTCTCAGCGCCCCACCCCGGTGCCTTTTTTCCCGGAGGTGCACGAGGAGCTCACAAGGTCGTGGACGGCACCTTTTACTGCCCGAAACCGGCCTAGTGGATCCTCCTCCCTCACCACCCTCGATGGCGGACCTGCAAAGGGATACACGCAGGTTCCTCCCGTGGAACGGGCCGTTGCTATGCAACTGTGCCCTAACTCCACTTCCAGGGGGAACCCGTGTCTTCCCTCCAGGGCCTGTAGGTACTCGTCCGATCTGATCGGGAAGGCCTATCAGGCTTGTGGAGAGGCAGGCTCCGCCTTACACGCTATGGCGTTGTTGCAGGTCCATCAGGCCCAGGCACTGAAGGCCCTGCACGAGGGTGGTCACGATCCCGCAGTTCTTCAGGAACTGAGAACCGCGACGGACCTCGCGCTTCGTGCGACGAAGGTTACGGCGCGGGCCGTGGGTCGTGCGATGTCCACCATGGTGGTCCAGGAACGCCATCTCTGGCTGTGTCTGGCGGACATGAGGGAGACCGACAAAGTCAGGTTCCTTAACTCCCCCGTCGCCCAGACTGGCCTTTTCGGCGACGCGGTCCAGAACTTCGCCCAGCAGTTCTCGGCGCGCAGAAGCAGACTGAGGCGATCAGTCACATCCTGCCACGGGCGGTCAGCTGCTGTCTCCACCCGCCGCCCGGCAGCGCTCAGCCTGCTCGCCGCCGAGGGCGGCGCCTGCGTCTGCCTCCGCTCCCGCGCCGCAGCAGCAGCCTCCACCCAAGCGGTGTCGTGGAGCCGGGCGCAAGCAGGCCGCCCCGCCCGTCCAGGGGCCTGCCAAGAGGGGTGGCAAGGCCAAGGGCAAGCGCTCCTGAGACGGGCGACCCGGAGATGAGGAGGACTGCTCTTCTGGAGACGGTGACCGCACCGCTCCATCCCCCGGAGGAGGGCCAGGAGGAGAATCTTGTGTTCCGTTTTCTTTCTGTTCCGCCGCTGGGCTCAGCCCCAGCGGTACCCAAATTCTCAATAAAGAGCAGTTTCTTCCATCTCCGGGTCCTCAGGGGCTCGGAGAGTTGTGGCCGGTCAAACGCCGGACCACACTCATCCTCCTCCTTCGCCAGCAGGCAGCAGTGGACGTCCCCCTCAGGTTCCTGCTGCCCACCTGTGGAATCAGGGAAGTGTGGCACGGCACACTCACCTCGCTGGGGGGCCGCCTCCACGAGACAGCCGCCCCAGCCCGGTACCTGCATTCCACCGCGCTGCCCCACGGTGGGTACGCCGGTGGTCCCTATGGTCCCGCTTTGTACGGTCCCTGGGAGCCTGGCTAGCGCTCCCGCTCCGTCTCGCTGGCTCATTCGGACCATCAGGCTCGGCTACGCGATTCAGTTCGCCCGGCGCCCCCCCAGGTTCAAGGGCGTCCGCTTCACTTCGGTGAATGCCACAGATGCCCATGTCCTGCGTGCGGAGATCGCTGTCCTGCTGGCGAAGGACGCGATAGAGCCGGTCCTCCAGCCGATATGAAGACCGGCTTCTACAGCCCGTACTTCATTGTACCCAAGAAAACCGGTGGGTTACGGCCAATCTTGGACCTGCGAGTCCTGAATCGGAGCCTCCACAAGCTACCGTTCAAGATGCTCACGCAGAAACGCATTTTCGAATGCATCCGTCCCCAAGATTGGTTTGCAGCGATCGACCTGAAGGACGCGCGCATTTTCATGTCTCGATCCTTCCTCGACACAGGCCATTTCTGCGCTTTGCGTTCGAGGGTCGAGCATATCAGTACAAAGTCCTGCCCTTCGGGCTGGCCCTGTCCCCCCGTGTCTTCACGAAAGTCATGGAGGGGGCCCTCGTGCCCATGAGAGAACAGGGCGTTCGCATCCTCAACTATCTCGACGACTGGCTTATTCTAGCACAGTCCAGGGATCAGTTGTGCGAACACAGGGACCTGGTGCTCAGACACCTCAGCCAGTTGGGTCTTCGGGTCAACTGGGAAAAGAGCAAACTCACCCCCGTGCAGAGGATCTCTTTTCTCGGTATGGAGTTGGATTCGGTCGAGCGGACAGCGCGCCTCACAGAGGAGCGTGTTCAGTCGATGCTGAACTGCCTGAACACGTTTCAAGGCAGGATGGCGGTTCCACTGAAATAGTTTCAGAGGCTCCTGGGGCATATGGCAGCCGCGGCAGCAGTAACGCCGCTCGGCCTGCTTCATATGAGACCGCTTCAGCATTGGCTACACGCCGAGTCCCGAGATGGGCGTGGCAACGCGCACTCACCGGTGAGCATCACACCGCCTGTCGCCAGTCCTTCAGTCCGTGGTCCGACCCTCGTTCCTTCGGGCTGGAGTGCCCCTGGAACAGGTGTCCAGGCATGCTGTGGTTTTCACGGATGCCTCCGCCACGGGCTGGGAGCCACGCATAACGGGCATGCAGTGTCAGGGGTTTGACGGGCCCGCACCTGCATTGGCACATCAATTGCCTCGAGTTGCTAGCAGTACATCTTGCTCTGAGCCGCCTCAAAGGGCGGTTACGGGGCAAAGATGTACTGGTCCGCACGACAACACTGCGACCGTTATGCGTATATCAACCGACAAGGTGGTCTGCGCTCCCGTCGCAACTCGCCCGCCATCTCCTCCTCTGGAGTCAGAAGTGTCTGAGGTCGCTTCGGGCCATTCATGTACCTGGTGTGCGCAACCGTGTGGCCGACGAGCTCTCACGAGCTGCGCTCCCAGGGGAGTGGCGACTCCACCCCCAGGTGGTTCAGCTGATCTGGAGACAGTTCGGGGTGGCACAGGTCGACCTGTTTGCTTCCCCAGAAACGTCCCACTGCCAGTGGTTCTATTCGCTGACCGAGGGTACACTCGGCACGGATGCCCTTGCGCACAGCTGGCCCCAGGGGCTGCGCAAATATGCGTTTCCCCCAGTGAGCCTACTTGCACAGACACTGTGCAAGGTCAGGGAGGACGAGGAGCAGGTCCTGTTGGTGGCGCCGTACTGGCCCAACCGGACCTGGTTCCCGGAACTTATGCTCCTCGCGACAGCCCCTCCTTGGCCGATTCCTCTGAGGAAGGACCTTCTGACTCAGAGACGGGGCACCCTGTGGCACCCGCGTCCAGACCTGTGGAAGCTTCATGTCTGGCTCCTGGATGGGACGCTGGAGGTTCTAGGTGACTTACCCCAAGAGGTAGTTAACACCATCACTTCGGCACGTGCACTGTCTACAAGACAGGCTTACGCCTCGAAGTGGAACCTGTTCGTCGAGTGGTGTTCTTCTCGCCGAGAAGACCCCGAAGATGTTCGATCGCGTCTGTGCTTTCCTTCCTGCAACAAGGGTTGGAGCGTAGGCTGTCCCCTCCACCCTCAAGGTCTATGTTGCTGCTATATCCGCCTATCACGACCACGTAGAAGGTGAGACGGTTGGGAAGCACGACCTGGTCGTCAGGTTCCTTAGGGGCGAGACGGTTAAATCCTCCTCGACCCCCCTCCATACCCTCTTGGGATCTTGCTCTGGTGCTCCGAGCACTCCAGAATGCCCCATTCGAGCCTTTGCAGTCAGCAGAGCTAAAGATTCTGTCTATGAAGACTTTGCTGTTGGCTGCATTGGCCTCCATCAAGAGGGTAGGGGACCTGCAGGCATTTTCGGTCGACGAATCGTGCCTAGAGTTCGGGCCGGAAATACCCACGTGGTACTAAGGCCCCGGCCTGGCTATGTGCCCAAGGTTCCTACCACTCCCTTCAGGGACCAGGTGGTGAACCTGCAAGCGCTGCCCCCGGAGGAGGCAGACCCAGCCTTAGCTTTGCTCTGTCCCGTCCACGCTCTGCGGATCTACGTGGATAGAACTCAAAGCTTCAGAACCTCAGATCAGCTCTTTGTCTGTCACGGAGGCCAGCAGAAGGGAAAGGCTGTCTCCAAGCAGAGGATGGCCCACTGGATAGTGGATGCCATCACCTTGGCTTACCAAGCACAAGGTGTGCCCTGTCCGCTCGGGAGTGCGAGCACACTCTACTAGAAGTGTTGCATCCTCCTGGGCGCTGGCACGTGGCGCCTCGCTGTCAGACATCTGTAGAGCTGCGGGCTGGGCGACACCCAACACGTTCGCTAGATTCTATAGCCTACGTGTAGAGCCGGTCTCCTCCTGTGTTCTCACCTCAAACGGGTAGAAGCACTGAGAGGCCCCGGCTCTTGTCGGCTTGCTGCGCTCCGGCGCCTTATTCTCCAGAAGCAAACTCTGTGAGTCCTCCATCTCCTCGGTGTCGGACGTCGCGGGCGCCGGGCATCAGGCCCCTTGCCGCTGAATCCTTGAGAACCGGTAATGGGCTGGGCTTATATGAGTGACCCTGCAGGGATCCCATATATTCTTCCACGGTCGCTCCTGTACGGGAAGCCCGTGTCTTTCCCTTTGGGAGAGCCTTTCCGTCACCGGGACTGAGCCCCTCCTCCCTTGCGGCTACGGCTCAGCTTTGTACTCCACATAACTCCTCCGGGTACGATGTGGGCTCCGCAGCGCCCCTTTTCTAGGGCACGCTTTCCCAGTGTCATCCAATAATCACTGAGCAGGGTCATGCGGAACAGCAGTGGTGGACTTCCTGGTGTGAGCCCCATCTCATCAAGTAAGAGAGCTCAGGCGGCTCACACTGGGCACTGGAAGGGGGCAGAGGCCATGGCACTTTGGTAGGGATTCCTATTCGTCGGTACTCCGACGTGGCGTCGAGAGTGACCGACTGAATGGGAACGTCTCGGTTACGTATGTAACCCTCGTTCCCTGAAGGAGGGAACGGAGACGCCACGTCCCGTCGCCATGTCCTCTGTACCCTGCTGGGGTGCCGGCCTACCTACTCGGCTCCTCAGCAAAAGGCTAATTTGATGCAATCACCTGTGTCTCATTTATACCCGCACAGCGTGGCATGAGCACCTGGTGCAATCATTGCATGCCAATGTGCATTGGCTCGTTTTAGTTACACTCGAAGTAGATTGGCTCTCGTGAGCGAGATTCCTATTCGTCGGTACTCCGACGTGGCGTCTCCGTTCCCTCCTTCAGAGAACGAGGGTTACATACGTAACCGAGACGTTCTGAGAGACACTGCCACTCTGAGAGGCTCTTTTTATACCCAATCATGTTGCCAATTGACCTAATAAGTTGCAAATTGGTCCTCCAGCTGTTCCTTATATGCACATTTAACTTTTCCGGCCTCTTATTGCTACCTGTCCCAACTTTTTTGGAATGTGTAGCTGTCATGAAATCCAAAATGAGCCAATATTTGGCATGACATTTCAAAATGTCTCACTTTCAACATTTGATGTGTTATCTATGTTCTACTGTGAGTAAAATATAAGTTTATGAGATTTGTAAATTATTGCATTCCTTTTTTTATTCACAATTTGTACAGTGGAAAGACTCACACTGTTGATTCCTTTAAAATTCACGTTGTCTGTTGTATTTCACAACAGTCGAATTGCATTACTTTAAAGGACCATATTGACAATGAGAGTCTCCTGTTTTTGTGAGAAAATACCTCTCCTTCCACCCTCATGTGGCAGTCTTTTAATTCCACAAAAATATAATTTTGTTATCCGTTAAGTGTACACAGTGCAAAACTGTATTGACATGTTTCCCCAAATATGGACTGTGCAATCCAGGCAAAGTACAAGCAAGGAAGTTTTTTTTTTTTTTTTTCTGTTCCACTTTCTAGAGTTTTGGTGGAGTGACTAACTGAGACATTCTACTGAATACTGTACTGTAAGTTTCAGGGACCAAAAATGATTTATCTGTTTAAATTAAATTTATCTGTTTTCTTCTCTGAATGTCCTGACTATGGAAGCCACAAAGGACCTGCTTATATTAGGTTGAACACGTAGTCCTGCTTCCCTCATACTTATTCCATGAATCAGAATATAGTATATGATTGTTGCTCTGATTTCATTGGAAATTATGGCTGCTCCTCCTCCTCCTCTGCCCTCCATTGTGGAAAATCACACATTTGTATTTGACCTGGCTTTAGGTGTGTTCGACATCGGCTGCGACTGGATATAACCGACTGGCGAGAGTAGCCGCATGCAGGCGTGGAGGAGCTGCAAACGGAGACATGAAGTCGGACACTTTCTGTGTCCCGTAGTGACACTCGCGCTGTGTTTGTATACTTTATCACAGCTGCAGTGAAATAAATGCAATATTTGTCAAATTCACAGATGTTTAAGAGACATTTTCATTCAATACTTCAATACTGCTTACAGTTTTTCTCAATTGTTTACACACAAATACTGGTACTTGAGACACAATGACCACAACATGTAACTCATGCACCAACCCCCTGAACCAATTCTGCTAAACTACAAGCAGGAGGAGGCATCAGCCCTGCACATTTTGTATTTCTCCCTTATCAGACACACCCAATTTAGTTCTTGCAGTCTCTACTAATGATATGTAGCCTGGTTAAAACCAGACCAGACTCAGTAGTAACTGAGTTATGGTCTGGCAAAGCTTCATAGACAAATAATTTCCAAAGGGGGCGTCACCAACGGACGTCGCTCAAATGCCTCTGGGCGCAATTGGATATACCTAAAACCAATCAGAGCGATGAAGGAGAAACATCTGAGACTCTGACAGCAATTCTCTGTTTTTAATGAAAAGGAAAAGTTTAAATCGCTTAAAACAGACACGATAGCTGATTCGAACGAGTGATGTTCCACGGCGGCATCCATCTTTGTAATGTACAAAATCTGCTTCACCGTCGCTGCTCTGTCGTCATCGTGTAAAGCCCGCCCCATCGTTTCTGATTGTTAGATTAGAAATGGGCTTGAATGGGCTCTTTGCAAAAAAAGGAAAGAAAAAAAAATTTATTTGTGAGCATTAGTGGAACTGAAGGTTTTAGAATAAACACGCGTGATCACTGTCATGCGGTGAATCCAGCCAATCGTGGAACAGCTGTGTCGTCATCAGAGCTCATGCAGCTGCTCTGGAGAAGCTGTGCAAAATGCACCAGCCGACAGCTCTCTAATTGCTCTAGTGCTTTGTTGACACAAGTCGGACAACATTTCAAACCGGCATGCACTGCTTCAAGTCAGCCGCTGATCGGTCTGTGCATCGCTGTATGAAGTCGAAAAAAGCCTCTTATATCCTGTTTACTGATTGGGTTCAGCACATCACTGATTGGACACGTGTGTTAACAATGACAACAGTGTGTTAGTTGTGTTTAATTTTTGAGGCCTGCGTGCATGTCATTCTGGGTCAAAGTGCACCACACTGCTAAATGTGTTTTTTTTAATGAGAATGTGTTTATAGTTTTGCAAAATGGGTGATTCAGATTTGCAAAATGTGTCTAACCACAGGAACAGTGTTTAAAGTTTTGCCAACCGTGTTTTTCAGTCAATTAAGTTGTTTTGACAGTTGACATTTTTTTTTAGAATTTGAGGTTTAGTGTTTTAGCAAGTGAAAGCGGCGTAATATACAGTACCTGCTGCTATATGTGACCCTGGACCACAAAACCAGTCATAAGTCGCATGGGTATATTTATGGCTATAGTCAACAATACATTATACATATAAAATTATTGATTTTTCTTTTATGCCAAAAATCATTAGGATAGAGATCATGTTCCATGAAGATACTTTGTAAACATATATATATAAAAAATATTAGTAGTAGTAATATGCATTGTTAAGTTCTTCATTTGTACAACTTTAAAGGCGATTTTCTCAGTATAATTATTATTATTATTATTATTTTGCACCCTCAGATTCCAGATTTTCAAATAGTTGTATCTTGGCCAAATATTATCCTATCCTGACAAACCATACATCAATAGAAAGCTTATTTATTCAGATGATGTATAAATCTCAATTAAAGGGTCCAGGGTCACATATATGCTGTTAATTTGAATCAATCAAAATCATTTAGGCTACTGCTCTTGATTGAATTAACTTTAGTAGCTTTAATAAGAATACATTTCTTACCTGGGGGTATTCCAGAAAGCAAGGTTAACCTACAGTCATATATACCTTAAGCTCTCAGTTGATTAACCCAAACCTTGCTTACTCGAGGTATGCTGGTTCCAAACACGAGTCCTGGAGTAAGTTCAGACAACCCAGAGTATGTTAACCGTGAACAGACCAGACATTCTCAACAGAGCGACGAATCGATGATTCACCATGGAAACAGACGCTTAAAGAAAGAGCTGCCATTCTACTTCCTCTTTTGTTTAATGGCGAGTTACATAACCTACTTAGTGCACATCGCCACCTATTTGGTGGTTGTGCAATCAAAATTTATTTTTATTTTTTTACTTTTGTTTAATAACTATTCTTTATTCACTGAGAATAAGGATTATATTGTTTGATGCTAATTCATTGAATGCAGATCCATGTGTGAGATGACAATAAAATAAATAATACATATATTTGAATTGAATTAACATTTAAACATTACCTTGTTGTAATAGTGCTTTAGTATTAATATATAATATTGTATATTATATAACTGTAACTATATAACAAAGTTGAGGTTATCCGCTTAATTACTCTTAAACATACCCGGCTATGTCACATAACCTGCTTTCTGGAATACCCCCCTGAATGCTGCTGTTAAATGCTCTGGCGAGGAGATAAACATGGCGGACTTTGTACAGCTCACTCAGGGCGAAGGCGAGGTCTATACTAACAGGGCAGAGTTCATCAGCAGTCGTGGGCAGGGCCTAAGCATATGTGACATCCCATTGCATAGAAATGGCAAATGGCTTGTTCTGAGATACTGCTTATGATTTATGGGGATTAAAAAAAAGAGGAGTGGGTACATTTTTACCATTACAGAGTGGTTGTGTACACACACTGCCGACACATTTGTGTTCAAAAAAGTGAATTTTGCATAATAGGTCCCCTTTAAGTTTAATTTATCTTCTCTGTCTTCATTGTGCATAGCTACCAGCACACACGAAACAGAAGAACCGACCAACATCTATGGATTTACCAGCTGTTCGCCTCCTCTTGCTCATTCAGGAGGAGCAATCCCTCGAGGACCACACCACAGACTTTTTGGATTTAGCATTTCATATTCATTACCTTGACAGTGGAAGTAAAAACCAAGATCTCATTCCCAAGTGATGGTCCTCGAGGGAAATGTATGGATCATGTTAAGCAGGTGCTAGTTGCATGTGGATCCTCGTTCACCATAATAGAGCCCAATGAAGAGGATATCACCAGCCCCGCACCTGCACCTTGAGTTGGTTACGGAATTGGAAAAAGTAATTTCACAAAGTCTCCAGTCATTGCTGGTCCCACTCAGCACTAAATATCCTTCGTCACCACTGGTCCGACCAAGTTCCAAGCATCCTTCATCGCCGCAGGACCCGACCAGCTCCAAGTCTCCTTTGTTGCGGCTGATCCCACCCAGCTCCATGTGTCCTTGGTCGCCGCTGGTTCCACACAACTCCAAGTCTCTTTCGTCGCCATTGGTCCCGCCCAGATCCAAGTCTCTTTCGCCATTGCTGGTCCTGCCCAGCTCCATGTGTCCTTAATCATCACTGGTCCAAGTTCCTCAGCCCCGCCTCCGCTAGCTCCCTTCAGTTCCTCAAATCATCTGTTGGCTCTGCTATGCTCGTCACGTTGGCTCCGGCTTGGCCTCCAGGTCTTACAGTGTCACCTGGTCCATCTGTCTCTTCAGTTCTGCCTGGGTCTCCAGCTCTCCTGGTTCCACTGCTGTTGGTCAGGTTCCTGATTCCATCCTGTCTCCTCCCTCCATCTCCTCTCCACCATGGGCTTTCATCCTGGCAGTCCTCTGGGTCTCTCATTGGCTCCTTTCTCCAACTCCTTCCTGGCTTCTTCCTCCATTGTCTCATCCCTGCCTCCTCTCTCCCTCGTCTCCTCTTCATTGTCTCCCTCTGCCGGCACCATGTCCTCCTCCAGGACCACCATCTCTCCTAGTGCCTCCATGTCATAGTGACTGATTGTGCCTTTGTTTGTCTCCATAGCAACCAATGTTTTTTACCAGTTCCTTTTTTGACTATGTATATTCCATCAGTTTTCTGTTGTGTTGGACGGTTCTTGTTGATGTATTGTGTGATTTTGGTTCCTGATATTATTCTAATGTTTTTTTCTACGTTTCGTTAAGTTTAATAAAGACTGTTATTTATATGTTCTTTGACTTTATCATGCACAGGTACCATCGCATGTAACAATATATTATTCAAATAAATATTTAGGCCTAAGTATGATTTTAAGTTAGATCTATGATTTTGGAGCAAGTCACTTTGGAAACTTCAATAAATGGTCTTTTTGGACTGAGAGAGTTTTGAGTTCTGAAAATCACAGCATATTACACAATATGACCTCTTTAATAAAGCTGCATTTGTCCAAATTTGTGAGCATCCCACACATGCAGTCATTTTAAATCTCAGGGGAGGATTTTCTGCTATGAAGGTCTTCATTAAACTGTGGGTGTGTTAATGCACAGTTCTTACCATTTGTGTGCACAGAGCCAATTATAGGTTATATTGACTAGAAAGCTGTAATCTGAACAGATGGGACGGGTATGAGCATAAATCATTTCAGCACCTACTGTGCTGTTTACCAAATATGACATGTAATGTCAGTAGCTTTTGAGTCTCAGTTCACATTACATGTAGTTTGATGTACATGTAGCATGATAATGTTTATCAGTACTACTGTATGGATCTTGGATAGATTTTACAGAGCCAGAGCAACAGTGTAAATAAACATTCCTCCTGATATTTAAATAACTGATATTTTAAGAATGATCCTTTTCAGGATTAAAATGTCAGCATTCCAAGTAATATCATTTATATTGCATGTATGCATGTGACACATGCTTTAATCCAAAGTGGCTTACATTGCATTAAAGGTATACATTTTATCACTTCTTGCAAGAGGTGCTAACATAATGGCCCCATTGATGGCTCTGGATTGGATTTGATGGATGGGACAGTAGTAGAGCATCCATTCATTAACTCCCTGTAGATACTTCATGAACCCTTGAACCAGTGGGCTTCTTTTTCCAAGCACCTCAGGCTGGGAGCTAATTAAAAACCTAGTTGATAGTATCTTTTGCATTTTTAAAGATTGCTGTAGATCTATGATACTCACCTGCTGCTCTGCCTCACATTGTTTTATGGCTTTCTTCTGTGAAACAAAATAAGATATTTTGAATTATATTTAAACTGTTCTCATGTCTAAAACAACATAAACATATTTTTATCTTTTTATTCTATGGACAAATGGACATTTCACAAATTCACCCATTGCATTTTAACAATATAAAGAGAAACATTAAGACATTTTTAATATTGAGCAGTGGTTATATTAGACTGCATGACAGTTAACTTTGATTTCCAGAGAGATCATAGACGGGATTTTGCCTTCTGAAATGCCGCCTCTGCAAGTTTTCTACTCTGCCTTATTTTTTTCTGCACTTTATATCAAGCCTGTTGTTTTTTTCCCCCCACACATTCATTTTACATCTCACCGTGACTCATCACCTGGAGGGGAATAAAGTGATAACCTCAGTCACATTCCCAGAGTTTAAATACAAAACAGTGAATGTTCACACACAAGCTTTTTTTAACATATACATATATAATCACAGAAAAATTCATGAAGCATGCTCATGCTGTCTTTGTCTCTGGCTCACTGATTTCCATACACACTCTTACACACTAACACCCTCAGTTGAGCTTTTCTCTGATGCAGTGCTTTGTGGACAGCTAATATTAATGGCCTATTAAGTGAAAATGTGATTCAACTTAATGTTATTCACCACTGCATATTCAAAAGACAAGTTCGATTCAATCCTGGCAGGAAACACTGAAATATTGCACCATAAGCAAAGAAGTAATAAATAAGAATATAATTAATCTTTTAGGAGAGTTACAGAGTTTCTGCCCAAATTAATGTGTCTTACTGATGTATGTGATATAAACAAGGTCAAAAGTGTGGATGTATCCTTTTGAAAAAGAAGTACACTTTAGCATAGTTTTAAAAAGTACAGTTGCCTACTTATTACGGAAATAATTTACTTCAAAATAATAAACTTCAGTGCGAACTGAATATATATAGTAATATTTTCATACACTTAATTGCATTATAAATGCAATAAATGAAAATGATATGTTTTGAAATGATATTAAATGTATAGGGCCAGATTTACTAAACAGGGCAAATTAGTGTGAGAACACAATCCCAAAAAAACGCTGATGGGAGTGGAAAGTTCTGCGTGTGATCTACTGATGATGGACGAATTAAAGAACACAGACGCAGCCGGATCATTTCCATAATGACCAACACAATCTACCAAGAGCAGTGCAAATTAGCGTCTGGTTTGACGCTAGTCAATTGTAAATTGTAACCAGTAAATTGACTAGTGCAAACCTTAGTAAATCAATCTTGGTTTAAATACTCATTTCCCATAAATTTTGTGTCTGAAAGGAAAACTCCTACAAATGCATATGTAGTAAGGTCAACTGCAAAAATATCTGTGCCCATGCAAATTTTTCACTTTGTGTCTAAATCCTGACAGTAATTGCTTGATGCCAAAAGAGGGCTCTGTGCAACTGTTGGTAAATCTGGCCCATAGTTTTTAATAAACAAAGATGAGAACCGACATTGTACTAAACAGAATCAGGAGTATAAATACACACAAGTTAACAAGGGAACTAAATGGGACAAAGGTGAGGATAATGAGAAACTAACGAGGAAACAATGAACTGATATACAAGAAACATAGAAAGATGAACAAAAACACAACAAAACTAAACATAACCATAACACTACTCACCCCTCTCACAGGGGGTGTCCTCGTGCCATGCATTACAGTCCAAATGTGGAGGGAGGGAGTTTTGGAGGAAGGCAAGGAGCTGGTGAAGGGCAGGGAACAGGACAAGCCGGCAGAGGGGAACACCAGGGTGGAGCCGATGAAGGGAGAAACTAAGGGGGCCTGGCAGAACAGAGTGACACTACGGGAGTGAGGACCAAGGCAAAGCCAGAGGGAAGAAGGAGCAAAAGGGTGGAGACACAGCCGGAGTCCTGGAAGTCTGTGATGAAACCAAGTGGAGCCGGAGAAACAAGGAAGCCCGGTGGCGATGACAGACCACGGCGAAGTTGAGGAAGCACAGAGCCAAGGCAGAGCTGAAGGGCTAAAAGGCCGGTGTGGAGACATGGGCCTGGAGTTGGTGGTGAAGATGCCTGAGGCAGAGTACAAAATAAGTGTACTTTCAGGTATGACAAAAGATTGTTAAAACATGATGAAAATGTACTTTAAACTTTAATTTGACACTTTAAGGGTGGTTTCCCAACAGTGGTTTAGGCTGCAGGATTGCTGAATGTATATATTTGTATTAGTTCATACATTCCCTGGGATTCAAGCTCACAACCTAGATGTTTGCTAGTGCCAAGCTTTAGTTTGCTCTGTTCAGGTTTGACCTGCAGGAAGCATCTGGCTTAGTTCCTTTCCAATATTTAAAACATTAATTCAGTATATATTCCCTTATACAGTTATTAAATGTACAGTACAGTATTAGTTTCAATTATGTTTAGATATTTTACTGGACCTTACTGAGGTTATGTGATATTGTGATGGGTTCATATGTTTTTGTTGATTTATGTTTACTAAAGTGTTTGTGAGTAGGTGTTCTTCTGTGAGGTAAAGAGGAGGACGCTGATGACTAATGCAAAGTGGGTGCTAGAACTTCCTCTTATGCCAGTCCACACATACAAGAGTCCTATCCGTGTGATGACTAAGATCAGACCCCTCCAGCTGAGGAGCTTCAAGCACCTCCTCAGAAACCTCTTGTGCTGTGTTCTAATCAACAGTGGTCCCTGCGTAAAAAAAAAAAAAAAAAAAAAAAAAAAAAACTACCTTTATTATTGGTAAAAAAGGTGTAGGTTTCACCTGAATGTGTTGCCCTGTCAATAGTCACAACCCCTATAAACAAAAACAATATTTATGGATTCTTAAAAAAGGAGAGCCATATGCATTTCAACTTTCCCTGTGTGCAATATTCCAAGTTGTCTTTTTTTGTGTGAGCAACAGCCTGAAAAATAAGGTTAACAGTCCACTGGAGGTAAGAATTATTTCTGAGAATAGTGACTTAAATACCCGCCTTATGAAAAAGAATTGCGCTTAATTGTATTGAATGTGAACTTGTAGTGTACTTCAAATCTTAAAAGTTAAAAATGTGTAATAATATAGTTCCCTTTCAAGGGAACTTGTGCTGTGCTGTAAGTCGACACTGTGGGAATGCCTCTGCATGATTACATCTTGAAGCACATGTGAAATCAGTCCAATGGTGTGATAGAACGTCATAGGAAGGTATTGTATAAAGCACAACCTTACCAAATAACGTCAGGTTCTTTGTCTTCAGCAAGTGTTCTATGTGACTCTGTCTTATTTGGTGTTGTCTGTCATTTGCAATAATATATGAAGACTTCAGATCCAAAAGCCACTAAACCCATCTGACGTTTTTCTTTAAAATAAGCATTTTTGTCAGGCTTCCATCTATAGGTTTCTACCTAAGAACCGGAACTTCTGAATGGGCTGAGGCTGGGATTTAGTGGGTTTGAAGTGAAAGTATTTTATGAATGTATACTATATGCGGAGAGCATTCACTCAGTATTGTTATCTCATTTTTGACCAAAGTGGCTTTTAGAGGCTTTTGCATCTGAACTCTTCATATACACTCACCTAAAGGATTATTAGGAACACCTGTTCAATTTCTCATTAATGCAATTATCTAATCAACCAATCACATGGCAGTTGCTTCAATGCATTTAGGGGTGTGGTCCTGGTCAAGACAATCTCCTGAACTCCAAACTGAATGTCAGAATGGGAAAGAAAGGTGATTTAAGCAATTTTGAGCGTGGCATGGTTGTTGGTGCCAGATGGGCCGGTCTGAGTATTTCACAATCTGCTCAGTTACTGGGATTTTCACGCACAACCATTTCTAGGGTTTACAAAGAATGGTGTGAAAGGGAAAAACATCCAGTATGCGGCAGTCCTGTGGGCGAAAATGCCTTGTTGATGCTAGAGGTCAGAGGAGAATGGGCCGACTGATTCAAGCTGATAGAAGAGCAACTTTGACTGAAATAACCACTCATTACAACCGAGGTATGCAGCAAAGCATTTGTGAAGCCACAACACGCACAACCTTGAGGCGGATGGGCTATAACAGCAGAAGACCCCACCGGGTACCACTCATCTCCACTACAAATAGGAAAAAGAGGCTACAATTTGCATGAGCTCACCAAAATTGGACAGTTGAAGACTGGAAAAATGTTGCCTGGTCTGATGAGTCTCGATTTCTGTTGAGACATTCAGATGGTAGAGTCAGAATTTGGTGTAAACAGAATGAGAACATGGATCCATCATGCCTTGTTACCACTGTGCAGGCTGGTGGTGGTGTAATGGTGTGGGGGATGTTTTCTTGGCACACTTTAGGCCCCTTAGTGGATGCGCCACGGATGCGCCACGGATGTGGCGCTTTGCTTCATCAACATGCTTACAGAGCAAGCCACACAAACAATAACAATAACGTCCTTCTCAAATCAGAAACCATGGGTGGACAATTCAATCCACGCTGCAGTAAACACACGCACTGCCGCTTACAACGCCGGTCTCCTATCAGGGAACATGACTGAATACAGATCGTCCCGCTATGCTCTCAGACGAGCAGTTAAAGCCGCAAAGCTCCGTTATAAGGATCGAGTGGAGTCTCACTTCCAACTCAACGAGGTCCATCTGCTCTTTTGGATCTAAATCCTCTGCAGAGGTGAGCGCTGATCCGTCGTTTGTGAATGAGTTAAACTCTTTCTACGCTCACTTTGACTGTAACCGCGGCAGCGCGACTCCGCCAAGTGGCGCGTCAGAGGGAATTACTCAGAGCAGCAACAACCACGTGATCTCAAGCATGTGGACGTCAGGAAAGCTGCTGGGCCAGATGGTATTTCAGGCCGTGTTCTGCGGTCCTGTGCTGATCAGCTCGCCGGGTTGTTTACATCTATCTTTAGTCCCTCGCTACATCTGTGGTCCCCACCTCCTTCAAAAAATCCACCATCATCCCTGTCCCTAAGAACAGTAAACCCTCTTGCCTAAATGACTATCGTCCAGTGGCTCTTACATCTATAGTCATGAAGGTCTTTGAGAGACTCATTAAAAACACCATTTGCGCCTTCATTCCTGACACTTTGGACCCTCTTCAGTTTGCCTATCGTCACAATAGATCGACTGAAGATGCCATCTCTCATGTCCTCCACTCCTCCCTCACTCACATCGACAGCAAAAGTGGGAACTACGTAAGGCTGCTATTTATTGACTATAGCTCAGCCTTTAACACCATAGTTCCCATTAAGCTAACCTCCCAAACTCCTGGATCTCGGCCTGAATCCTTCTCTCTGCCACTGGATTGAGGACTTCCTCACTGGCAGGCCTCAGGTGGTGAGAATAGGCCAGTCCACCTCCTCCTCCATCACCCTGAGTGTGGGAGCTCCACAGGGCTGTGTCCTGAGTCCCCTGCTCTACTCTCTCTACACGCATGACTGTTTGCCCACACACAGCTCCACCTCTATCATCAAATTAGCTGATGATACTGTTGTCCTGGGCCTCATTTCCAACAACAATGAGACGGCATACTTGGATGAGGTGGAGCATCTAACATCATGGTGCCAGGACAACTGTCTCTCTCTGAATGTTGGCAAGACCAAAGAAATGATTGTGGACTTCAGGAAGAGACAGCAACGGACATACTCTCCCCTCATGATCAGCGGGTCACCAGTAGAGAGAGTGAGCAGCTTCAAGTACCTGGGTGTAAACATCTCCGAGGACCTGACCTGGACTGCTCACATTCAGACACAGGTGAAAAAAAGCCAGGCAAAGACTGTACCACCTGCGCCAGCTGAGGAAATTCAGGGTTTCACCAGCTATCCTGAAAACTTTCTATTTAGGGGCGATAGAAAGTGTATTAACTCAGTGCATCACAGCGTGGTATGGGAACAGCACCAGTCATGACTGCAAAGCCCTGCAAAGTGTCGTGCGCTTATCCGAGCGTATCTCAGGGTCAGCTCTCCCATCTCTGCAGGACGTCTACACCAAACGCTGCAAAGGTAGAGCTACTAAGATCATCAAGGACTCTAATCACCCTGCAAACCCTCATTTCACGCTGCTGCCATCTGGTAGCGCTTCCGAAGCCTGATGGCCAAAACTGAGAGACTCAGGAGGAGCTTCTTCCCCCAGGCCATCAGACTCCTGAACTCAGTCACTTAACATCACGTGTCTTTACTTCAGGATAAACATCGATACACTGACATTGCACTGCACTTTCTGTTCTGTTCTCGTTGTTACTGTGTAACAACCTGTTATAAACCTGTTTGCACATTATACTTCTTTATACATTTGTTAACCACATATTTATAAGTCTACAGTTTACTCAATGCACAGTTTACTTCACTTATTGTATTCCACTTCTTTATTTTTATTTTTCTACTTTTTCTTCTACTTGACTTGATTA
Organism: Paracanthobrama guichenoti; assembly: GCA_018749465.1. Taxonomy (NCBI): domain Eukaryota; kingdom Metazoa; phylum Chordata; class Actinopteri; order Cypriniformes; family Gobionidae; genus Paracanthobrama; species Paracanthobrama guichenoti. The sequence goes on from JAGHMJ010005193.1 coordinate 1,192,042, forward strand.
TTTATAATTCTACAGATATATATATATATATATATATATATATAGTACTTTTTTATTCTATTTCTATTATAATTTCCTCCTTGTGTTTTTAACTGAATTTGCACTGTCCATGGAACGGACCTGTTTACATTTCACTGCCGGTTGTATATTCTGTATATAACTGTGTATGTGACAAATAAAACTCTTGAATCTTGAATCTTGAATCTAGTGCCAATTGGGCATCGTTTAAATGCCACGGCCTACCTGAGCATTGTTTCTGACCATATCCATCCCTTTATGACCACCATGTACCCATTCTCTGATGGCTACTTCCAGCAGGATAATGCACCATGTCACAAAGCTTGAATCATTTCAAATTGGCTTCTTGAACATGACAATGAGTTCACTGTACTAAAATGGCCCCCACAGTCACCAGATCTCAACCCAATATAGCATCTGTGGGATGTGGTGGAACGGGAGCTTCGTGCCCTGGCTGTGCATCCCACAAATCTCCATCAACTGCAAGATGCTATCCTATCAATATGGGCCAACATTTCTAAAGAATGCTTTCAGCACATTGTTGAATCAACCACGTAGAATTAAGGCAGTTCTGAAGGCAAAAGGGGGTCGAACACAGTATTAGTATGGTGTTCCTAATAATCCTTTAGGTGAGTATATATATATATATATATATATATATATATATATATATATATATATATATATATATATATATATATATATATATATATATATATATATATACACTATATATGTAGTGATTGTTATTCGTACCGTGGCCAAACTGAATATCGACTGGCTGACTGAGAGGCAAGACGGTCACCCAAAAAGCAAGTTGGATGAATGCTTCCTGCTCTCTAAAGTACAATCTCTATGTTGGGGCCTTCCAGTTTTTCACAATCTCCAAACTGAACTGTCAAGATAATGGAAGAAACCATTTTACTCTCGCATCTTTGGTCCTCAGGTTTCTAATTATTTGAGTATCCTGGGGTTGAGAGACTATGGTTATGGGCCGATGCCTAAGGTGGAGCAGACACTTGCAAGCTATCTCTCCCCTGACACAGAATAGTTCCTCAAGGCTCCAACCCTTCCCTCCAGGCCACTCAGGACAGCATTGACTTTGGTAGGGAAGGCTTATACAGCAGCAAATCAGGCCGGTGCATGCCTGCACACAATGGGTATACTGCAGGCAAACTAGGCCAGGCCATATTATCTCAGGTGGAAGGCTCAATCTTTCACCCCCCTCAGAGATAAGGAAGTTGTGGGTGTGGCCCCTAAGGGGGCCCAACTCATAAAGGCTGGTCTCTCAACTGATATTGTTGAGACCATTCTCCAGATCACCCTCAACGAAGAAACTTTATGCCTTGAAGTGGAGAGTATTCACTTCATGGTATGAGAATCGTGAGCTAGACCCAGTTAACTGCCCACTTGGTACAGTGCTAGAGTTCCTGCAACTGCGGTTCTCTGCAGGGTTATCCTCCTCCACTCTAAAGGTTTATGTGGGGGCCAGAGCTGCTTAGCACATTCCTTTGGGTATTGTGACTTTGGGGAGAGACCTAATGGTATCTCATTTCCTCTCTGGTCTTGGAGGGCCTTTCGGCTGCTCCCTTTGAGCCTATTCAGGAGGTTCTAGAGAAGTTTCTGACCTTGAAAGCTTTGTTTCTGCTGGCCGTTACATCTATTAAAAGAATAGGAGATTTGCAATCCATGTCAGTTTCCCCTTGTGTTGAATTTGAAGGCCTTCCTTCACCATAGAGTGGCAAGAATGGCAAGATCTATAGTGTTGCAGGCCTTCTGTCTTCCTCCCTTTCGTATGCCAGATCAGGAGAAATTGAATCTGCTTTGACGAGTTAGGGCACTAGATGCTTATGTACACAAAGATGCCCTGTGGCATAAGTCTGATCAAATGTTTGTGTTTTTCAGGGTCACTCAGGAAGGGGTACCCAGCTTCTAAGCAGAGAATGAGGCTCTCTTGCATATGACTCAACCAGACAGCCTTCACCATTGATTATTTGGGCCCATCCATCTTGGAGTATGGTGGCTTCTAAAGCCTTGCTTTCTGGGGCTACTCTTCAGATCGTATGTGATGTTGCGGGCTGGTCCTCTCCGGACACATTTGTCAGGTTCCATGACCTTGAACTGGTTGTGCTTGAGTTGTGCTTGCTTGTTTCACACAGGCCATGGTTAGTATGGCGTAATGGGTATTAACGTTCCCACAGTGTAGTAAACATACAACACAGCTTGAGGTTCCCTCGAAAGGGAACATCTCTGTTACGACTGTAACCTTGGTTCCCTGAAGAGGGAACGAGATGCTGCATCATCCTGCCATACTTCCACTGTGCATGTGACCAACTTGCTTCAGCCTATCAAAAGCTGACATTGTTTGCTCTGGGTGCGCTTTACATAGGCATAACATTATGACCTATATTGTGTTGGTCCCCATTTTGCTGCCAAAACAGCCCTGAACCGTCGAAGCATGGACTCCACTAGGCCCTTGAAGGTGTGATGTTGTATCTGGCACCAAGATGTTAGCAGCAGATCCTTTAAGTCCTGTAAGTTGGGAGTTGGGGCCTCCATGGATCGGACTTGTTTGTTTGTTGTTTTGCTCCTCAAACCATTCCTGAACCATTTTTGCTTTGTGGCAGGAGCATTATCCTGCTGAAAGAGCCACAGCCACCAGGGAATACCGTTAACATGAAAGGGTGTACATGGTCTGCAGCAATGCTTAGGTAGGTGGTACGTGTCAATGTAACATCCACATGGATGGCAGGACCCAAGGTTTCCCAGCAGAACATTGCCTAAAGCATCACACTGCCTCCATCTCCTTCACAGGGTCTCATCTCCTTCTTTTGATTGAATTTGTTTCACACTCAAAGTAAGGTCTACCGTGCGGTTGAGAAATCAGGTCTATTATTTTTTGTACTTGCTTACTTTTTACGTAAGGGATGGTTTGACTTTACTTGGCAGGATTCATATGAGCTAGATATTATTATGATTATACAGCACTTTTGCATTCTTTTGAAGGCACAAAGAAATACTATGAAAAACAAATCTAATTTTGCATTTCACAGAAGAAAGAATTCCATACAGTATGGGTTCAGAATGACATTAAGGTGAGTAAATAATGATGGAATTTGCATTTTGGGATACACTATTTCTTCAAGTCATTATACATTGCTTTTTCAGGTAGGCCTATAAGAAAGAATAATTATGATGATTCATAATTAGTCCTGTCAAAACACAAGCTGTTGCAACTGTGGCCAATTACCAGTTACCTTAAGGTGATCAAAACAAGCTTAAACATTTATGCTTAATGGCCACATTTCAGCAGAACCCCATTGTGGCAAGCAGGTAGACTCAAATAAGAGATATATTGACATTCATAAACAAATTTTCAGATGCTAGACAGACAGGTCTGTTTGACTACAGATGAAAGAGGCTTTGAACTCCCTAAATTTGCCACATGCTTTGATTTGATGACAACATTTGATAACACTTGTTGTTTTCCACTTTTTTTCACATGTAAAAATACAAGAACATGTATAAATACAATAGTACCAGTATATGGTATGAGTATGCACTCAACGTGTTTTATGTATACATTTTATGTTGCTTTTTGTGGACTGTTTAATTCAGAAGCAGGACCCTATAAGGAAAACGGTGCATATAATATTTTCTGATGGAAAGAGCTATCTGAAGATGAATGATCTTTCACCTCGACTCCATCAATTATGTAAACCCTGAAATTAACATTGAGTCAGACTTTCACATTCTCCGTAAATGCTCCTGACAGTTTAGTTCATGCATTTTTCAGGCCACTTGAAAACCCAACCATTATTAACAATTTACTCAGAGAAACTGGACGAATAAATGTGGGAGTTTGTGGGAACTTAACCACTGATTGTGTCTCCTCGCTCTCTTTTCAGAACTGTTTAGGATTATGTGCGCATCTCTAAGTGACCCATAAATCCGAGCAAGGCACTTTATATAATGCAGACTGCATCCAAACAATCCATATTTCATGCCGTTGTCATGGTGCTATGGATTGGTAAGAAAGAGGCTGCGCAAGATAACGGCAGATGTGACAGTCATATACGGTGGGGTTCAGAAGTTTGAGCCCGCTTTGAAAAATCGGGATTCAAAATTGAATTTAAACTTGGAAAATAAACAGACAGACAATCTGAAATTGATAATAATTTGTTATGCTTACCATATCATTTGTAATGAAAAGAAAAACTTGTCTTTAATTAGAAAATCGCAAAAGCATTTTCATGAGTGGTCTAGTTGTTATAATTTCCAAGGGCTTTCTTTCGCTGCCAGTAAATCACTTTAGTGAAAACTGGCTCTCGCACAGCTGCGGAGAGATATTTGTGTGTGTGTGTGTGTGTGTGTGTGTGTGTGTGTGTGTGTGTGTGTGTGTGTGTGAATATTTAATACAGATCCACTGTTGTGTAAGCCAGATCAATGTGCACATGCATGTCGTTAATTGAGTTTTGGGGCCGGTGAGATCATAAAATGCAAAGTGCATTAAAAAGATGTTGTGCTTTCATTTTCCATGCATGTAATCACATCATTCTGCCTGCAGTCTGTATGCAAATCAGATGATAGAGGACACATGTTGTGTCTTATTTATAAATAAAAATAAAACAAAGATAACAATATTTACACTTTACACTGACTTAATTGAGTCAGTAAAGATCCTTATGACATATCCTTATGATTTGAGCTGTAAAGTTGCCTGAATTGCATGAGTGATAGCTTCCTTACAGACAGTCACATTAGTTTGTGGTATTGTTGTGCGTATTGTATGAAAGTTATTTTACTGGTGTTATCTTATACAGTCATGGTCAGAAAATTTGACTCGATTGTGGGCAGAAATGCAAAGTTGATTCTGTGCTAATTTGATCTAGTATTTGATGTGTTTTATTAAAATGTTAAAATGTAGATTTGAGTAGCAAATGAGAATGTAATAAAGTTGGAACGAGATGCCGCATCGTCCTGCCATACTTCCCCCGTGCATGTGACCGACTTGCTTCAGCCTATCAAAAGCTGACATTGTTTGCTCTGGGTGCGCTTTATACCTTCCTTGTCATGACGTCACCCACCTATGATGTTCTGTCACACCATTGAACTGATTTCACGCATTTCAAGACACAATCATAGTGTCGTAGTGTCATAAGCTTATGATGCAGGTTCTCATTCCCTCTTCAGGGAACTGGGGTTACAGTCATAACCGAGATGTTTTCATGAAATAAAAGGCAACTTAAGTGTACTTAAAGAGAGTATACTTTCATGAGTGTTTCTTAACACACTTCAGTACGCTTTTAAAACACTGCAATAGTGTCAAAGTATGAGTGATGGTAATAAAGTTACCAAATATATTTTGAGACAAAAGTCAAAGGTTAATGATTTTTAGATTTTTAGTTTTGCTCAAGGTAATTAAATCAACAGTTTTTCAATAACTGTAAAAATATGGTATTTAGGGTAAAAAATCGTCCCTCTTGTTGGAGTTAAATGTCCAAGAATTGCTGACTGACTTTTCCATTTTTTGACATAGTTAGATTATCATGGATTATATATTTGTCAGTGTATTTAGATAATCCAGCAAAATAAAAACATAAATCAATATGCAACGTAGTAACCCAATCAACGCTTGTAAAATCAACGCAGTTCGTGCACGCGCGAGTTTCCTGGCAACTGCAGTGCACACAGATACTCATATGCATATGGCTATGAAAACATGACGACACTAAAGTAACTTTCTTAATAATACCAATAATCTTATTTTGACTCAAACATTATTGGCTCCTGATGGACATCGGAACGTTTTTTGTACGAAGCAGGAACAGGGAAGCAGAAGAGTTTGAGGGAGGTAAGATTTGATGAACAATCTCCATTCTTAGACATCAGATGAAAAAGCATCAAGTTTAATTCGCCGCGCCAGTTCCTTTGAGATTTTCCCATGTACCTAAAGGGACCTTGGCAAAAGTAAAAATATACAGACTTTCGTGTGCGCACGAGAAACTATTGCATGAGCACATGAATTGTCATGCGTGCTCACGCGTTACAATTTCCGTTTTATGTAGGCTATACTACAACCAATTTAATTTGTGCGTCATGACGAAAATGATAGTATGAATGCAAATGAATTATTAAAGCAGTATTTGCTCAAATATGGATTTGCAGTTCATCTAGTACTGGGATGAATCCAGCTACTTATTTGTTTGTATATCTCCTCAAAGGGTGCGTTAAATCCAACAAAGTGGTTTAATAAAGGGCTTTTGATATTGTGAAATATGAAATTTTAGTACTGTTTACAGTTGAAAAAAAGTAATGGGGGGCCTGTGTCCCGGTAGAGCTTTATGTCTATGTTGGGTCAGAACCATAACACAGGAGACAAGAGAAAGCAAACAAGACTTTGCAAAGAGTGAGTGAAGACACGGCTTAAATAGAAAAAGAAAGAAAGAAAGTGGCACTGTGTAGCCAGGGGCGGAGCCAGACATAAACATTTGGGGCTTAGCCCAAATCTAGTTTGTTCAATGTCATTTTAAAGTAAAGTTAAAAAATGATCAGTGTTTCCCAAAGGATTTTGTAAAACTATGTTGGGTGGACCTCTGTCCCTCTTCAAAATATCTTCTTTTGTGTTCAGCAGAACAAAGAAATTCATACAAGTTTGGAACAACTTGAGGGTGATTTTTGGGGGAACTATAGGGGAGACTGGGTATAGTTGTAACACGGGGAGAGTTGTAACACTACCAATTCAACAAATCACAGATAAGATAGGAGTCATATGACAGTTTCAGTTTCCTCTGGCTTCCTTTACGATCCCACAGGGAGGTTTTCCAGTCAGTGTTGCTATCTCTCCTGAAGCTACAGCAGAAAATCTAATTCTGAGGGAAGAAAGTAAAAAAAAAAAGATAATATTTTGTTTAGTACTTCTACTGCTGTAGATAATGTTATATGATTATCTCAGTTATATTAATGAGTTATATCAGGTCAAGATGTAGTTTCTCTAGTAAAATATTGTGTATCAATGTAGACTTCAAAATTAAGCTTTTCCCCGTGGTAGTTTAATTCACAGGACCGGACACCAGTTATTTTGCCAAGAGATTTTCTTTTTATTATTTTATATGTCAGCATAGGAGAGAAAGACAATTTTCTGGAGAGATGGTCTTCATTCCAACTTTTCTCAGTTTCAGTTTGGATTTTATAGGTAAATTAATTACATTACCAGGAAAACTTATGCTACATATTCCTGTGTTCAAAATTATCTCCTCTCCATGTCTCTCACACTCCTGTGCTCAGACTCACTCTGACTAAATAATAATGATAATACAAATGATTATGAATATTAGTAAAGAATAATAACATTAATATTAACTGATTATGAACACTAATAATACAAAAATTATATTTAATAATACAATTTTGATCTACAATCAACCTCCTGCTAATTTCAAAGCACCATGCTAATACAGCTAGCTAAACAACGGGTGACAGCGGTGGGGTAGGTTGTAACACGTGTTTTGAAACAACCATCCACTTACATACAACCAGTGTTGGGAGTAACGTGCTACAAAGTAACTTGCTGTAGCGCCGTCATATGACTACAACATGTCATATAGCCTATAACATGCTCTCACATGTTTATTTTTTAACAATTTGCCAGGAGTAAAATTTACATATATGGTTTAAACAACCAGACTCAGTGCATCACAGCGTGGTATGGGAACAGCACCAGTCATGACCGCAAAGCCCTGCAAAGAGTAGTGCGCTTATCCGAGCGTATCTCAGGGTCAGCTCTCCCGTCTCTGCAGGACGTCTACACCAAACGCTGCAAAGGTAGAGCTACTAAAATCATCAAGGACTCTAATCACCCTGCAAACCCTCATTTCACGCTGCTGCCATCTGGTAAGCGCTTCCGAAGCCTGATGGCCAAAACTGAGAGACTCAGGAGGAGCTTCTTCCCCCAGGCCATCAGACTCCTGAACTCAGTCACTTAACATCACGTGACTTCACTTCAGGATAAACATCGATACACTGACATTGCACTGCACTTTCTGTTCTGTTCTCGTTGTTACTGTGTAACAACCTGTTATAAACCTGTTTGCACATTATACTCTTTGTACATTTGTTAACCACATATTTATAAGTCTACAGTTTACTCACTGCACAGTTTACTTCACTTATTTTATTCCACTTTCTTGACTTGATTTATTTATAATTCTACATATATATATATATATATATATATATATATATATATATATATATATATATATATATATATATATATATATATATATATAGTACTTTTTATTCTATTTCTATTATAATTTCCTCCTTGTGTTTTTAACTGTGAATTTGCACTGTCCATGGAGCGGACCTGTTTACATTTCACTGCCGGTTGTATATTCTCTATATAACTGTGTATGTGACGAATAAAACTCTTGAATCTTGAAACTTGGGATGCATTTACTTCCCAGACTACCTTCTGAATTAGTTTGTTTGAGTGATCGGATTTGAATCCGTCTCAAAAGAATTTCAGAAGGTATTTACTCCTGGTCTTTTCACAATTGGATATACATATCTGATCAGAGAAAACTAATGAAGTGATCAGGTGTAAAAAGGCCATAACTCTCCCAGCTGCGCCGAAGGAACACTCGCTGCTGCTGGTGGACACTAAACACTGTACTACTGCTTGATTTGAAGACCTGATGCCCTGTTAATTACAATAAATAGGTCTAAAAAAAAGTATGTTTATTGTGTTTGGCTGTTCAGTACTGTTCATATTTACATTTAAAAAGCAGACATAAAAGTAACTTAAAAGTTACTTTCCCTAGTAACTAATTACTTTTGATATACAGTAATTGGTAAATTAATTCCAGAGCCGGCTCAAGGCATAAGCAAACTAAGCGGCTACTTAGGGCCCCCTTGGCCACCATGGACTTTTGCTGTATGTTATTTTATGATTGAAATCACGAAATGGCCTTAAACAATTACTAAAACTGCAAAATGTTCCTAATGCACGGATTGATTCTGATATTCTGCATGAGCTTGCGGTGCCATCGGCCGGACATTAGCCAGGATTCAAAAACATCCGAAGTCAGAAGTTTGGCCAGAAGTCCAAAGTGACGCTAAAACGTAACATTTATCGTCAGTTGCACAGTAACCTTTTTATGAATGGATGGATTTGAGAATGCGCTATGGTTTAGTGTGAATATGTGCTGCATGTTTTGGACGGAGTACAGTATAGCTTCCAGTTTCTCAGTAAATGTTTTTCTGCAAGTGCTACATCGTCCCCTTAGAATGATAAGTTTATACATTTTGGAAGTTTTTATTTAGAAAATAAAAAGGTTCTCTCTACACAGTCGAATGGAATGCAAAAAATAACATTTTATTTCCGCCAAAATAAAAGCTCTGTTTAATGTTTGAAAGAAATCAATATTTCTTGTTTTTAAAAGAAGTCTCTTCTGCTCACCAAGGCTGCATTTATTTGATCAAGAATAGCTACAGTAAAACAGTAATATTGTGAAATATTCTTATAATGTAAAGCAGCTGTTCTCGATATGAATATATAGTAAAGTGTAATTTATTCCTGTGATCAAAGCTGAATTTATCACCATTACTCCAGTCTTCAGTGTCACATGACCCTTCACAAATCATTCTGATATGAGGATTTGATGATCAACACACATTTATGATTATTATCAGTGTTGACAACAGTTGTGTACAATGTTTTTAGGATTTTTGAAAGCTTTCTATTTCAGAGAAATGCTGTTCTTTTGAACCTTCTATTCATCAAAGAATCCTGGGAAAAAGTGAGCATATTCAGCATAAGAGACTACTTAAAAACATTCAGATCCCAGTCTGAACAGTAGTACTGTAAGGCTTTGAGTATTAACACCTGACCACTCTTGTGGGTTTGGTACTGTTACAATTAAAAACCATATAAGGGTAAAACATGATGTAAGAAACACAGCTACAACTACTAACATTGATAGTGGGTGTGCGAATTATCAAGAATTGACGTATTGGTGATACATAAAATAAAATTCTGCTTAGGGCCCCATAAGGGCTTGGGTCGGCCCTGAGTAATTCAATTACTTTTAAAAGAAGTAATTAGTAACTGTAACTAATTACTAATTTTCAGTAACTTGCCCAACACTGCATACAGCTAAGATTTTAATCATTCGATTTTATAACGATTTTAATAATTCTACAGAATGCCTATGTTTATGTTAATTTGCTTTTGTTCACACACACACACACACACACACACACACACACACACACACACACACATACGTTTGTTTTCGTGAATTGCGGGCATTCCATAGGCATAATGAGTTTTATACCGCACAAACTGTATTTTCTATCCCCCTACACTACCCCTATCCCTAAACCTACCCATCACAGGAAACTGCACATTTTTACTTTCTCCCCAAAAAACTAATTCTGTATGATTTATAAGCCTTTTGAAAAATGGGGGAAAAGTGAGACATTTTGAAATGTCATGCCAAATATTGGCTCATTTTGGATTTCATGAGAGCTACACATTCCAAAAAAGTTGGGACAGGTCGGATAAGAGGCCGGAAAAGTTAAATGTACATATAAGGAACAGCTGGAGGACCAATTTGCAACTTATTAGGTCAATTGGCAACATGATTGGGTATAAAAAGAGCCTTTCAGAGTGGCAGTGTCTCTCAGAAGTCAAGATGGGCAGAGGATCACCAATTCCCCCAATGCTGCGGCCAAAAATACTGGAGCAATATCAGAAAGGAGTTTCTCAGAGAAAAATTGCAAAGAGTTTGAAGTTCTCATTATCTACAGTGCATAATATCATCCAAAGATTCAGAGAATCTGGAACAATCTCTGTGCGTAAGGGTCAAATCTGGAAAACCATACTGGATGCCCGTGATCTTCGGGCCCTTAGACGGCACTGCATCACATACAGGAATGCTACTGTAATGGAAATCACAACATGGGCTCAGGAATACTTCCAGAAAAACATTGTCGGTGAACACAATCCACCGTGCCATTCATCGTTGCCGGCTAAAACTCTACAGGTCAAAAAAAAAAAGCCATATCTAAACATGATCCAGAAGCGCAGGCGTTTTCTCTGGGTCAAGGCTCATTTAAAATGGACTGTGGCAAAGTGGAAAACTGTTCTGTGGTCAGACGAATCAAAATCTGAAGTTCTTTTTGTAAAACTGGGACGCCATGTCATCCGGACTAAAGAGGACAAGGACAACCCAAGTTGTTCTCAGCGCTCAGTTCAGAAGCCTGCATCTCTGATGGGATGGGGTTGCATGAGTGCGTGTGGCATGGGCAGCTTACACATCTGGAAAGGCACCATCAATGCTGAAAGGTATATCCAAGTTCTAGAACAACATATGCTCCCATCCAGACGTCGTCTCTTTCAGGGAAGACCTTGCATTTTCCAACATGACAATGCCAGACCACATACTGCATCAATAACAACATCATGACTGCGTAGAAGAAGGATCCGGTTACTGAAATGGCAAGCCTGCAGTCCAGATCTTTCACCCATAGAAAACATTTGGCGCATCATAAAGAGGAAGATGCGACAAAGAAGACCTAAGACAGTTGAGCAACTAGAAGCCTGTATTAGACAACAATGGGACAACATCTATGTTGTATTCTGAATAAAATATTGAAATTTGAAACTTCCACATTATTGCATTCTGTTTTTATTCACAATTTGTACAGTGTCCCAACTTTATTGGAATCGGGTTTGTATATACAGGTGCTGGTCATATAATTAGAATATCATCAAAAAGTTGATTTATTTCACTAATTCCATTCAAAAAGTGAAACTTGAATATTATATTCATTCATTATACACAGACTGATATATTTCAAATGTTTATTTCTTTTCATTTTGATGATTATAACTGACAACTGAGGAAAATCCCAAATTCAGTATCTCAGAAAATTTGAATATTACTTAAGACCAATACAAAGAAAAGATTTTTAGAAATCTTGGCCAACTGAAAAGTATGAACATGAAAAGTATGAGCATGTACAGCACTCAATACTTAGTTGTGGCTCCTTTTGCCCGAATTACTGCAGCAATGCGGCGTGGCATGGAGTCGATCAGTCTGTGGCACTGCTCAGGTGTTATGAGAGCCCAGGTTGCTCTGATAGTGGCCTTCAGCTCTTCTGCATTGTTGGGTCTGGCATATCGCATCTTCCTCTTCACAATTCCCCCAGTAGATTTTCTATGGGGTTAAGGTCAGGTTACTTGTGCAGTTTGCTGGCCAGTTAAGAACAGGGATACCATGGTCCTTAAACCAGGCACTGGTTGCTTTGGCACTGTGTACAGGTTACTTGTGCAAGTCCTGTTGGAAAATTAAATCTGCATCTCCATAAAGTTGGTCAGCAGCAGGAAGCATGAAGTGCTCTTAAACTTCCTGGTATATGGCTGTGTTGACCTCGGACCTCAGAAAACACAGTTTGAATGGGTTTTGTTTCACAATCCTCTCCAGGGTGCGGTTATCCCTATTGCTTGTACACTTTTTTTTCTACCACATCTTTTCCTTCCCTTCGCCTCTCTATTAATGTGCTTGGACACAGAACTCTGTGAACAGCCAGCCTCTTTTGCAATGACCTTTTGTGTCTTGCCCTCCTTGTGCAAGGTGTCAATGGTCATCTTTTGGACAGCTGTCAGGTCAGCAGTCTTCCCCATGATTGTGTAGCCTACAGAACTAGACTGAGAGACCATTTAAAGGCCTTTGCAGGTGTTTTGAGTTCATCAGCTGATTAGAGTGTGGCACCAGGTGTCTTCAATATTCAACCTTTTCACAATATTCAAATTTTCTGACATACTGAATTTGGGATTTTCCTTAGTTGTCAGTTATAATCATCAAAATTAAAAAGAAAGAAACATTTGAAATATATCAGTCTGTGTGTAATGAATGAATATAATATGCAAGTTTCACTTTTTGAATGGAATTAGTGAAATAAATCAACTTTTTGATGATATTCTAATTATATGACCAGCACCTGTATATATACACTCACCTAAAGGATTATTAGGAACACCTGTTCTATTTCTCATTAATGCAATTATCTAATCAACCAATCACATGGCAGTTGCTTCAATGCATTTAGGGGTGTGGTCCTGGTCAAGACAATCTCCTGAACTCCAAACTGAATGTCAGAATGGGAAAGAAAGGTGATTTAAGCAATTTTGAGCATGGCATGGTTGTTGGTGCCAGACGGGCCGGTCTGAGTATTTCACAATCTGCTCAGTTACTGGGATTTTCACTCACAACCATTTCTAGGGTTTACAAAGAATGGTGTGAAAAGGGAAAAACATCCAGTATGCGGCAGTCCTGTGGGTGAAAATGCCTTGTTGATGCTAGAGGTCAGAGGAGAATGGGCCGACTGATTCAAGCTGATAGAAGAGCAACTTTGACTGAAATAACCACTCGTTACAACCGAAGTATGCAGCAAAGCATTTGTGAAGCCACAACACGCACAACCTTGAGGCGGATGTGCTACAACAGCAGAAGACCCCACCGGGTACCACTCATCTCCACTACAAATAGGAAAAAGAGGCTACAATTTGCACAAGCTCACCAAAATTAGACAGTTGAAGACTGGAAAAATGTTGCCTGGTCTGAGTCTCGATTTCTGTTGAGACATTCAGATGGTAGAGTCAGAATTTGGTGTAAACAGAATGAGAACATGGATCCATCATGCCTTGTTACCACTGTGCAGGCTGCTGGTGGTGGTGTAATGGTGTGGGGGATGTTTTCTTGGCACACTTTAGGCCCCTTAGTGAAAATTGGGCATCGTTTAAATCCCACGGCCTACCTGAGCATTGTTTCTGACCATGTCCATCCCTTTATGACCACCATGTACCCACTCTCTGATGCCTACTTCCAGCAGGATAATGCACCATGTCACAAAGCTCAAATCATTTCAAATTGGTTTCTTGAACATGACAATGAGTTCACTGTACTAAAATGGCCCCCACAGTCACCAGATCTCAACCCAATAGAGCATCTTTGGGATGTGGTGGAACGGGAGCTTCATGCCCTGGATGTGCATCCCACAAATCTCCATCAACTGCAAGATGCTATCCTATCAATATGGGACAACATTTCTAAAGAATGCTTTCAGCACCTTGTTGAATCAGTGCCACGTAGAATTAAGGCAGTTCTGAAGGCGAAAGGGCGTCAAACACAGTATTAGTATGGTGTTCCTAATAATCCTTTAGGTGAGTGTATATGTAAGTACACTACAACTGTACATTCAATACAATTAAGCACAATTCCTTTTCACAAGGGTATTATTACTTGGATTGGCATTTCATCAGTGTACACATACATCAGTGTACAGCTAATACAATTTGAAAAGTTGTGTTTAGAATGTATATTTTAAACAATGATTCAGCATAATGTTACTGTTACATGTTGTGTTTTCCTGTCACATGTTCCTTTGTTCAGTTTTCCCGCCACTCCTGCGTTTCCATGGTCACCCTCATTATGAGTTCATCTGTCCCAGCTGTGTCTTGTTAATTAGTCTAGTCATCACCTTGTTTCCCCTGTGTATTTAAGCCCTCTGTGTGCCCTTAGTGTTTGTCGGTTCTCGTTCACGTTTGTTGGTGGTTTTCCCTGCCTGTTTCCTGAGTTTATTATTAAAGTAGCCGTTCCGAGTTCTCCTTCGCCTTTGTGAGTTTGTTCCACACCAAATCCGTAACAGTTACTGCTTAAGCTTTGTGCACCCCTATATGTTCTTGATGAAGCACATTACATTAAGTTCCTAAAAGCAAGGATTTCAAATACTTTTTTTGAGAGTAAAAATTATAGCCCATAAATAATGAAGATCATGTGAACACACAATGCTAAACATCAATATTTAACTACTTTTTTTATTTATTTATTTTTTATTTACGAAAATAGAAATGAAATGCCATGTGTGTCACGCTACGGCTGAATTAAACACACGTAAAAATCCACCTAAACAGACAAGAAACAGATCACCCGTATCAATGTAAGAATTACAAAAACAAGACTGAATACTGACTGAATTGTAACTGAATTATGAAGTATGAATTGATTTTGTGAACCTGTTTATTTTTTATCTATGTTCTAGTTGTTCTTTCTCGTTACTGCCTTGTCTTAAAATAAGTGAAGACAGTAGACTGATAAACCAGTGAAATCAGATGTGTTATATATGTCATATATAACAATATTCATAATTCTGCATGTCATTACTAATCAATCAATCAATACATAAATAAATAAAACAAACATTAAATACATTGTATTCAGTTTTATATATAAAATAATATTTTTTTTCTTCACTGATTCCCTGGTAATTGGAATGAGACTAGAAAAGTAAAGTAGGTTGTGAGTGGATACCCTTTACATCATAAATAATATAAACTGTATATAAATGTAGTTGACAACCAAACTGGCCCACTGGGAAAAGTCCTAGTCCTCCGGTCCATGCCTGAACTCAGCTTTAAGTTCACTCAATTGTAAAGCAATCCAATGTGACAAAAAGTGATATTGCATTTAGTGATGCCACACTAGCATCAGTTGGAAAATAGCAACCCTGTTTTGAAAACAGCTAAAGAACTTCCACACAACTTAAAAATTAAGTAAAAATTTAGTTATGTTATTTTGTTTACTAGTATGCCTGCTTGGAAAACAACTCACTAGGGTTTGAAACTGAGCCTCTATCTATCTACCATTTCAGGCAATGGTATATGGATTAATAGAGGATTAGGCCTATTAGTCCCTCACCTAACCTCTAAAGAAGAAGATTCCCAGTCTTTTGCTTCAGTGGAGCACACCACACTCTTATTCCCCTCCTAGAGGAGCTCAACATCACAGGAAAAAAGAGAATCCATATAATAGTGATGGGTGGGTTATATTTCCCATCACTGAAAAAAATAAATAAAAAATTAAATAAATAAATCTCCTATGATATACACTACTGTTCAAACATTTGGAATCAGTGTGACTTTCTTCAAACACAAAATGTATTTATTTTATTTTTTTAAATGTATCAATGCGTTTTTGTCTATATATCGAGAGTGAACGTGGTCCAATGTTTTTTTTTTTTTACAATATTTTCTTTTTTGAGGGGGTGAACTCATTTAATTGAATGCCTTTGGATTCTTGTCAAACTGTTTTTGCTGATAAAGAAAAAATGGCGTAACAAACATTTTTGTCTGAAATGTACCTTCAATGATCCAACAGCATCCTTTAAATGCGTGAGCAAAAGTTGTCTTGAAACACACTAAATTTCAGTATATCCATCAACTACAGTGTGGTTTCCATTGTCATTGCGCTTGCTCCTGTCGCGTGTCCTCAAGATGGCAACCCGCGTGAGCGTCGAGTCTGAGGAGGAGGGGATCTCCAATATTTTAATTTGGGCTGCAGTACCTATTTCAACCACTAGCTGTCAATCCTACATACCACACCTTTAATGATCTCTCTCTTAAAATGTGAACGAGTGCAAAGGAGTGTCAAAATGATCACATATGTCTATGATTGAAGGCCGTCAGCTAAAACAAGAGTTGATTAATGTAATCAATCTGTTATTTTCTTCCAGCCATTACTTCAGATGCTTCTGTGAATGTTTTGTTTGTACGTAGAGTTTACATTTCAACTTAGTTTAATGGTGCAATACAAAAATATTTAGTTTTGTGCCCATTTACATCCAAATTAGGCTTGGTTGTAACTTACACACATCTGATGCAACCGCCCCAGAGTCATTTTAAGAATTTTTTTAAAAATTACATTAATCATAATTGAGAGGAAATGTATTTTTATATTATTGCTTTAATATTTAATAATTTAATTTAATTTTTGATTATGTATTTTATATTTATGCAAAATATTCAGAATTAAAAAAAAATCTTTGATTTTTTTTTTTTTTCTTAATATGACCCAACCATATTCTTTACAGGTGAATTATCCTGTAAATTTGTAAGGAAGCTTCTCTTGAATCACAGACAGAGCTAATTTGAAAAGAGCTGAAGGTTTAGTAAAATATGCCATAACTCACTGAATGCTTGCATGAAACTCCCTTGAGAAGAATCTGCAAATCAGCAGTTTTAAACCCAATTAAATCCACATTGGAAATTATATTTTGTTACAGCACTGAGCCTTGGCTCTTCTCCATCACTCTCCCAGAATGTGTTAAGTTTGGTTGAACGGAGCCTACAGCTCATGGGCCACTTTAAAACTTAATTCACTCAGCGGCAGCCTTCCATCATCCTCTTCTAATAACCACGACGATCACAGACAATGTGACATCTTCCCGGACAGACGGAGAAATAATATTCCTTCCCCAGCCTTGAGGGAGAAGTCAGAGGCTGAGATTGAGTCCAACGTTCTCTTGTTGGCAGGCCATAGCTCATAAAAAAACTGGCACACTGGGATGGGTGAGACGCGAGAGGACCATGAGCCAAAATTGGAAAAAACTCCCAGACAGCTACGATGGCAGGGGGGATGAAGGTTCCTGAGACAGCGGTGATAAAGGCTTCAAAACTCCTGCAAGGATTTCACTGTTGGGTAACAAGTCTGAGGGGTGATTGCTTTCAGAAGCTTAACAGAGGATTAGATGGATGGCAGCCTTTGAGGCAGGATTTTACTTTGTGTTTTTATATAAAAGGAGTTACATAGGAGTTACATATAAGCTTCTGTTGTCTTTCTTTGACAGGAAAAAAAGAGGATATGTGGAGCACAAAAGGAGATATTTCTCAGATTGCTCATGCTGCATATATCTGATGTCCAAGTCCAACATCTCAAATGTATGCCTATGACTATAAGGAATAAAACAATTTTTAATTACATATTTTCCAGTTTACAGGACATTTTGAGTCACAACTAAACTATGGTGTAGGTTGGACACCATTTTTCACTCAGAAATTCACAAATAATTAGAAAGAAATGGCAAACATTGAACGTCAAATGTTAGTAGAAAGTAGAAAGAATGACATAATATTTTCTTGTAAAACTTACTCCATTAATCTTTGTTCTACTTACAACCTTGAAAAATATATATTTTTTACAATGTACTAAGAAATGTGAATACTTGAAACTACATAACAAAAAAAAAAAAACAACACAATTTCTCAAAATGCTTTCCCAACTAGTCAAACACAGTCTGAACAAAGAATTTTTATATTGAACAATACTGCTGAAATGTTAAGGCAGGGGTCGGCAGCCTTATGGAGAGATCACAGAAGTGCGCACCTCTGGGTGTGCAAATGGTTTGTCGGATCTGTGCACTAAAACAGGTTAAAATCTCACACTTTAATAGTATTTATAGCTCCTAACTTAATAACGCAGGCTGTGTGAGTATGAGGAATGATTAACTCAAAATGTATGTTTGTATGAAAGTTTGAGGGACTTTATTTTAATTAAATACGTACACCTTTTTAGTTATTGTCACGTGTCAGTGCATATCCCTCCATGTGCCAATGTTGGCACAGGAGCCATAGGTTGCGGATCTGTGTTAAAGTACCGTATATGAGTTCCCAGCATCCATTGTTTTGTCACAATTGTTAGTTATTTATTTTGCTGTTATTTATTTTGATCAAGGGCTTAATTTACAGGGGATATAATAAATATATTGAATCTGTACTTTGCTTTTCTATATGCTGTTAGGGCTCTATCATACACCCGGCACAATGAGACGCTAGACGCGACACAAGTGTTTTTTTGCTAGTTTCAGCCTGACCCAGTTATCATTTTCACATCCAGCGCCATATAAATAAAAATAGCAAATGCACTCGCGCCCATCTGTTCGCCCATGGGTGTGCTGGTCTGAAAACGAGGTGTGTTCAGGCGCATTGTTGGCGCGTTGCTATTTTGAGGAAATGAAAACGACTGCACCATTGACCAACAAAAACCTCAATAGTAAAAAAAGTCAATAGTATTTTATGTGTTATTTAAAGGGTGCATTAGTAATATGCGCCTATAGGCGGGTGCACAACACATGAACACTCTGTTTATTACACACACAGGGACACACAGCAGCACACAAACATTTTTAAATATTAAAAATAAAAGGATTCCTCTCTGGAGAAGCGTTCAGTCTTTCCGCTCACAAATTCCGCCATGTAAATAGCGAATCCGCCATGGTACGAGCACAACTGGCTTTTAAAGGGAATGGGAGATGAGAATCTGATTGGTTTATTGCACGTTACGCCCAAAACACACCCATGACTCATTAAGAGACTAGGTACAACTCTTTTGGACCATGCACCTGGCACGCAAAAGTGGATTTGGACACGCCCTAAGAGTACCTGTGCCATGTGCTCAGATTGTTAAAATAGGGCCCATAGGCTTTACACTGTCAGTCCAAATCCGATTATTTGCGTATCCGATTGGAATCTGTTCTAAAATTATTGCTGTCCACACTGTTCAGGTCTTGTGTTCATCCCTGTCCACACTACATTACGGATGGGGATACACATGATCTGTGCGTTGTTTGTTTGAGAGCGGAGCATGCAGAGTCTGCATTTGAGGGTGCAGGCTGTGTACATTGTGATCAGCTTCCACTGTGCATGCTCCGCTCTTGTCTGGCACTCTTCGAGGAGGGTGCTCAGACCAGCATTCCTCATGGGTCGGGTCCCGCTGTTGCCGAGGGACAGTGGCAATCTAGATCATGGGGATCACAAATGGATCTGTCAGAGGGGTTTGAGATGGGCCCTGCCCTATCTCAGCCTTCACCTAACAGATCCAGTTCCTTCTCCCGGTGTGTGGAACCACGCGCTGCGGTTCCTTCCGCACCGGGTGAGGCACTAGCGCTTCACATATCCAGCGGAAGTGGATGTGGAAAGCGTTGCTGCTGGAGATACTGAGGACTCGTCATCTCAGTCTCCAGCATGTGAGGAACTGGTGGAGGTTGTGTCTCGTGCAGTAGCCAGATTAAACATTGACTGGCCAGCAGAGTTCAAGTTCAAGTTCACTTTATTTATATAGCACATTTACAACAACCACTAGGTTGACCAAAGTGCAAAACAGCCAGATAAAACACAAAAATAAAATAGTAAAGAAGAAGTGGGAAGGCAAAATCAGACTCAATGAATGGAATAGCAAAACAGTAACAGACTCAAATATAGAAAGGGAGGACAGGATTGGCAGAAGCATTATCAGACTAAGAAAGAAATAGAATAGCAAAACAGAAATGGCAAAGCAGTAACAGACTCGATATAGAATGGAAAGACAGGAGTGATAAAGACAGTATCAGATTAAGCAGAGAAGCAGGAAGTTCATCCTAAAAGTCTATTAGACGAATGTTTCTTGTCTTCTCGAGCACAACCTCCGCGTCTGGGCCTGCAATTTTTTCCTGATCTCCACACCAAACCAGTAAGAACAACATTAGCATTGGTGGGCAAAGCATATAAAGCCACTGGTCAGGCTGCAGCATGCCTTCACACTATAGGCATGCTGCAGGGGTACTAGGATGATGTGCTAGAAGATTTGGATGAGGACAAGGGAGTTGGCCTGAAAGCAGTAGCTGAGCTGCACCGGGCCACAGATCTTTCTTTCCGGGCCACCAAGGAGACAGCTAGATCTATTGGCCATGCTATGGCAGCCCTGGGAGGCATCTTTGGTTAAATTTAAGCACGATTAAATAAAAAGATAAGAGTTTTCTGATGGACGCCCCGCTGTCGGCCCCTGGCCTCTTTGGTGACGCTGTCAACACAGTCGTTGAGAGGTTTCAGGAGGCTAACAAACAGGCAGCGGCGTTCCAGAAACTCCTCCCCCGTCACAGAGCATTGCTACCCGAGGTCCTCCACAGAAAGAAGGGGGACCGGGTAGGTGCTCTCAACCACAGTCTTTGAGGAGTAAGCCCGTTTTGAGGACCGTGCTTATCTCCAAGAAGGCTGTGGGGAAAGGGTCCTGATGCCCAAAGAGCCATGCCTTTGAGGGTAGTCCCCTCCAAAGAGAAGTGGCAAACACCTTATTTTCACCCACGTCTCTTCAGTCACCTTGCGTGATTCAGGGCGCCGTGGTCTCCAGCGAGCATATATCTCAGTGGCCACCCGGAAACGTAGCAGCACTTGCTTCCTCTGAGGAGGCTATCAGAGCTACCAGTTTAGTTGGTTCCTGCCGGTGCACTGCTTCAGGGCACCGAATTGGTGGTTTGAAAAATACCAGAGGCCATTCTCAAGAGAATGGTACCCTTAGTAGAAATTCTGGCAGCGTTGAAACTACTGCCAAATACATCTCAGTGGGACCTGCGCATAGTCAAAAAGGGTTACACAATTCAGTTTGGGTCTCACCCACCTAGGTTTATGGGGGCCCTACCAACAGTGGTGGACCCCGAGCAGGCTCTGGTCATGGTACAGGAGGTAAAAACAGTGTTGGGAAAGGGAGCCACAGAACGTGTACTTCCTCCCGACAGAGAAACTGGGTTTTACAGCTGGTATGGAAAGATTGCCACAAATCAGATCCGAGAATTGGTTCGTCACAATAGATCTCAAGGACGTGTATTTCCATAAATCCATCCTTCCACAACACAGGAAGTTCCTGAGGTTCACTTTTGGGGGTGAAGCATACCAATATCAGGTTCTTCCATTTGGACCTGGCTTTATCACCCCATGCTTTCATGAAATGTATGGATGCAGCTCTAGTACCACTACATCTACAGTGCATTCGCGTTCTGAAGTATATCGACAACTGGTTGATTTTAGCTCAGTCGCAGCAGTTAGCGGTTCGGCATCGAGATGCACTAATAAAAGTGTTGGGGTCGAGACTGAATGCCAAAAAGAGTGTGCTGGTTCCATCACAAAGAACTACATTTCTGAGCGTGGTATGGGATTCAACTACTATGCAAGTTTGTTTGTCTCCAGCATGCATAGAGTCAATCCTATCAGCAGTAAAAAGAATAAAGATAGGTCTGTCACTCACTGTCATGCAGTTTCAGCACTGTCAAGCCTGTTGTACATGAGGCACTTATGTGGTGGCTCAGGACCAGGAGATTTTCCCCAAGGGGAAATCCTTTTTGCATGAATAAAGTCATGCTTACGTGCTCTGGTGATGTGGCAAAAAACATGGTTCTTATCCCAAGGCCCTGTGCTGGCAGCTCTTTGTCATCGCCAAACGATCGCTAATGACGGACACTTCCCTCACAGGGTGGAGGCGCGATCCTAGAAGTATGCTAGACTCAAGCTCTGTGGAGGGGACACCATCTGTCTGGCATATCAACTGTCTGGAGATGATGGCTGTTTTTCTCACTCTCAAGAAATTCCTGCCAGACCTCAGGGGCCATCATGTGTTAGTCTGATCAGATAACACATCAGTGGTTGCCTACATAAATCATCAGGGGGTTTGCGCTCACGTCGACTCTGCAAACTGGGACATCAAATCCTCTGTGGGGCAAGTTATTGTCTCTCAGGGCAGCTTATATCCCTGGGTGCCAAAATATGGGAGCAAACATCCTGTCGAGGCAGGGACTGAGGCCCGGAGAATGGAGGCTTCACCCCGAGGTGGTGGAGCAGGTGTGGGAGAGATTTGGCCAAGCTCAAGTGGACCTCGAGAGACATCTCACTGTCCACTTTGGTTCTCCCTCACACATCCAGCTCCTCTCAGACTGGATGCTATGGTACAGATGTGGCAGAGGCTACGTATATATGCATTCCCCCAATTGCTCTGATCCCGGGAGTTCGCAAAGAGAGTTCGCAGAGACATGTGAAACAAGCTGGACCATCTTGATAGGCCCATGGTGGCCAGGCAGAGTATGGTTCTCGGATCTTGTGTCTCTCCTCGACGGCTCTCCGTGAGAGATTCCGATCAGGAGGGACCTTCTGTCTCAAGCAGGAGGCTCATTATTTTACCCCTGTCCAGAACTGTGGAAGCTGCCCTGAGATACAATAACTTCCCCTGGGACCACAGGAGGATTTGATGCACCAGTTTGCAGAGTGGATGTGAGTGCAACCCCCCCGATGATTTATGTAGGCAACCACCAACCACCAGTGTTGTCTGACCAGACTGACCGGACTAACACAATAGAAGCAGGTCTCTCAGCTGAGTTTGTTGAGACCATCCTTCAATCCCTCCACGAGGAAATTGTATGCCCTGAAGTGGAGAGTTTTTACTTGCAGTGGCCATTAGTTGGACCCAGTTAACAGCCCGGTTGGTACAGTACTGGAGTTCCTGCAAGAGCAATTTACTGCAGGGTTATCCCCGTCCACCTTAAAGGTTTATGTGGTGGCCATAGCTGCTTACCACATTCCTTTGTTTTTGTTGTTGTTGTATGTCTTTGTTGTATGTTTTTAGGGAGAGACTGACTGAGACTGAGGCCTGCAGTACGCACTAGGGTAACGGCTTGAAATCTGGCTGTGGTCCTCCAAGGCTTATCCCTGGCTCGCTTTGAGCCTATTGAATAGGTTCCAGTCATGTTTTTGACTCTTAAGGCTTTGTTCCTCCTTGCTATAGCTTCTCTTAAAAGAATAGGAGATTTACAAGTTCTTTTGGTTGCCCCATCGTGCTTGGAATTTGCACCGGGCATGGTAAAGGTGTTCCTTCACCCTAGACCGAGGTATGGTCCTAAAGTCCCCATTAATGTGGCCAAGTCTATTGTGCTGCAGGCATTCTGTCCTCCTCCTTTTGTAAACTCGGACCAAGAAAAAAATAATCTGCTTTGCCCAGTAAGATCTTTAGATGCTTATGTCCACAGAGCTGCCCTGTGGCGTAAAAGTGAACAGTTGTTTGTATGCTTTGGCCCCTATAACAAGGGGTTACCTGCATCTAAGCAAAGAATGAGCAAATGGATAGTTGAGGCTATCTCTCTTGCTTATGAGTCTGCCAGGTTACCTCATCCGTTAGCAATCTGGACTCATTCTACTAGGAGTATGGCTGCCTCTAAAGCCTTAGTGTCAGGAGTATCACTTCAGGATGTATGTGATGTGGCAGGCTGGTCCTTGCCACACACATTTGTGAAGTTTTATTACCTTGACCTGAGCTCCACACCTGGGGCTTAGGTGCTTTCATCTTAGTGTTGAAGTTTCACTGGACAGGCACTGGTCAATATGGTGACATGGGTATAGACGTTCCCAAAGCGTCAGTGACGCAGCAGGAGTTCCCTTGAAAGGGAACACTCGGTAACCTTGGTTCCCTGAAGAGGGAAAGAGCACTGTGTCCCCTTGCCATACCTCCTGCGTACCGGTCAGCGACTTGCCTCACATCCACTTTAGAAGCTAACGTTGCACTGTTTGTGCAGGCTTTATAGTTTCCTGCTTCATGACGTCTCATCACACTATTGGACGGATTTCACATGTTCTTCATGACAAAATCACGCAAAGCATTCCCAAAGCGTCAATGATGCAGCGCTCCTTCCCTCTTCAGGGAACCAAGGTTACAGTCGTAACTGAGCGTTTTGACTTTTACCTGTTATTTGGATTATGATTCTGGATTGCCCAAATAAATCTGCATTTGAATCCTCTACCCCTTGTGTCTCAGAGCAGTTTGTGACCATTAGAATGGTAATGTAAATGTTGAAGCTCTATGAATGGCATTCTCAACCAATGTAGTACGATTATTGGCATTAAGCTAGTCTCGCATAGCCAGACCTTCAGACTGACTGCAGAAGGTCTGGACTCATTGGTCAAGATTCAAGATTCAAGATTCAAGAGTTTTATTTGTCACATACACAGTTATATACAGAATATACAACCAGCAGTGAAATGTAAACAGGTCCGCTCCATGGACAGTGCAAATTCACAGTTAAAAACACAAGGAAGAAATTATAATAGAAATAGGATATAAAAAAAAGTACTCTCTCTCTATATATATATATATATATGTCTATATCTGTAGAATTATAAATAATCAAGTCAAGAGAAAAAAAGGTAACAAATAAGGATAAAGTGGAATAAAATAATTGAAGTAGACTTTGCAGTGAGTAAACTGTAGACTTATAAATATGTGGTTAACAAATGTATAAAGAGTATAATGTGCAAACAGGTTTATGACAGGTTGTTACACAGTAACAACGAGAACAGAAAGTGCAGTGCAATGTCAGTGTATCGATGTTTATCCTGACGTGAAGTCACGTGATGTTAAGTGACTGAGTTCAGGAGTCTGATGGCCTGGGGAAAGAAGCTCCTCCTGAGTCTCTCAGTTTTGGCCATCAGGCTTGGAAGCGCTACCAGATGGTAGCAGCGTGAAATGAGGGTTTGCAGGGTGATTAGAGTCCTTGATGATCTTGGTAGCTCTACCTTTGCAGCGTTTGGTGTAGACGTCCTGCAGAGACGGGAGAGCTGACCCTGAGATACGCTCGGATAAGCGCACTACTCTTTGCAGGGCTTTGCGGTCATGACTGGTGCTGTTCCCATACCACGCTGTGATGCACTGAGTTAAAACACTTTCTATCGCCCCTAAATAGAAAGTTTTCAGGATAGCTGGTGAAAGCCTGAATTTCCTCAGCTGGCGCAGGTGGTACAGTCTTTGCCTGGCTTTTTTCACCTGTGTCTGAATGTGAGCAGTCCAGGTCAGGTCCTCGGAGATGTTTACATCCAGGTACTTGAAGCTGCTCACTCTCTCTACTGGTGACCCGCTGATCATGAGGGGGGAGTATGTCCGTTGCTGTCTCTTCCTGAAGTCCACAATCATTTCTTTGGTCTTGCCAACATTCAGAGAGAGACAGTTGTCCTGGCACCATGATGTTAGATGCTCCACCTCGTCCAAGTATGCCGTCTCATTGTTGTTGGAAATGAGGCCCAGGACAACAGTATCATCAGCAAATTTGATGATAGAGGTGGAGCTGTGTGTGGACAAACAGTCATGTGTGTAGAGAGAGTAGAGCAGGGGGCTCAGGACACAGCCCTGTGGAGCTCCCACACTCAGGGAGATGAAGGTGGAGGTGGACTGGCCTATTCTCACCACCTGAGGCCTGCCAGTGAGGAAGTCCTCAATCCAGTGGCAGAGAGAAGGATTCAGGCCGAGATCCAGGAGTTTGGAGGTTAGCTTGGTGGGAACTATGGTGTTAAAGGCTGAGCTATAGTCAATAAATAGCAGCCTTACGTAGTTCCCACTTTTGCTGTCGATGTGAGTGAGGGAGGAGTGGAGGACATGAGAGATGGCATCTTCAGTCGATCTATTGGGACGATAGGCAAACTGAAGAGGGTCCAAAGTGTCAGGAATGAAGGCGCAAATGGTGTTTTTAATGAGTCTCTCAAAGACCTTCATGACTATAGACGTGAGAGCCACTGGACGATAGTCATTTAGGCAAGAGGGTTTACTGTTCTTAGGGACAGGGATGATGGTGGATTTTTGAAGGAGGTGGGGACCACAGATGTAGCGAGGACTCATTAAAGATAGATGTAAACAACCCGGCGAGCTGATCAGCACAGGACCGCAGAACACGACCTGAGATACCATCTGGCCCGGCAGCTTTCCTGACGCGTCCACACGCTTGAGTGCTCTCCGAACTTCATCCTCCGAGACAGAGATCACGTGATTGTTGCTGCTCTGAGTAATTTCCTCTAACGCGCCACTTGGCGAGTCGCGCTGCAGCGCGTTTACAGTCAAAGCGAGCATAGAAAGAGTTTAACTTCGTTCACGAGCAACGGATCAGCGCTTGCCTCTGCAGAGGATTTAGATCCAAAAGAGCAGATGGACCTCAGACCTTGCCACATGCGCGCGCGAGTCGTTGAGTTGGAAATGAGACTCCACTCGGTCTTTATAACGGAGTTTTGCGGCTTTAACTGCTCGTCTGAGAGCATAGCAGGACGATCTGTATTCATTCATATTCCTGAATGGAGACCGGCGTTGTAAGCAGCAGTGCGTCGCGTTCACTGCCGCGCCTTGATTGAATTGTCCACCCACGGTTTCTGATTTGAGAAGGACGTTATTGTTATTGTTTGCGTGGCTTGCTCTGTAAGCGTGTTGATGAAGCAAAGCGCCACGTCTGTGAACTCGCTTCGTCCAGCTGAACTTCGCTCGAACATGTCCCAATCCACATCGCCCAGAGCTGCCTGTAGCGCGGTCTCTGAGTGGGGTGACCAACGCTTAACTTCCCGCCTCACGGGGGTTCCTGGAGGAGCTTTTGTTTGTATTCGGGAGTGAGGAAAATGGCGGCATGATCCGATTTGCCAAGCGCTGGAAGTGACCGCGCTTTATAGGCGTTCTTAAACGGAGAGTAGCAGTGATCCAGTGTGTTTGCTCCTCGTGTGGGGCAGGAGACGTGCTGATGAAAGTTTGGCAAGACTTTCTTTAGGTTTGCTTTGTTAAAATCGCCGCGACAATGAATGCCGCGTCGGGATGTTGGTTTATGACGCCGCTGGCAACATCATGAAGGCCAGATAAAGCCAGCGCTGTGTCTGCCTGCGGTGGGATGTAAACGGCGGTCGCGACAACCGCAGAAAACTCCTAGGCAGATAGAATGGGCGGCAGATGATTGTTAAATGTTCCAGATGAGGTGAGCAGGACCGCGAGAGAATGGTGATGTTCCTGGGATCGCACCATTTCTTGTTGATCATGAAACACACTCCACCGCCTTTGGATTTACCGGCCTCGGCTGTTCTGTCCATCCGAAAAACAGAGAAGTTCTCCGCGGCGTCACAGCTGTGTCCGGGACCGCGGCGTGAGCCATGTTTCAGACAAACAATAGATATTACAGTCTCTCATGTCCCGTTGAAAACTTATCCTGGCTCTAAGATCGTCCATCTTATTATCCAAGGATTGAACATTTGCTAGAAGAATGCTCGGGAGAGGAGGTCTGAATGCCCTTTTCCTCAGTCTGTTGCGGATACCAGCACGTTTCCCACGGTGTTTCTTTGTTCTACGCCGCTGGCTCTGTCCATTGTTCAACTCGGCGTTCCGAAGAATCTCAGATGGCCACAGAGGATCGGCGAAAGTGTCCTGAAACAGTCCAGTGTAGAGGTAACCAATGTCCAAAAGAGTTTTGCTGTCGTAGTAGATCAATGCAGATGATAAGTTTGTAAAAACTGAGAGTAAAAGAAAGTAAAATAGTAAATAAAAGCACAGTCTTCGCGGAGCGACCTGAACGGCGACCAAACACAGCGGCGCCAAGGACCACCCAAGAGGACATGTAATGCAACCAATCACAGTTTGTTTTGTTCCACGTAATGTTTAGGGGTGTGAAAATGTAAAGTCGATGTCCCTGCAATAACAGACTGGCGTGCATCTATAAATTATTAATTCAAGAACATTGTGCAAGTTTACTGCAAAAATGGAGCCATAAACTTATTTTTGAAAATCCCGCTTTTAGTTGATCCTGGTAAGCACTCATTGTCACAGTTGTAAATACGACAGCATTCTTCTTCCACGGGGGAGTTTTGCGTCAGGGCATTTGTTTCCAGGCGGACTGTTCAAGAATGCAACACACACGTCTCGCAACATCCTGTAGAATTCAACCAATCAGATGACGACTTCGAAACTCCTGAAGTGTTTCCAGATAAGTGTACCATATGCATCAGTCGTTCAGCCAATGGTCCGTGGGCGTGACGTCTGAGGTTGAGACTAGTATTAAGCAGACTGGGTTATCAAATAACTCTGAATGTTTTTTCTTAATGGAATGGATTAAAAATGCTTCATTCTGGTATGTTATAATATGCCTAGACTTAAAAGTAATTGGTGTAGACATTCTTTTATTCTCACTGTTGCAAAGCATTTATACTTGCAAGATTATTGGCATTAAGATAATTTTGCATAGCCAGACTAGCTTAATGTGTCTGAATGATGTGTTTGCTGAATAACAAATCTGTAGTTGCCTTGAATTTATTGGCTGAATGAGGCAATTTGCAGTTAATAAATGAACAATTTCAAATTGAAAAATGATACTTAGGACAATTACGAAAAACTTAGGACAGTTGAGAATCTAAAAATCTGAATGCATTATGTTGAGTTTAATTTCTTTTTACAGTACAAAGGATGGAAACGAATGTTTTTGGTATAAAATAATATTAGCCAAACAACAAAGATGCCACAACCTGTTTATTCTGAATTCTTCAATGACAGTATGACAAAGTGGGACACAGTATATATTGCTGCAGAACTGAAAAGTCATATAATTGGAGTCATATAATTTTGTTAGAGAAGTTTGTTATAAAACAATTCAGTGTCAAGTATATATTAAAACGTGTGCACTCGCGTACTTGTATGACATCCAAGAACAAACCTCACTGGTTCTCATGCATATTTGATGTGCCTTGATCATGGATTGTTTTATATGTGACTAAAAGCCTAACTGAAATCTGTCCATCATAAGGAAATAATTTCTCTTCAGGGAACTTGGATAAAGCCGCTTGATTAATTTGGATTGCTTTTACATTGTCTTTATGAAGCTTTCAGTGGAGAGACAGAAATCTCTCTGGTATCAATAAAACTATCATCGTTGGGCTTTCAATGATGAATGAAAGTCTAATGGGTTTGAAACAACATGAGGATGAGAAAATTAATGAACTATCCCTTTAAGTCAACACATATGCTGTCAAACTCTCAAAATTACAAAGTCTTCTATCAAGAGAGCTCCTAAATTGAATTAGAAGAATGAAGAGAATGGTTTCTCATTTTCTTAGAAGGATGCACAGTTATGCAAATTTTTAAATAAACGAAATGAGCAACACAACACTCAGACACCGCCATCTCATTATCAATGAGACAAATGATACTGCATCTCCAGCCTGCTGTACTGCACCAATCAAATTATCTCAAGGTGACATGCTGAAATGCTAATATCTCCATATTCATCACTGCAGAAGGTTTTTTGGAAGTAGATATTGAACATTTTCTGTGCACTTCAGGTTTTAAGCCAGCTCTGTGTCCCCACCTGTCCTTTTGTTTAACTTCAATGAACAAAGTATACTCTTTCGACACTCATATTAATAGGCTACAGTATTTAAACTGTATGCATAAGCAATGTAGTGCAGCATAACAAATTGTAGCTACAAATAGAGTTTTGATGCTGAGCCAATATTTACAGTGAAAAATAAAAATAAAAATTCTATAAACCTATTTATCAAGACCGTCTTTTTAAACGTCTCTTTGTCTGACCGGTTGTGAAGTATGTGGTAAACGCCAAGAACTTGGCTTTAAATAACCTCTGACGATGATGTTATTGGAATGTGTGCTCGTGAGAGGCTATATATAGATGTGCGCCTTGAGGTTTCTTGGTCTTCAGAGACAATATTATGTGTGTGTATGTGTGTGTGTGTGTGTGTGTGTGTGTGTGTGTGTGTGTGTGTGTGTGTGTGTGTGTGTGTTTGTGTGTGTAAAAAACTACCTCGCTACCTGTCCACTTTGTCAGTTGTTAGTATGCAGAATTTTCTCAGTGTGAAAAAAGAGAAAAAGAGGACATCATGTCGTAAACAGTAAGTTGACCATGGCGAGTGTGAGCACTGTGAGTTGTTCTTTTTATTAAAGTGATTTGCGCTCGTCTCACATATTATCAAGAGCAAACTCCCACATATAGATTGTGGGGCTCTCGAGCCGATCAAGTGGTCAGGTTACAACTGGACTGGCCACAGGAACCAAGTGCTCAAAGTAAAGCTGGGCTCAGACTAGAGGAGTTTTTAAATCCTAACCGATTATGAAATCTGGTGGCATCACTCACATAAGGAGAATCTTCACAGATTTTTTTCTCTCAAATCTCAAACATACACGCACTACAAGATTTTAAAATTTTTGTGCATCACACACTACAAGATATTATTAAGAGATTATCATGCCAAGACGAGCACCTCACGTGATCTCAATGGACCCGCATGCAGCAGCATGTGTCGTGGTCGCGATTTCAAAAGTGCTCTCAATAACTTCTCTCATTGGTTATTGTAAAAGAACTGATGTAATCACCCTGATTTAAATCCTAAATATCAAACATGATTGATGTGATCGGGCGGCCCCAATTTGTGTGAGAGCAGATTGGGAGGTGCAAGATTCAATCTGTGAACGCCTCACATTACCAAATAATCTGCGCTGAACATCAGAACCGATCGAGGTCCTCAACAAGTTTTTTTCTCAGATTCTCTGGAGGGGAAAATCGGGCATAAATCGGCCTAAAACTCCTCTAGTCTGAGCCCAGCTTTAGGATTATTTATTTAGAATAGATTTCTGTCCGGTAGCCAAGGAGATGGACCTGAGCAATGGTCTCTCCCCTTCTTTGAAGACCTCCATGACGAGTTAACACGTTTATGGGGGAAAACATATATATTGAATGTTTTTGTGTGACCTATTCGACTATGGTGGGCCTATCATGTTACAGGCATACCAGGCTGATTTAATGACAGATCTGAGTACATCTGGGAGCATTGACGAAGAAGCTTTCTCAGAATTACGCAGAGCCACAGATTTATTTCTTTCAGTATCCTGCCTGATTCTGGGAGGCAAAGAGGCATGAGGAAGCTTTCATCAAGTTTCTTCCCCGCCGTACTCAAGGGGAGGGGCTGTCTTGGGTTACTTGACTGTAATCCTGTTCCCTGAAAAAGCGGGAACTAGATGCTATGCCATAATGCTGCACTGGGGGCATGTCCAAATCTATTTATAGCCTCTTACGAGTGCACTTTCCAATGATGTCATCGTCAGAGGTTATTTAAAGCCAAGTTCTTGATGTGTTTGCCACACATACTTCACAACCGGTCAAACAAAGATGTTTTCCAATAGTGCATAGTGCAGCATCTCGTTCCTGCTTTTTCAGGTAACAGGGTTACAGTCAAGTAACCCAAGACATTCCCCGAAGGAGGAAATTGAGACGTTACGTCAATACTGATGTGTTAGGGTCCCTATGGAAAGTGGCACAGCCATTGAACTGTGTTATGAATGTCAGAGATGCAGATGGATGGCAAGCTGTAGTGTATACTTTTGGCAACTGCCCTCACACAGTCATAACCTACCTAGCACCCCATGTAAGCCCAAGGAGAGTAGTCCTCCATAACAATGAGATACGTTCTTACTCTGGAGACAATTGTAGCCGCTGTTACTGTTATCGCAGCTCTTGGTTCTCAATTCCCATATTTTTCATCCATGACAAGTGTTGTTAACGCTGGGGAAGCATGCCTAGTCCAATGGAGAGGGATGCTACGGAGGCCACACCCTGCTGAAAGGGAGGTAACGTGTGGTGGATACACATATGGACTAACCCGTGGGGCAGTGCTACATATGGAAGATCTCTGCGGTAGGTTCTGCCTATCCAGGGATGGAATAGTGTTAGGTGTTGTCCAGCCCACAGTTCTACAGATGTATGCCAGGAAGGTGCTGTGCATCAACACCCAGGAGGACACAACACCCTGGAGGAAGTGAGCCACTTCTGATGGGCATGGCTCGCCTCAGCAGTGGGATCCACTAATCCTCTGCTTGGTCTTTCCTTTCTGCTGAACTCCAAGCAGACAAAGAGTGCAGTCCACGTAAACAGACAGTGTGAGAATGGCACACAGCAACACAAGGGCTGGGTCTGCCTCCTCCAGGGGCAGTGCTTGCAAGTTCACCACCTGGTCCCAGAAGGGATTGGTGGGAACTCTGGGCACAATCTGGCCCGGGTCCCCAGAGCTGATCAGGCATTTCCAGGGTTCTTCCCACACTTCAAAGCTTAAGGGCACCTGGTAGAGGGGGCTCTAGCTTGAGTGATAATATCTACCACCACTGGCAATAGGCCGATTAAGTCCTCCACGTCCCATCCAGAGACCACACATGGAGGTTACAAAGGTCTGCATGTGGGTGCCATATGGTGCCCCATCCCTGAGAAAGCAGGTCCTTCCTCAGGGGAATCCGCCAGGGAGGGGCTGCCGTGAGGAACACCAAGTCCGAAAACCATTTGCGGGTGGGCCAGTAAGGTGCAACCATCAAGATCTGCTCCTTGTCCTCCTACTTATGTAGGCCCCGGGGTCAGCTGTGTGCCAGCGCATCTGTGCTGAGGGTCCCCTCAGTCAGGGAATAGAACAACTGTCAGTGGGAGGACTCCTGTACATCCCCGAATCAACTCCAGATCAGCTGGACCACCTGGGGGTGGAGTCTCCATTCTTCTGGTAATGTGAGCTGTTCTAAGAGCGTGAAGGCCTCACAATTGAGCTTGCCTGGGGTGTGAATGACGCAAAATGACTTGAGCCGCTGCTGACTCCAGGAGGCTGCAGAGTGGATTTGGGCAGTAAAAGGTGCCTTCCACAACTTCTGAACCTCCTTATGCACTTCCAGGAAGGAAGGCACTGGGGCGGAACATGGCTGTGAATCACGCGCCACACCCAGGAATCAATCATCCAACCGTGAGTACTTGTGCACCATGGCAAGATGGAGGGTTCCACTCGAGCATAGCTGTCAACTCTGAATCCAATTCAGCGTGAGCAATCACCACCGCTATGAGAAGTGGCGGCAGGCTGGGTAACAGCAGAGGGGACTCGTACCCTCACAAAGAAGGAGAGTCATGACCGCAATGCCAACATGGTCATTCGCTCATAGTGAGAGCATGGACCATCCACGAACACTTTCTCAGCATGCTCTTGGCCCAGACATGTAAGACAGTGATTGTGGCCATCAGATGAAGCCAGGAAACGCCTCATCCAGAAACACACAGACAAAAAAGACATATCATCAAACATATTAAAAAAACGATCACCGCCCATGCTTGCTCTTTCAGGAAATCTGCCCTTACACAGCTAAGCGCTGAGGGGTGAAATGCTGCACTTCTCTGTGCACTGCTCTTTTGGGAAGTGAATCACTGCTGGATGCTCTCTCACACAAGCAGGAGATATCTCCTCAGGATAAGCTTTTTTAAGCAATTAAAATTGCTTAAACTTAATGGGCAACAGTACCTAAAAGGGTACAATCTCGAGGAACATTCTTCATGATGTTAGCCATTAAATCAGTGGGATTCCAGTGCATGATGTTTTGTTACATATGATAGCAGAAAAGCTCATATCTCACCTTTTATCTCACCTGATGCACACAATAACAGTTCAAGCTTCTGGTAATAAAATAAAATGCTTCAAAAAGTTTTCACCCAGCTGTGACAACTGTGTGCTGCTATACCCAAATGAATTTTGAAATCACTTCAGTGAAGGAGAGCAGGGGAATTTTTCACTTTGAAGAAAGAATGCAATTGAATCAATATTTGCACAATGTAGCCCTCTGGCCCTTGTTGTGACGCATCAGCTTGGAGTAAAACTGAGGTAATTTTGTATTATTACCATCGGCATGTTTAATTTGACATCCCAATAGAGGTGGCATAACATTCTAACTTTTTCAATAGTTTAAGCATAAGCATAACGCTAAAATTTAGGAGAATTTAACATTGAATCAATGCATGAAAATACACTTCATCAATTACATCACAAATTACTTATCAATTACAAATTTTATATATTATCATTAATATAATAATACCAAATACAATTACTGTAATAACAGGTAACTGTCAACCTCTCTGATTCAGTGTTAATTTCATTGACGAATAGCTTTCATCATAATTTTTGCCAACAACCTTTTTCACTGACGAAAACGAGATATAACTAAATAACTAAATAAAAACTATGATGATCTACTGTAATTTTCGTCAACAAATAAAAATGAGTAATATGTTTTAGACGGTTGTAACAATGCATATTTTATCTCCCTCATCTGAACTTGAAAGAGAAGCCTGCAACTGCAATAGTAAGGCACATACATTTCAAAATAAGAGTCAATGTGTATTTCTAGCTCAAGATTCAAGATTCAAGAGTTTTATTTGTCACATACACAGTTATATACAGAATATACAACCGGCAGTGAAATGTAAACAGGTCCGCTCCATGGACAGTGCAAATTCACAGTTAAAAACACAAGGAGGAAATTATAATAGAAATAGGATAAAAAAGTACTATATATATATCTGTAGAATTATAAATAATCAAGTCAAGTAGGAGAAAAAAGTAAAAAAATAAGAATAAAGAAGTGGAATAAAATAAGTGAGGTAAACTGTGCAGTGAGTAAACTGTAGACTTATAAATATGTGGTTAACAAATGTATAAGAGTATAATGTGCAAACAGGTTTATAACAGGTTGTTACACCGTAACAACGAGAACAGAAAGTGCAGTGCAATGTCAGTGTATCGATGTTTATCCAGAAGTGAAGTCACGTGATGTTAAGTGACTGAGTTCAGGAGTCTGATGGCCTGGGGGAAGAAGCTCCTCCTGAGTCTCTCAGTTTTGGCCATCAGGCTTCGGAAGCGCTTACCAGATGGCAGCAGCGTGAAATGAGGGTTTGCAGGGTGATTAGAGTCCTTGATGATCTTAGTAGCTCTACCTTTGCAGCGTTTGGTGTAGACGTCCTGCAGAGACGGGAGAGCTGACCCTGAGATACGCTCGGATAAGCGCACGACTCTTTGCAGGGCTTTGCAGTCATGACTGGTGCTGTTCCCATACCACGCTGTGATGCACTGAGTCTGGTTGTTTAAACCATATATGTAAATTTTACTCCTGGCAAATTGTTAAAAAATAAACGTGTGAGAGCATGTTATAGGCTATATGACATGTTGTAGTCATATGACGGCGCTACAGCAACACACGTCGCCGCAAATGAGTAGGCTAAAGCAAGCCAACACGCAAACTGCCGCAGGTGAAACTGAAAGTAAGTCTTAGATGCTCAAAAACACAATCATCTTCATTAAAACTAATGAGACTAAATGATCTTACCAGTGCTTAGCTCACTCTTTCTCCTATTGTGATCTTTGATCTTGAAATGAGCTGATGAATAAAATGCAGCTCATATCTGTTGCTTTCAAGTCAAAGTCAAAGTCAGCTTTATTGTCAATTCTGCCATACGTACAGTACATACATACAGAGAATTGAAATTCTATGACTCTCAGATCCTAGGTGCCTAACAACAACAAAAACAATAACAATAACAACAAAAGTTTAACAGTAACAACAACAGAAGAAAGATAAAAAAAAAAGATGGATAAAGTGAATTATAGAGGTAAAGTGGCGATGGCAAATTGTGCAAACAATAGTAACAATAGTGCAATTTCAGATTTAAGTCAGTGCAGGTATAAAATAAAATGATAAAATTATAAGAGTGTGTGCAAAAAAAGAGTCTGTAAGAGGGGAGACCAATTCCTCAGAGAGACAATATAATGAGGTAGATGAAGGGAGGAGAACTGGGGGGTGATTCCCAGATCAGGTGCGTGGGGCAGAAGAGGGGAGGGTCGGCAGAGTCGGGAGGGAGTTCAATGCCCTGACAGCTTGGGGAATGAAGCTGTCCTTCAGTCTGCTGGTCCTTGCTTGGAGACTGCGTAGCCTCCTCCCTGATGGCAGCAGACTGAAGAGGCTGTGCGATGGGTGGGTGGGGTCTCTCGCAATGATGAGGGCTTTGTGGGAGAGGCGGGAGTTATAAATGTCCTGGAGGGGTGGGAGAGAGACACCAAGGATCTTCTCAGCTGCTCTCACTATGCGCTGAAGTGCTTTACGGCAGGATGCGTTGCAGGCGCCGTACCACACAGTGATGCAGCTGGTCAGAATGCTCTCGATGGTGCCTCTGTAGAAGGTGCGCATGATGGGGGCTGGGGCTCCGGCTCTTCTCGCCCCTAAATAGAAAGATTTCAGGATAGCTGGTGAAACCCTGAATTTCCTCAGCTGCCGCAGGTGGTACAGTTTTTGCCTGGCTTTTTCACCTGTGTCTGAATGTGAGCAGTCCAGGTCAGGTCCTCGGAGATGTTTACACCCAGGTACTTGAAGCTGCTCACTCTCTCTACTGGTGACCTGCTGATCATGAGAGGGGAGTATGTCCGTTGCTGTCTCTTCCTGAAGTCCACAATCATTTCTTTGGTCTTGCCAACATTCAGAGAGAGACAGTTGTCCTGGCACCATGATGTTAGATGCTCCACCTCATCCAAGTATGCCGTCTCATTATCATCAGCAAATTTGATGATAGAGGTGGAGCTGTGTATGGACAAACAGTCATGCGTGTTGAGAGAGTAGAGCAGGGGACTCAGGACACAGCCCTGTGGAGCTCCCACACTCAGGGTGATGGAGGTGGAGGCGAACTGGCCTACTCTCACCACCTGAGGCCTGCCAGTGAGGAAGTCCTCAATCCAGTGGCAGAGAGAAGAATTCAGGCCGAGATCCAGGAGTTTGGAGGTTAGCTTGATGGGAACTATGGTGTTAAAGGCTGAGCTATAGTCAATGAATAGCAGCCTTACGTAGTTCCCACTTTTGCTGTCGATGTGAGTGAGGGAGGAGTGGAGGACATGAGAGATGGCATTTTCAGTCGATCTATTGGGACGATAGGCAAACTGAAGAGGGTCCAAAGTGTCAGGAATGTAGGCGGAAAAATTGTGTTTTTAATGAGTCTCTCAAAGACCTTCATGACTATAGATGTGAGAGCCACTGGACGATAGTCATTTAGGCAAGAGGGTTTACTGTTCTTAGGGACAGGGATGATGGTGGATTTTTTGAAGGAGGTGGGGACCACAGATGTAGCAAGGGACTCATTGAAGATAGATGTAAACAACCCGGTGAGCTGATCAGCACAGGACCGCAGAACACGGCCTGAAATACCATCTGGTCCAGCAGCTTTCCTGACGTCCACACACTTGAGTGCCCTCCGAACTTCATCCTCCGAGACAGAGATCACGTGGTTGTTGCTGCTCTGAGTAATTCCCTCTGACGCGCCACTTGGCGGAGTCGCGTTGCCGCGGTTACAGTCAAAGCGAGCGTAGAAAGAGTTTAACTCATTCACAAGCGACGGATCAGGATTTAGATCCAAAAGAGCAGATGGACTTCAGACCTTGCCACATGCGCCGGGAGTCATTGAGTTGGAAATGAGACTCCACTCGGTCTTTATAACGGAGTTTTGCGGCTTTAACTGCACGCCGCAGAGCATAGCAGGACGATCTGTATTCAGTCATATTCCCCATTAGGAGACCGGCGTTGTAAGCGGCAGTGCGTGCGTTCACTGCGGCGCGGATTGAATTGTCCACCCACGGTTTCTGATTTGAGAAGGACGTTATTGTTATTGTTTGCGTGGCTTGCTCTGTAAGCGTGTTGATGAAGCAAAGCGCCACATCTGTGAACTCGCTCGGAACATGTCCCAATCCACATCATCCAGAGCTGCCTGTAGCGCGGTCTCTGAGTGGGGCGACCAGCGCTTAACTTCCCGCCTCACCGGGGGTTCCTGAACGAGCCTTTGTCTGTATTCAGGTGTGAGGAAAATGGCGGCATGATCCGATTTGCCAAAGGCTGGTAGTGACCGCGCTTTATAGGCGTTCTTAAACGGAGAGTAGCAATGATCCAGTGTGTTTGCTCCTCGTGTAAGACAGGAGACGTGCTGGTGAAAGTTTGGCAAGACTTTCTTTAGGTTTGCTTTGTTAAAATCGCCCGCGACAATGTACGCCGTGTCGGGGTGTTTGTTTATGACGCCGCTGGCAACATCATGAAGGGCAGATAAAGCCAGCCCTGTGTCTGCCTGTGGTGGAATGTAAACAGCGGTCGCGACGACTGCAGAAAACTCCCAGATAGAAAGGGCAGCAGATGATTGTTAAATGTTCCAGATGAGGCAAGCAGGATCGCGAGAGAATGGTGATGTTCCTGGGGTCGCACCATTTCTTGTTGACCATGAAGCATACTCCACCGCCTTTGGATTTACCGGCCTTGGCTGTTCTGTCCATCCGAAAAACAGAGAAGTTCTCCGACGGCGTCACAGCTGTGTCCGGGACCGCGGGCGTGAGCCATGTTTCGGACAAACAAAAGATGTTACAGTCTCTCATATCCCGTTGAAAACTGATCCTGGCTCTAAGATCGTCCATCTTATTATCCAAGGATTGAACATTTGCTAGAAGAATGCTCAGGAGTGGAGGGCTGAATGCCCTTTTCCTCAGTCTGTTGCGTATCCCAGCGCGTTTCCCATGGTGTTTCTTGATTCTTCGCCGTTGACCCGTCTGTCCATTGTTCAACTCGGCGTTCCGAAGGATCTCAGATGGCCACAGAGGATCGGCGAAAGTGTCCTGAAACAGTCCAGTGTAGAGGTAACCAATGTCCAAAAGAGTTTTGCTGTCATAGCAGATCGATGCAGTTGATAAGTTTGTAAAAATTGAGAGTAAAAGAAAGTAAAATAGTAAATAAAAGCACAGTCTTCGCGGAGCGAAGCGACCTGAACGGCGACCGAACCAGGCGGCGCCATTTTGTTATTGTTTATAATTAAAAGTCACGCATTATACATTTTTTGGTTACACAATAAACTGTATTTCATTTAATTCCCATTTAATTCATAGTCGACTAAAATCGAATGAGTTTAGTTAAATTGTAATGCATTCATTGAGCATTTAAGCATTACATAACCGACTATACTTGAATACGTCAAAACTGACATTTTGACATAATTGTATTTTTGACCATTTAATCAGTTTAAGACGAGAATATGAGAATATGATGTTTCTCACGGTTCGGGCATCCAGGAAATGCACACTTTAGCACCATTTTGAGCACTACGCCAAGACCTAATCAATGTAGAATTCAATCAGCGCGTCATCCTCTGCTTGTAAAAAAGTTCCTCATTTCCGGGTCATGTGTCAGAGCCTGGTCAGAACACCGGCTCGACGTAAGGCTCCAAAAGGGAGCAGAATCTCATTGAGCTCCATGTTAAAATGCCCAACTTTACAGCAGAAAAAAAAAAACAGCCTGGTACAAATTGTGTTTTTGGTCTATACGGCTAATTTTGCCCTTCATGACAACTGTGAGGGGGGTGACATTTTTTTTATAACTCATTCGTTTACATTATATAAAGTTCTGCATAATTAAGGGAGTGGCCACTTTGAGTGACAGGTGGATAGCCATTTGTCTACTGTCTGTTAGTCATCACATTACCTCAGCTCCAGCCATGTCCCGCCTCTTTACCCATTGTCAGTTATCCAGGAGTGACGTGTGGTGATGCGCTGCCAAGATGGCAAAGGCCAGCTCGACCCTATTTTAGGCTTCAGAACTGATTCTCTTCAGAACCCTATGGGTGACGTCACGGACACTACGTCCATTTTTTTTTTTTTTTACAGTCTATGGTCTTGAGAGAGGAAATGTCATTGCTGCCAGTGGAGGCCTTTCTGAGCCATCGGATTTCAACTAAAATATCTTAATTTGTGTTCTGAAGATGAACAAAGGTCTTACAGATGTCGAACGACACGAGGGTCTTTAGTAATTCATGACAGTAATTAATGACAGAATTTTCATTTTTGGGTGAATTAACCCTTTAAGAAAGTTCGTCCTGCCAAGTTTGGCTTTCTGTGTCATTAATCATAATTGTGTCTTTATAATGATGATTATATCATTACACTTTGGATAAAAGTGTCTGCTAAATTAAATATGTTTATGTTGTAGAATACATGGTAAAATAAGATGATCTCTGTAAAAAGTGGTAACATGCAATTGCCTTAAAAAGCTGTATTTACGTTATTAAATAATATAAATAATATTTTTTACTTGAATAAATCAAGTTAATGTTATTGTGTGTGTGTGTGTGTGTGTGTGTGTGTGTGTGTGTGTATGTATGTATATATATATATATATATATATATATATATATATATATATATATATATATATATATATATATATATATATATATACACACACACACACACACGTATACTAATAGGTAGAAAACCTCAAAGAACATGATTGCCAAGCTGGATTCAATCTCCTCTAACATGTCAAGCACATCATTATAAGGACAACAGCATGTCTTTATAATTCACTGTATTATGTTTCCAGTAAACTGCTGTATATAAAGTAATCGTAACACTTTACATTAAGGTTCCCTTTGTAAAGGGTTTAAAAGGTGTTTGTTAATGACTAATAACTCATTTACAAATGCATTATAAATCATTGATAAGCAGTTATAACTGCATGAATAAAAGGGTGACTTTAACACAATGCCTGCCAAATAGTGAGCCCTTTTTAACTCACTTGTTATAAATGATTAATAAATGTATTTATTAACAGTTATTTAAATGAAAACCAGATTCCTGATTTAATGATGCAGCAAAATAGACTTTCATAGTGAGACTGAAGGGTGTTATATGTGGTTTTCTCATTAATATCTCATGACTTCCACTTTTAATATTATCTAATATATCAGAATTAATATCTCATGACTTTTTTTTTTTATGTTCCTTACCAGAAGTTACAGTCTTACCCATGATATTCCACAAAAGGCTCATAAAGTCTATCCACAGCAGTGTATAAAAACTGATTTCTTGTTTATGAAGATGAAATTATCAAACTTTATTTTGAAAAAAAGTTAACCTTAAGTGGAAACATGTGAACCATTTATTAATAAGTTACAAACATTAATGACCTGTGACAGTGAACCTTAATGTAAAGTGAACACCTGTGAACCATTTATTAATGAGTCACAAACATTAATAACCTGTGACAGTGAACCTTAATGTAAAGTGAACACCTGTGAACCATTTATTAATGAGTCACAAACATTAATAACCTGTGACAGTGAACCTTAATGTAAAGTGAACACCTGTGAACCATTTATTAATGAGTCACAAACATTAATAACCTGTGACAGTGAACCTTAATGTAAAGTGAACACCTGTGAACCATTTATTAATGAGTCAAAACATTAATAACCTGTGACAGTGAACCTTAATGTAAAGTGAACACCTGTGAACCATTTATTAATGAGTCACAAACATTAATAAATCTGGTTTTCATTTAAACAACTGTTAATAAATACATTTAAATTTTATTAAGCATTTATAACATGTGAGTTAAAAGGGCTCACTATTTGGCAGGCATTGCGTTAAAGTCACCCTTTTTATTCATGCAGTTATAACTGCTTATCAATGATTTATAATGCATTTGTAAATGAGTTATTAGTCATTAACAAACACCTTTTAAACCCTTTACAAAGGGAACCTTAATGTAAAGTGTTACCAAAGTAATATATCTACTTCTTCAGCAGGCTAGTGCATGTATTTTCCTCAAAAGTAAGTAGCTAAGTGTCTCTGGCAAGCCTGAGGATGATGGCCCTGGCCCACACTTATTGTAGAGGTGCACACCCTGAGGGTGTTAATAAAACACCTCAACACTGGTAAAGCACAAGGATTAGCTGAATCAGCACACTGTCGGGCTCATAAACAACATATTTCAGCCCATAAATATGCCATCACAGACTGCAAAAGTCACCCAGAGTCACAGCATCTATTTACTCCTTTCCCTTCTTTATTTAATGGAGGCAACCAATTAAGCAAAAATGAAATGAGTTATGTTAAAGACCAAATGGTTTATCCATATGTTGTTTTGTAGCTTGGACTTATATTATATGAATATTGACCTGTAAAAGATTGCCTCGGTAAAACTCACAGTTGTCTTGTGATATTTTGTCCATCACTTTATTATCTGCACTGACTTAAATCTGAAATTGCACTATTGTTACCATTGTTTGCACTATTTGCCATCGCCACTTTACCTCTATAATTCACTTTATCCATCTTTTTTTAATCTTTCTTCTGTTGTTGTTACTGTTAAACTTTTGTTGTTATTGTTATTGTTTTTTTTGTTGTTGCTAGGCACCTAGGGTCTGAGAGTCATAGAATTTAAATTCTCTGTATGTATGTACTGT
Organism: Paracanthobrama guichenoti; assembly: GCA_018749465.1. Taxonomy (NCBI): domain Eukaryota; kingdom Metazoa; phylum Chordata; class Actinopteri; order Cypriniformes; family Gobionidae; genus Paracanthobrama; species Paracanthobrama guichenoti. The sequence continues at coordinate 1,234,597 of JAGHMJ010005193.1, forward strand.
ACATATGGCAGAATTGACAATAAAGCTGACTTTGACTTTGTTTGTCTCAGATAATCACATCCCTTCTTCATCATTTCCTTGTTTCAGTTCTTTCTTATGTTGTCCCCATGTGAAACACAAAAGGAGACGTTTTGAAAAATGTTCCTGCTGCTTTCTTTCATCAACTCGAGGTCTGTAAGAGAGCAAGTATATATTATTTTCTGCACAACAATAATTGAATCTTTGATGACTGAATAAGTGCAATTCACCTTTATTCCACAAGGCAGCAATATCTGATACACAATGATGAAGTGACGTTTCACTCATAGTCACCGCAGGCAGAAAACAAAAGAATAGGAAGAATCATCAGCAACACTTGAAATGGCTCAGCGATTTACAGCAGAGCAAGAACTGAAAGCAATCAAACATTAGTGTCACTGTCATTTGATGATGGATCTGGTGAAGAAGCTGTCAGCGATCAAAATATTGATGTTAGAAATTATAGCTTTGAGAATATGTTTGAGATGCTGAATGTACTGGGAAATGAGGACAGTGATGATGGTATAAAACATCTGCTCAAACTGAACCCTTCCAAGCTCCAAAAGGAAACAAAATATGCTTTATTTTATTCTTCTGTAATTGTTACTGAAAAAGAGTAGGGGTGTAACCCCGGCATCCTGGCCAAATTTGCCTATTGGCCCCTGTCCATCATGGCCTCCTAATAATCCCCATATACTGATGGCTTCAGCACTCTCCACCAATCAGCTGGTGTGTGGTGGGCGTTCTGGCGCAATATGGCTGCTGTATCATCAACCAGGTGGATGCTGCACATTGGTGGTGGTTGAGGAGATTCTAAAAAAAAAAGCGTTATATAAATTAATGAATTATTATTATTCATATTATTATTAATGATTTTAAGTTTTGTTCAAGCTAATTAAAGCAACAGTTTTTCAATAATGGATTGGGATAAAAGGCACCCCAGCTGTTAGGGCAAAAGGCACATTAATTAACATGATAATGAGCATGGGTAAATGATGATCGATTCTTCATTTTCAGTGAACTATGCCTTTAAAGCAAGTAAAAAACAAACCAAACAAACAAAACTATTTTTCTTGCTCTAATTTAGAGGCAAAATCAAAGACTCGTTTACAAAAGGTCGAGGGATTCAATTTTGGCATCAGCACTTTTCACTGTGATTCCCTATTTGCTTAGGATCTGCAGAATATTTCTTGAATGCAATTTGATTAACAACTCAACTGTGACCTAACCTAAATAGCCTATTGTATAAAAATCATTTTTTATGCTGACGCAAAATGAAACTCAGCCGAATAAGCGGGTAAACTAATTATCTCTCACAAGATGCAGTCCGGAGGTTACTGTCAACGCAAAACTAGAGTGAAGAAGTCAGCTAATTAATACTTTTCCTATTGTGATGTCTGACTCACTTCGAGCTTTTGAAGCACCTTTTATATTAAGAATGTCAGGAAAGTTGATGTCAGCCTTTGCCTGAACCGAAAACATTTAGTGCTTGACAAAATAAGTATCTGAATACTCTTCAGAGATTATTTTTGCAAAAGCAAAACAATTATTTAGCCTAGGGTTCGGTAACACTTTACAATGTGGGTGCACTAATATGCATTAATTCATGCTTAACTAATGTTCAGATAATCATGAGTTAATGTATGACTCATGAAGAACTAACCCATTTATTAATGATTGCTGCATAAGCAGTGAAGATTCTATATGATTAATAGGTTAAATAATATATGTTAGTTACTTAGTTAATTGTCTTGTGCCTCAACAAGTACAGTCATCACATAATGATACCTTTGCAAATCATCAGCTAATGATTAATTAAAGCAGACAACTGGAAGTTGCATGGCTTCGACCCATTGTGGTAATAAACACGTTAATTTACACTATTCGTTAATATAATATGTTATTAAGGAATTAATACACAATGACACATTTAATTAATAGCAGTTAATATATTATTTAACCTATTAATCATATAGAATCTTCTTTTGTTGCTGATGCAGTAATCATTAATAAATGGTTTAGTTCTTCATGAGTCATACATTAACTCATGATTATTTGTGCATTAGTTAAGCATGCATTAATGCATATTAGTGCACCCTGAATTGTGAAGTGTTACCTAGGGTTCTTATATCATCCTCTCTAACCATAAATTATATCCCAGAAGCAATCATTAGACTTGGGCTTTGTGACCAATATTCCTGCGGTTGTTATGTTTTCCTGCCTTGGAGGTCAATAGCATTACCAAACCCTACTTTCCCACAATGTTTTAGATTCAGCATAATTTCTTCTGGTAAGTTATTCATGCTCTTCTTTTTCCCCCTCTTCCTTGCCTTGCACGATGAAAAGTGTGCTACCTGAACGCGCACAGAGCTGAAAGGGCTTGAATGAAGCGCGTTTGGCTTTAAATAAAACTACTAGAAGATATAGCGCTGAAATATCATTACCACAAACAATCCTGAGCGCACCGTTGTTTTGACGCTCTGCTCGCTTCAACTAAAAACAGAAAAATGGTTCTACCGTTCTGTCTCGCGGTCCAGATGGAAACATGCCATTTGAATATCATTGGTTTAGTTTGTGTAAAGCATCTAGTAGCCTTTAATTTGTTTACGGTTTTTTGCACAATAAAATCTTTAGTGTTCAAATTGTGTTCATTGAACTGTTTTGAATGTAATTTGTATTGTGATTACAACTTCATTATTTGCGGGAAAGGGGGAAATCACAATGCCGGCTCCACATCGTGATGTCTGTCAGCCATCAGCGACTGACGATGGCTTTGTCTACTGGCCCAACCCTAGTATTCACTTCTCCTGAAATACATGAAAGTAAGTGGTCAGTGAAGTGGGAGAAGAATAGAGTAAACTTTATAGTTACCTACACAATGTGTATCTGATATGAATAAAACATTGTCAATTTATATTTGAATGGATTGTTATTGCTGCTTCCATAGACATCAGTGTGCATTTTACAAATGTAAATGTATGTATTGTTTTTCTAGTACTTGTGTGTATTTAAATGAAACCTAAAATAAATATTATGTGGTTGAAAACAGTGAATAGTTGTGATATTGTATATATAGTCCAGCCTTCTCATCAGCACCAGACCCTACTACTCCACCTCTCTGTTCCAATTTGCCTGAATACTGATTCCCTACACCTGTGGCAGATTAACTGGGACCTGCATAAAAGCCTACACTCACCTTCATTAAACTGTCTGGTCTCATCTCTCACACAAGTGCAAGACTTACCTGACTCCCTCTCACGGAGCTTCATCGGTCCCAGTCCATCCTGCAACATAGAAAGACTGTTGTACTCGAGTTAAGTCATTCAAATGCCTGCTGATTCTCTATGATATTTACCCGTGTGGTTTCCTCTATTCTCTTTAATAAGATCCTGTGAACGATCATCCTTTGTCTGAGCTTCAGTGTCTTGTGACAAATATATGGCAAGCGTTGAACGCATCCGTCTATGATTCAGTGCCAGCAAACACGCAAAAGCACATTTGAATTTAGCAGTGATCACGTGATGCACTGAACGTTCAGATCACACCTGTGTGATTGTACACAAAGAAAGCGGTTAAAAATGCTGGCGGGGAAAGAGTTAAAGTATATTGTAAATCATTATGTTTTTTTTGTTTGTGTTTTAAAGTAACACTTATTTTGATGTGTTGATTGACATACTAAAGCACAAGCTCATGGCCAAAAGTGTTGCCATTGACAAATTTTGTTTTTCAATATTTGCTGCTACTGTTGTTGTGACATTGATTCACATTGCTTATAGAGTTTTGGACAGAGTGATACAGATGCAATAAGAAAAAGAAAAATGCTTATAGGCCAAAAAAAATTAACGTTATCACAAAAGCCCAAAGAAGACCATCAGCTTTTTTGGCTCCAGCACATGACCAGCTAATTTCACTGGTCATATCATGAGCACATGAGAAAGTGTGAAAATCACTCACATTCTGATTGGATTACAAGAGAAAACTGATTGCTATAAAAGCAAAGTGCTTCCAAACATTGTGTTCTTGTTTTAGCAATGGTTTCTTTGGTCCTCCAAAGAAAGACATGCAGACATTATTGCTTTGCATCAAAATGGACTCGTGCAAGAAAATTGCTGCAAAGAATAATGCTCCTGAAAGAACCTTTTCTTTCACTGGATCATCAAGAACAAGGAGAAAGGTTCAACTGCAGTCCCAGTTCAGTATATTCCAGAGTATCCAACAAGATACAATTGTGATTAATTACAGAAAAAAAAAAAAAAATAATTATTAATAATAATAATAATAATAATAATAATAATTACACTACACCGATCAGGCATAAAATAATGACCACCTTCCTAATATTGTTGAGGCATGGACTCCACTAGACCCCTGAAGGTGTGATGTGGTCTCTGGCACCAAGATGTTAGCAGCAGATCCTTTAAGTCCTGTAAGTTGGGAGGTGGGGCCTCCATGGATCGGACTTGTTTGTTCAGCACATCCCACAGATGCTCGATTGGATTGAGATCTGGGGAATTTGGAGGCTAAGTCAACGCCTCAAACTCGTTTTTGTTCTCCTCAAACCATGGCCTGGTCTGATGAACCAGTGATTCATCCGACCAGGTCACCTTCTTCCATTGCTCCGTGGTACAGTTCTGATGCTCACATGTCCACTGTTGGTGCTTTCGGAGGTGGACAGGGGTCAGCATGGGCACCCTGACTGGTCTGCAGCCATGCAGCCCCATACACAATGTGATGCACTGTGTATTCTGACACCTTTCTATCAGAACCAGCATTAACTTCTTGAGCAGTTTGAGCTCCAGTAGCTCGTCTGTTTGATCGGACCACACGGGCCAGCCTTCACTCCCCACATGCATCAATGAGTCTCAAAATCAACTTAAACTTGCTCCAATCCTTACGCTTGCCCATTTTTCCTGCTTCTAACACATCAACTTTGATGACAAAATGTTCACTTGCTGCTTAATATATCCCACTCACTAACAGGTGCCGTGATGAAGAGATAATCAGTCTGTCAGGCAACGGACAGAGACGGAGGATAGATTGAACTCAAGGGGATGTTTATGTATAAACAAAAACAAACACAGGCAACTTGCAGAAAATGATGAAAGTCAGATGAAACCCTTGATAGCAGTCACTTAGCTGATGGAAACGGAATTGTTGTTTGCAGGAATCCGAACACGAGGAACTAGGAACAGAAGACGATGAGCTCTCAGGTGAATATCAGGTTGGAAGTCCAGGCACGTAGTGACGAGACCAGACATGGAGCTGAGTGTGAGGTGAGTGTTTATAGTGTCTGTGATGATGGGGTGCAGGTGCAGGTGATCAGTATTCCGGGGAGAGTGAATGAGTGGGCGGAGTGTGGAGATCAGGTGACAATGCATGTGTGATGGTGGGCATTGGCTGTGACTCTGTGACAGTGTTATTCATTTCATAATGTTATGCCTGATCGGTGTATATATGTGTGTGTATATATATATATATATATATATATATATATATATATATATATATATATATATATATATGAAGACTTCAGATGCAAAAGCCTCTAAGGCGATCACACAGAACGCGTTTTTTCAGGTTCGAAAACACGAGGTGCACTGCACTGCCTTTTTTGGTTGCCATTTTTTCATTTAGAAAAGAACAGTGCGCTGCAGTTTTTTTTTTTTTTTTATGTTGCTAGGAAACCCCCAAATCAGCTGTCCTGTCAGTCTAATCAAGGTAACGGTCACCACAACGGAAGGCCCGCCTCTTCATTCATTTGATTGGACAATAGAAAAAAAATGCGATGACGTCGGGTGCTATTCCGCTCAGAGTTTATTTTTTTTTTCAACTTCATGCGCTCAGAGCACTCCTTCTAAAACGTGAGGCGCAGCAGGCGGTTAAAACACGAGCAGCGCGCAAAACGCTCTCTGCCAACTGAAATCTAAAATGCGTTCTCTCTCTGCAAAAACGCGTTCTGTGTGATCAGGGCCTAAATCAGTCTGATGTTTTTCTTTAAAATAAGCATTTTTGTCAGGCTCTTATGTGTAGGTTTCTACCTAAGAACCGGAACTTCTGAATGGGCTGAGGCTGGGATTTAGTGGGTTAGAAGTCGAAGTATTTTATGAACTTATACTATATGTGGAGAGCATTCACTCAGTATTGTTATCTCATTTTTGACTGAAGTGGCTTTTAGAGGCTTTTGCATCTGAACTCTTCATATATATATATATATATATATAAAACTTTTTCATCAAGATATTTTTTCTGATAAAGAAGAAAAAAGAAAAAACTCAAATTGGAATAAAATGTTGTTAATTTATGCATTTTTATTAATAATAATAATACATTAACCAGATAAGATTCCTCATGGTTTTTATGAAGGGGCAGGCACCTTCTCAGCTAGAGGCAAGGGTTGTCCTAGGTGGCCCAGATCTGTCACGACCCTGTTTGTGAAAAGATACAGCACATGTGCTACACATCAACCCTGTTACAGACTTTCTGGGAAGCTTAAATAAGAATTTATGGCTACAGTGATGGGATGCAATAGGCAGCAGGTGCAGATTTCCCACGCTGTCATCAGTGCTCCATCATGGCACTGCGCTCCTGGTGCATGCCTATTGCAGCAGCGATTATTGCAGTGTGGAGCTAAATAAATCTGGTAGATGAATGTGGGTTCACTTACTGGCATGCTATCTAGCCACACCAAACGGCGTGCTTTATGTCCTCCACTCTATTGATCCTCGATTTGGCCTGGAGTTCAGTTCAATTACCCTCAATTGGACACAGGCAAATTACCCATGCTTTCTGCTGTCCCCAAACTGATTGATAGAGTGGCCAGGAATACTGAGCGCATAAGTTATTAATGCCACTTTCAGCCAAATCCACACTATCCAGATGAGCTATAACCAGCTTGGCATTGAAGAAGCTACTAGGGCTTCCAAGAGATGTCTTGGCATCACTGCTAAATAATCTGAAGCCTTGAGTGGGCAAGCACTGGACCTAAGGATCTCTCTTAGCAGTGACAGTAGCTAAACTAACAAACTATTTTTACTTCTGTAAAAAGTAGCGATGTAGTGCGATAAAACACTACATCTAGATTTTAGTGGATTGGTTCATTCAGACAAAGAAATTCAATAATTCACAAATCTGTCAGAATCTCAGCAAAGAGATCCCTTCAATGTATTTTGTGTCTTCTCTTTGTAGCTAGTTTCAGATCATGAAAGTCTGCTATTAGTTGGGCTGTTGTGTCAGTTGTAGATGCTGTGATTATAAAATATATATTTTAACAGCTCAAATTGATTGACGGAAAAATCTTCCAAAATGCTGATATTTACAGAGCCCCGCATATTGCATGCTAATATTTTCTTTTAAAGCTGTTAAGAATTAAGAATTTAGTGACACGATTTATTAATTAGTTCCATTGTTTTAGGTAAATTGTGGCCACGTGGTAATCCTTTACCACAATGTATTCATTCATTAAAACAAGGCATGAAATAGTACAACGTGGTATTGATTTAATGAAAACGGGTCAAATTCGTAATTAGTGCCCCCAACCCCCCGCACATCTGGGCAGGCCCTGGAGCTAGAGGACATCCCTGAGCCCCCCCTCAGGACTGAGGGGAACCCCACCCCATTAGAAGTCAATTTTATTTATTTATTTATTTATTTTCAGGATTTTTTGTTGAATGTAAAATTCAGAATAACTGCATTTTATTTGAAATGGAAACATTTAGTACAATTATAAATGCCTTTACTGTCACTTTTGATACATTTAATGTATATTTGCTGAATAAAAGTATAAGAAAAAATGCGTATATGCAAAGAGCTCATGAAAGGTTTACAGGGGAAAACACTTTGAAATCATGATGAATAAAACTTGGGGTCATCATAAAATCTTACTAATTGGCTATGACTTATATGGATAATATCAGTATTATTTATCCATGGGGTTAAAAAGCTAAAGAACTGAATTTAAAAAAGAGACTGAATGGGTAAGACGGTACAGAAAATGAATGTTATTAAAAGATAATAAATGAGCAACTGACATTTTGGCACCTTTTGGCATCTTTGATGTTCATCTTAAAGCTGCATTTATTCAAGTTTCTTTGTGAAATTATCTTTATGTCTGAGGAAAAAGATGGTTTGGAATTTATTCATGATATATCCCTATTTGACTCATAATTTCATAATTGTAATAATTCTGTAATAGCGACACTGCAAATTGGTGGCTTAGGGGAAATGATTCATAATTTTTTATGAGTGCTAGTCTCATCAACATTTGTGTGACTGAATCTTTTACTTCCACATAAGATCATTGTCCAGGACACAAAGAAAATGTATTTCATTATTTTGAGGGTTTTCAAATGAGTGTCCACAGACTTGGGGCTCCATTACGTTATTGCAGGGGGGATAGATATATAATGTTCCCACATTAATTTCCCACGTCTAGTACAAATATGTGGTTTTGTTTCATTAATACAGTGTATACTTTTTTCTAGTGAAATGTGACAACATGCCCCATAGGTGGGGTACATTGTAACATGTGAGGGGCACATTGTCACATGACCAAATGACAGCTTAAAATGTTATCTGATCTAATCAAAAAAATATCCAAGACAAACTAAAATATTTTGTCAATAAAATGCAATTATTAACTTTTTAAAATAAAATAATGGCATTTTTAATCATTAAAGATAAACTAATTTGAGTTTGACAACAAACACATCACTAAACACATCTATACAGCATAGTTCAAAACATAATAATAAATAACTTCTGAACATTGACTCTGTCTGTCTTTATTCACCCTTTTCTCATGGTTTCTCAAAAGAATTCATAAAAGTACACACTCACCTAAAGGATTATTAGGAACACCATACTAATACTGTGTTTGACCCCCTTTTGCCTTCAGAACTGCCTTAATTCTACGTAGCATTGATTCAACAAGGTGCTGAAAGCATTCTTTAGAAATGTTGGCCCATGTTGATAGGATAGCATCTTGCAGTTGATGAAGATTTGTGGGATGCACATCCAGGGCACGAAGCTCCCGTTCCACCACATCCCAAAGATGCTCTATTGGGTTGAGATCTGGTGACTGTAGGGGCCATTTTAGTACAGTGAACTCATTGTCATGTTCAAGAAACCAATTTGAAATGATTCGAGCTTTGTGACATGGTGCATCATCCTGCTGGAAGTAGGCATCAGATAATGGGTACATGGTGGTCATAAAGGGATGGACATGGTCAGAAACAATGCTCAGGTAGGCCATGGCATTTAAACGATTCAAGATTCAAGATTCAAGAGTTTTATTTGTCACATACACAGTTATATACAGAATATACAACCGGCAGTGAAATGTAAACAGGTCCGCTCCATGGACAGTGCAAATTCACAGGTAAAAACACAAGGGGGAAATTATAATAGAAATAGAATAAAAAAGTACTATATATATATAGAAATAAAGAAGTGGAATAAAATAAGTGAAGTAAACTGTGCAGTGAGTAAACTGTAGACTTATAAATATGTGGTTAACAAATGTACAAAGAAGTATAATGTGTAAACAGGTTTATAACAGGTTGTTACACAGTAACAACGAGAACAGAAAGTGCAGTGCAATGTCAGTATGTCGATGTTTATCCTGAAGTGAAGTCACGTGACGTTAAGTGACTGAGTTCAGGAGTCTGATGGCCTGGGGGAAGAAGCTCCTCCTGAGTCTCTCAGTTTTGGCCATCAGGCTTCGGAAGCGCTTACCAGATGGCAGCAGCGTGAAATGAGGGTTTGCAGGGTGATTAGAGTCCTTGATGATTTTAGTAGCTCTGCCTTTGCAGCGTTTGGTGTAGATGTCCTGCAGAGACGGGAGAGCTGACCCTGAGATACGCTCGGATAAGCGCACGACTCTTTGCAGGGCTTTGCAGTCATGACTGGTGCTGTTCCCATACCATGCTGTGATGCACTGAGTTAATACACTTTCTATCGCCCCTAAATAGAACGTTTTCAGGATAGCTGGTGAAAGCCTGAATTTCCTCAGCTGGCGCAGGTGGTACAGTCTTTGCCTGGCTTTTTTCACCTTTGTCTGAATGTGAGCAGTCCAGGTCAGGTCCTCGGAGATGTTTACACCCAAGTACTTGAAGCTGCTCACTCTCTCCACTGGTGACCCGCTGATCATGAGAGGGGAGTATGTTCGTTGCTGTCTCTTCCTGAAGTCCACAATCATTTCTTTGGTCTTGCCAACATTCAGAGAGAGACAGTGGTCCTGGCACCATGATGTTAGATGCTCCACCTCGTCCAAGTATGCCGTCTCATTGTTGTTGGAAATGAGGCCCAGGACAACAGTATCATCAGCAAATTTGATGATAGAGGTGGAGCTGTGTGTGGACAAACAGTCATGTGTGTAGAGAGAGTAGAGCAGGGGACTCAGGACACAGCCCTGTGGAGCTCCCACACTCAAGGTGATGGAGGTGGAGGTGGACTGGCCTACTCTCACCACCTGAGGCCTGCCAGTGAGGATGTCCTCAATCCAGTGGCAGAGAGAAGAATTCAGGCTGAGATCCAGGAGTTTGGCGGTTAGCTTGATGGGAACTATGGTGTTAAAGGCTGAGCTATAGTCAATGAATAGCAGCCTTACGTAGTTTCCACTTTTGCTGTCGATGTGAGTGAGGGAGGAGTGGAGGACATGAGAGATGCCATCTTCAGTCGATCTATTGGGACGATAGGCAAACTGAAGAGGGTCCAAAGTGTCAGGAATGAAGGAGCAAATGGTGTTTTTAATGAGTCTCTCAAAGACCTTCATGACTATAGACGTGAGAACCACTGGACGATAGTCATTTAGGCAAGAGGGTTTACTGTTCTTAGGGACAGGGATGATAGTGGATTTTTTGAAGGAGGTGGGGACCACAGATGTAGCGAGGGACTCATTAAAGATAGATGTAAACAACCCGGCGAGCTGATCAGCACAGGACCACAGAACACGGCCTGAAATACCATCCGGCCCAGCAGCTTTCCTGACGTCCACACGCTTGAGTGCCCTCTGAACTTCATCCTCCGAGACAGAGATCACGTGGTTGTTGCTGCTCTGAGTAATTCCCTCTGACGTGCCACTTGGCGGAGTCGTGTTGCTGCAATTATAGTCAAAGCAAGCGTAGAAAGAGTTTAACTCATTCACAAGCAATGGATCAGTGCTCACCTCTGCAGAAGATTTAGATCCAAAAGAGCAGATGGACCTCAGTCTCTGCCACATGCGCCGCGAGTCGTTGAGTTGGAAATGAGACTCCACTCGATCCTTATAACGGAGCTTTGCGGCTTTAACTGCACGTCGCAGACCATAGCAGGACGATCTGTATTCAGTCATGTTCCCCGATAGGAGACCGGCGTTGTATGCGGCAGTGCGTGTGTTCACTGCAGCGCGGATTGAATTGTCCACCCATGGTTTCTGATTAGAGAAGGACGTTATTGTTTTTGTTTGTGTGGCTTGCTCTGTAAGCGTGTTGATGAAGCAAAGCGCCACATCCGTGAACTCGCTGATGTCAGCTGAACTCACCCGGAACATGTCCCAGTCGACGTCATCCAGAGCTGCCTGTAGCGCGGTCTCTGAGTGGGGTGACCAGCGTTTAACTTCCCGCCTCACCGGGGGTTCCTGAACGAGCCTTTGTTTGTATTCGGGTGTGAGGAAAATGGCGGCATGATCCGATTTGCCGAAAGCTGGAAGTGACCGCGCTTTATAGGCGTTCTTAAATGGAGAGTAGCAATGATCCAGCATGTTTGCTCCTCGTGTAGGACAGGAGACATGCTGGTGAAAGTTTGGCAAGATTTTCTTTAGGTTTGCTTTGTTAAAATCACCCGCGACGATGAACGCCGCATCGGGGTGTTTGTTTATGATGCCGCTGGCAACATCATGAAGGCCAGATAAAGCCAGCCCTGTGTCTGCCTGTGGTGGAATGTAAACAGCGGTCGCGACGACAGAGGAAAACCGGCCTTGGATTTACCGGCCTCGGCTGTTCTGTCCATCCGAAAAACAGAGAAGTTCTCCGACGGCGTCACAGCTGTGTCCGGGACCGCAGGCGTGAGCCATGTTTCGGACAAACAATAGATGTTACAGTCTCTCATGTCCCGTTGAAAACTTATCCTGGCTCTAAGATCGTCCATCTTATTTTCCAAGGATTGGACATTTGCGAGCAGAATGCTCGGGAGAGGAGGGCTGAATGCTCTTTTCCTCAGTCTGTTGCGGATCCCCGCGCGTTTCCCACGGTGTTTCTTGATTCTTCGCCGTTGACTCGTCTGGCCATTGTTCAACTCGGCGTTCCGGAGAATCTCAGATGGCCACAGAGGATCGGTGAAAGTGTCCTGAAACAGTCCAGTGTAGAGGTAACCAATGTCCAAAAGAGTTTTGCTGTCATAGCAGATCAATGCAGATGATAAGTTTGTAAAAATTGAGAGCAAAAGAAAGTAAAATAGTAAATAAAAGCACAGTATTCGCGGAGCGACCAGAATGGCGACCGAACACGGCGGCGCCATCTTGGAACGGAATGCCCAATTGGCACTAAGGGGCCTAAAGTGTGCCAAGAAATCATCCCCCACACCATTACACCACCACCAGCAGCCTGCGCAGTGGTAACAAGGCATGATGGATCCATGTTCTCATTCTGTTTACGCCAAATTCTGACTCCATCTGAATGTCGAGACTCATCAGACCTGGCAACATTTTTCCAGTCTTCAACTGTCCAATTTTGGTGAGCTGGTGCAAATTGTAGCCTCTTTTTCCCATTTGTAGTGGAGATGAGTGGTACCCGGTGGGGTCTTCTGCTGTTGTAGCCCATCTGCCTCAAGGTTGTGCGTGTTGTGGCTTCACAAATGCTTTGCTGCATACCTCGGTTGTAACGAGTGGTTATTTCAGTCAAAGTTGCTCTTCTATCAGCTTGAATCAGTCGGCCCATTCTCCTCTGACCTCTAGCATCAACAAGGCATTTTCGCCCATAGGACTGCCACATACTGGATGTTTTTCCCTTTTCACACCATTCTTTGTAAACCCTAGAAATGGTTGTGAGTGAAAATCCCAGTAACTGAGCAGATTGTGAAATACTCAGACCAGCCCGTCTGGCACCAACAACCATGCCACGCTCAAAATTGCTTAAATCACCTTTCTTTCCCATTCTGACATTCAGTTTGGAGTTCAGGAGATTGTCTTGACCAGGGCCACACCCCTAAATGCATTGAAGCATCTGCCATGTGATTGGTTGATTAGATAATTGCATTAATGAGAAATTGAACAGGTGTTCCTAATAATCCTTTAGGTGAGTGTAGAATATAATAGCGTAGTTCTAATAGTTTCAAGTTTCAAGTTTATTTGTCATTACACATGTACAAGTACAGTATAACGAAATGAAGTTTGGAGCAAGCCTCCGGGCCGCAGCCAATTATTCAGGCGCCGCCACACGCTCTCCAGAAATACAAGAATGCAGTTTAGCAAGCATTACATAGCAAAACACAACAAAACATAAACATGACACAGTACACGTGGTCACGTGATGGGATTTTTTGTATGGAGTGGGAGAGGAGATAGATAAAGACAGGCAGACGGATGGATGGGGGATGGGATCGGGATAGGTTGTGTATGGTGTGAGTGAGTCTGAGATTGTGTTGTGTGAGAATGTTAGCCATAACTTCAGATGTTTTCGAGTTCAGTTCTATGGTTTGTCCTTGAAGGGAGATAAGGCAGTGCACAGGGAAAGATAGCAGACCAAGCTGTCAGGCTGACCTCCCAACCGAGAGATAGGGACAAGTGAGGTTCGTTGGGGTGGCCTGGAGAAGAAGAAGAAGGTGGCCTGGTCTGATGAATCACGTTTTCTTTTACATCACGTGGATGGCCGAGTGTGTATGCGTCGCTTACCTAGGGAACACATGGCACCAGGATGCACTATGGGAAGAAGGGAAGCTGGCGGAGGCAGTGTGATGCTTTAGGCAATGTTCTGCTGGGAAACCTTGGGTCTTGCCATCCATGTGGATGTTACTTTGACACGTACCACCTACCTAAGCATTTTCATGTTAACGGTATTCCCTGGTGGCTGTGGTCTCTTTCAGCAGGATAATGTGCCCTGCCACAAAGCAAAAATGGTTCAGGAATGGTTTGAGGAGCACAACAACGAGTTTTAGGTGTTGACTTGGCCTCCAAATTCCCCAGATCTCAATCAATCGATCTGCTGCTAACATCTTGGTTCCAGATACCACAGCACACCTTCAGGGGTTTAGTGGAGTCCATGCCTTGACGGGTCAGGGCTGTTTTGGCAGCAAAAGGGGGACTAACACAATATTAGGAAGGTGGTCATAATGTTATGCCTGATATACACACAATGAACTCTCTTAATATATTATATTGCTTTTTTTGTTTATGATAGAAGATCATATGGGCACTCAGCATGATCGTGTAGACATTTGGCTCTTTTCATGCTGGGTACTTTCCAGAAACAAATTAAGAAAGATTTCTATAGTTTAGTCATGGTGAATGCTAACTAAGTTAAAACAATTTGAAAACATCACATCAACATCTGTCATGGTGTTCCAGTGTGTCAGATCTGGAAGTTTCACTGATGAGTGATGACAGATTACTCTATCTACCGCAGACAAAATACACGGGACATCGGTTTGTGATTGTCACATCAGTTTATGATCCACAGAGTCTGTTATAGGCATAACTAACTATTCCAATCAACAATTAATCAGAACAGTTGGAATGTACTGTAGCGTTCAAGTAGAACTGACTACTTAAAAAAAAAAAAAAAAAAAAAAACTTTAAAAATGTTTTAAAGTGCTAAGACCGTTGCTCTTCACCCTGTACATGCTACCACTGGGAGATATCATTAGGAAGCATGGCGTTAGTTTCCATTGTTATGCTGACGATACTCAGCTCTATATTTCTTCACGCCCTGAGGAAACTTACCAATTCACAAGATTAACGGAATGCATAGCTGATATAAAACATTGGATGACTAGTAATTTCCTGCAACTTAATTCAGACAAAACAGAATTTTTAATTTTTACAAAAACTCCACAAGTAGTAACTTAGAATTCTGTTTAACACTCGATGGCTGCTCTATCAAGTCCTGGTCGTCAGTTAGGAACCTGGGTGTGCTATTTGATACCAATCTTTCATTTGAAAGCCACGTTTCTAACATCTGTAAAACTGCATTCTACCATCTTAAAAATATATCTAAATTATGGCGCATGCTTTCAATGCAAAATGCTGAACAGTTAATTCATGCGTTCATGACCTCAAGGCTAGATTATTGTAATGCTTTACTGGGTGGTTGCCCTGTTCGCTTAATAAACAAACTCCAGCTGGTCCAAAACGCAGCAGCTCGAGCTCTTACTAGAACCAGGACGTATGACCATATTAGCCCGGTTCTGTCAACACTGCACTGGCTCCCTATTAAACATTGTATACATTTTAAAATCTTGCTTATTACTTACAAAGCACTAAATGGTTTAGCTCCCCAGTACTTGAGCGAACTCTTAACGCATTATACTCCATCACGTCTATTGCGGTCTCAAAACTCTGGCCAGTTGATAATACCTAGAATATCAAAATCAACTGCAGATGGTTGATCCTTTTCCTATTTAGCACCTAAACTCTGGAACAGTCTTCCTAGCATTGTTCGCGAAGCAGACACACTCTGTCATTTTAAATCTAGACTAAAAACGCATCTCTTTATTATGGCATACACATAGAACATTATCAATTTCTATTATTCAAATCAGTTAAATGATTGTTAGGCTGCATTAACTAGGTCAGCCGGAACCAGGAACACTTCCCATAACACCTGATGTACTCGTTACACCATAAGAAGAATGGCATCTACGCTAATGTTAGTCTCTGTTTATCCCGAGGTTTACTGCAGTCAGCCGGATCCGGGTCGTATCCAGATCAGATGGTGGACCTGCGCCTGGACATGACCAACGCATCCCTGAAATGTCTGCAGAGAGTGTGTCAAATAAACTCCCCCCCGTAAATGCTGCATCGACACGACATCCTCATTAAACCCGTCTCCAATCTTTCGAATAATCTTACAAATATCTTTTGATCTAATATGACTTCTGACCTGTAATGTTGCCAGAATTATAATCATACACTGTTTGTTCGTCGGCCAGAGGAGAACTGTCACCCCGACTGAGACTGGTTTCTACAAAGGTTTTTTTTGTACTCCTGAAGGAGTTTTGGTTCCTTGCCACCGTTGCCTCTGGCTTTTGGCTTGCTTAGTTGAGGACACATAAATTTCAACTATATTACCGATCTGCCCGCATTGACACTATATGATAATTGAAATGAGCTGGATAACATCACCGTTTTCACCAGAGCGGCTGTACAGCCGAATTAAATTCTGTTGCATTATTTTCCTGTTTAACACTGTGAAGCTGCTTTGAAACAAATTGCATTGTAAAAAGCGCTATATAAATAAAGGTGACTTGACTTTACTATTTTTATGATAGTTTTGAGTGTAAAATCAGGGGCCACTTCAGGGCTTGGAAAAATATACCTCTTTGTATTTGACTGAACACAGATAATATGAGTTTCAAAGCACATTACGGTGAGTAGATCAATTTAGTTGGTATATGATAAAGGTATCATGGATGAATATCATTTGATGTGCCTATGTGATTGCCTGTGTCTACAATTGCTTTAATTATACCTTGCCGAAGCTATATTCAACTACTTTCCTAATCTCACACATCACTCTGTTCTGTAATAACAGAAATTAGGTTAGGGTTTCAAACTGTCAAGACAACCATTACATTTAATCCTTTATAACATCTGCATTTAGCCAAAAACATACAACAAGCCAGTTGCCATGGTCACCAGAAATAGCTGGGCTGAAATGGAATTCATGGGCACATAATCACTAGGAGGGAAAATATCAGCAAGTGTCTGACCTAATAGCAGCAATACAAAAGCATGTTTTAAATATAGACAAGCATATTCAGTCTTCAAAAGTGTCATTAACTCTAGAGGTGTTGAACTTGTGCATGATGGGCTGGAGGGCTAGGAGAGAACATTATTTTCTTTCTTTTGCTTGCCTATTATTCAAAATGCACTTTTATAAGGTGTTTGAACACAGATTTAAAGATTCACAGATTTTTAAGCAACCAGCCCATAATGGTAAAAATCCACCAACTCCTTTATTTATAATCCCATAAATCATAAACAGTCTCTCCAAAGAAGCGGTACTCCTATGTAAGAGTTGGGGGAAGCCCCACCCATGACTGGTGATGATCTGACCAATTAGATAAGATCCCACCCTGAGTGAGCCACAGCAGTCCGCCATTTCTGTTTCCTCGCTGTGGCAGCTGGAGATATACAATGCCTGCACCAAAAACATACGAGTCAACATCAATCAACATCAAAACTGTTCTGATAAAATAAGTCTCACAAATGTTTATGCTTAGATCATAAATCAACATTAAAGGGTTAGTTCACCCAAAAATGAAAATTCTGTCATTAATTACGTACCCTCATGTCGTTCAACACCCGTAAGACCTTTGTTCATCTTCGGAACACAAATGAAGATATTTTTGTTGAAAGCCGATGGCTCAGAAAGGCCTCCATTGGCAGCAAGACCCATAAAAGGTACTAAAGACGTTGTCCATCTCACTACAGTGGTTCATTTTATCATGCGACGAGAACAGTTTTTGTGCACATAAAAAACTAAATAACGACTTATATAGTGATGGCTGATTTCAAAACATTGCTTCCTGAAGCTTCGGAGCGTTATGAATCAGCGAATCGAATCAGTGGTTCGGAGCAACAAAGTCACATGATTTCAGCAGTTTGGTGGTTTGACACGCGATCTGAATCATGAATCGATACACTGATTCATTACGCTTCGAAGCTTCAGGAAGCAGTGTTTTGAAACGCTTCAAAAAATTATTGTAGAACCACTGTAGTGATATGGACTTTGTAACGAAGTCTTTCGTACCTTTTATGGGTCTTGAGAGAGGACATGTCATTGCTGCCAATGGAGGCCTTTCTGAGCCATCGGATTTCAACTAAAATATCTTCATTTGTGTTCCGAAGATGAACAAAGGTCTTACGGGTGTCGAACAACATGAGGGTAAGTAATTAATGACAGAATTTTCATTTTTGGGTGAACTAACCCTTTAAGGAGAGAATAGACATTCAGTGAATGTGCCGTGTATAGACGATAGGAAAATTAAAAAGAGGCGCTGGCAACATCTTACCCCAGGGTGTGCTGAGTCCCATCTTCTACAATCAGCATATCACATTTCAGGTATAGCATCATTTCCCGACATTCATAATTATTGTTTTATACTCTGTGGCCTTATGGAAGACCCTGATGAAATCACATTGTTTTGTTTGCTATACACAAAACAAATCAAGCACATTATCCCACCACAGTGGCAGTTACACTCTAATAATCACAATGCAATCATGGTTTGCCTTCTAGAATTAATTTGGAAATTGAACTCCCTTGCAAGATCTAAGAAGGATCATTTGCAATAGAATGCAATGAGAGGAATGATTCCTGAGATAATCAAGACATGATCCATCTGTCATTCTTATCTCTATCTGATCAGTGAACGTGATTTCACCAAGTACAGTACAACATTCCAATCAACCAATCAGATTTGAGGGACAAGTTAACAGTTTATGTCAAATTTAGGCTTACAACCATGCTTCTACATCAGTGTTATTCACCTATCATTTCACTCTCTGATTTTAGGGGTTATGTTTAGGTGTAGGGATATGTTTAAGATTAGATTTTCAAAATATGTTGACCCAGGAATATGTCTTACTTTGCAAAATCACAGTGACCCTACAGTATGTGATTTATTTTTAGAGTCTGTCTTGTAAAAATATTCAGCTGTTTTCTTGTACAAGGTAATAAGACAGATATAATTATTCCTCTTGCTGTTTTTGCACCCTTGGACGACAGTTCAGCTAATGAAGGGAGCTTCTGTGATTAAAATTTTAATGATTTGTTCTCTAAAGCTGTGAGTTTGTCCCCAGAAAATGCCATTCGAATGTAAATGAGGAAGTGTCATACAGCCTCGGCCACAGATGGCATCCACACCCACGGTGCGTTTACTGGCTGTCTAATGCATATGGCACATAAAATTGGCAAGTGTTGGTTGAAATGATCAGTTATAATCTGATTGGCTTGTTTTATGAAACATCTGGAGGGAACTAATCACTGCATTAGCCAAATGTAGAAAGATTAGGGTCATTAGATATAGATTGGATCAACTTAAAAAATATATGTTAAAAATCCGGTACAGGAAAATGTATTAGTTTTTCTCATTATGTTTAAATCTTGCTTCAAATCTTAATTTTTATTTAATATTAATGAAAATAGTTATTTTAACTTTCTGTTGTTGTCCTGTTGTTTCAGTTTCATGGTAAAAATGTTTAGTTAGTTTAATTATTATTAGTTAGTTCCTTATTTCCTCTGTTTCTTTTCTTTTGTTGTTATGATTACTGTGATTATGATTATGTTTTCATTGGTTGTCATGATGATTCATTTATCTATGTTGGTTCATTTATTATCTCACCTGCATCATATTTAGTTAATTATCTTTTGTATATATTGCCCTTAGTTCTTTCAGTTCTTTGTCTATTGTTGTATGTGCCTTAGCTCACTGTTTTGTTTATTTTCTTGTTTGTGGATTACTCACATTTGTTTTGTTTATTAAAGTTTAAAGGGGTCATGAACTGAGAAATCTAATTTTCCTTGAGATTTTGACAGCTTTTATTGTTACCAAGTCCAGAGAATGACACATTAATCAACACCTACTATATCAACACAAATTTGGCCCCACCCACTGGTGTGTTAGTGAGATGATGAGGAGAGAAGAGCGATACATGATGGACTACAAATAACAGTACCTTCCAAAGGATCCTAATGCTAGGAATGTGACTATTTTATTTATTTTCAACAATGTGAATGTCTCAGTTGAGCATTATTTATTTGAATGCTGTACATTTGTATGCGGGATCCTTTGGTAAACCAGTTGCAATTTCTGCACAGGCTTTGCAAACAGACTTTTACGATATGGACTCAACAGTAATGCCATGTAACTGTGTTAATTATAATGCCTGATCTGTGATCAATGATTTCTGATATGTAATGATTCATGTACATTCAGAAGAACCAGTGACTAAAAGCTCAACTTCACATTGTGTCTTTTAGTAGGATGAAAATAATCTGTTATTTAAACTGTGATTATATATAGAAAGCGATCAAAAGGACGCTCCCTTTACAATCGCTGGAGCTGTCAAACAAACAGAACGAGTTTATCAGTGAGGTCTGGACTTGTGCCAAAACTTCTGTTATAATCAGTTAATCTTATTTATTTATTTACATTGTGTTTGCACTGTTAGTTATGATGAAAGCATTCATTAGTGTGCAGAAATCGAGTTGCAATGACGAGATCACTGCATTCATTCGCTCAACATGTTTGTGATCGGCTACAATGCTCATCACTGCAACCTTTCATACCACAATCTGAATATAATGCCATAGATCTAAATATAATTTCATAACACTTTTCACGATTAGTTAACCATGAGAGCTGAAATAGTAAAAACATGCTAAAGCATGGAGACCATTTTCTGGAGAGTTCCACATGTAATACTTAGCGATTTCATATGCAAAGATGTCAGCCAATCACAGCAATGGCCATTTATATTGAAGTCTCACAGCAGCCAATCAAAACAATGGACGTTTACACTGAAGTCTCACAGCAGCCAATCACAGCAATGGCCTTTCATATTGAAGTCTCACAGCAGCCAATCACAGCAATGGGTGTTTACACTGAAGTTTCACAGCAGCCAATCACAGCAGTGGGCATTTACACTGAAGTCTCACAGCAGAAACGCCCCTTCAAACAGAGCGTTTAAATCAGAGGGTAGGAAAAAAGCTTTTTTGGAAAATTAATTTTTGATGTAAAAAATCATACTAACATTATAAGTGCACCACAGAAAACATTATAAAACAATAAAACAATGCAGGTTATGACCCCTTTAAGCAGCAATTGAATCCACTACGCTTACCCTCATCTTATTCTTCAGCATAACGTGACACATTCATAGAAAGTGAAAATATTATTAATTATAAAGACCATACCATACTTAATCAATTACTTTTCTACAGACACAAGCCAAAATGTTACTTAATATAATAATTTATTGGCTTTATACAACTTAATTTTTACCATAAACAAAAGCTAAATTAGCTATATGAAATTTTTACTTAAGATAATTTACTTACTATAAAGACAACTTCATAAAGTCCTTAATGTTTATTGTGATGTCTATAATATATAATGTACATCATCATTTGTTATGTACCAAAAAAAAAAAAAACAACAACAACAGAAAAATTAATAAAACGCACGGTCAGTAAAGCTAGTTAGTATGTGTTCTGCATGTCAAAAATCTGGTATACTTTATTTACATAGATAAATGACATTGTTGTTTCAGGGTTTTTTTTTCAATGTATGGTATGTAGATTCCTATTTTCTTCTATGAATGTTTTTTTTTTATTTTTATTTTTTTATTTCCATATCATTAATCATAAGCATTTCCCTGGCCTACAGCTCCAATAAAATCATATGAGTATGGGACAATATGGGGTTTAGCAAATGATGACAGACGTTTCATTTTTGGGTGGACTTAATAATTTTTGAAAAGATCATGAAACATAAAAATGTCTAATGCTCTCACATCTTAATTAACCAGAAGGGGAATTTGCAGTCATAATCCTTGGAAGGTTGGCATTTGCCATTAAAGTTCTTTTCAGCCAGATGACTGCAGTAGAATAGGAGTTCAGTCAGAGATGAAATGGTCTGGAGGGCCAGTTATTAATGTGTTATGTGAATAGTCAGTGATTTATGATGTTATTCAATGCCTTGTTTGAGACTTCATACATCAAGCAAACAGTAATGGTACACTCTGTACAGATGCATTTTATATGATTATTTGTTCATGCGGGACACAAATAAATCTGGGATTTGGATCAGCATTAAATTGCAGCGCTAATGAATCCAGTTACCAGCTAAACATATAGGCCAATGATTCTGATTTGAAATATTATGTTTTATGATCCAATGTATGTATTCGTAGATATTCCTTCTAAAAAAATGTACATTTTCAAAGACTGGTTGGAACCTTGACAACGCAGAAAAATACACAAAACTGTAAATAAGTACACTTTTACAGTAACTTCTTTGTTAAAATGCATATTGTTTGAGCTATAAAGCTGTTTAAATAATTTTAATGGCGAAACTTCTGGCAAGATATCTGTGAAATTTTACAGGAAATTTAATTTGTGTGTTCAAATTTCTTGAATTCAAACTATTACCATCCTCTGAACAAGTACAGAATCAAAACACAGGCTGAGAAGCTGACAAATTAATTTTGCTTAATGAAATGTTGACCGATGAAGAGGTATAGGCCTAAAGCTTTGGGGGTGTTGATGTGTTTCTCCATCTACATGTCTGATTATAGTCTCCCCATAGCTTTAACAGTAGAGCATGGTGTTAGCAACATCAAGGTCATGGGTTTGATTCCCAGGAAAGCTAGAACTGACAAAAAAAAACCTTGAATACAATTTAAGTCTCTTTGGATAAAAACGTCTGCCAAATGCATAAATGTATTATGATAAACCTATGAGAGGTTGAGATGTATTTTCCTCACTGAAGACATCTTTAAACCACCAACATCTGAAATTATGGTAAATCAGTCTCAAATTTTGAATGCATTCAATCGCAAGTAAGTTCAGATCCAAATCTCAGGTTGCTGCACATGGTGCATGATTTTCTAGTGCAATATGTGTGCAATGCTCAATATTCTGTCCTACTCTGCAAGGTTGTTGCTGTGGGAAAGTGAGATAAACTCTCGGGTTATTCTACCTTTTCCTCAGGCTTTGTTGATTTAATCAGAGTTTATGTATAATTTATCCTTACTTGAATTACTGAATGTTCAGAGCTAATGCCTGGGGATGCATGCTGTCATGGGACTTCTATTTTCGCTTTTGTAAACAGTCTACCTAACTCAATTTTCTAAAGGCAATAGTTTGAGGGTTGGTGTCTCTTTGGATGTATTGCCTATAATGCATGTATCAGCAAGGGACTATGCCATTTCGCTATCCTCTTTTTTTCTTTTTTTTCTTTTTCTTGCAAGACCAGCACTATATCATCCCTATAAGTATATGAAATCAGCATTTACATAGGATTCAAACAGTTTTGTATAGTGTTCTTGCTTTGTAGGAATTGGCTGGTGCACTTGTCATGCAATACTGTTGGTTAAGAAATGAAAAGCTACACACTTCATCAATTAGGGTTGGAAGAACTGTTGGCAAACATATAACATGCTAGAAACACAAAAATCACTGCAATAATGATCCAGTCATTGACTCTTAGGCATTTGCATATTTAAATCCAAACAGCGACAAGAACAGAGTAATTACTAGGCTAAAAGTCTCTCCACCTGAGAGGATCAGCCCAAAATAGACAGGTCACATGTTAAGAGACTGTTAGCTCTATTGACTACAAAGAGGAAAACAAACACTAAGATATAATCCAGTGACTTTCAACTCTGAGAGCGGCATTTTACCCATCAGCAAGCAAAACTGTAGGAGGACAGCCGTGGGCTGGGAGAACAAACATTAAAAATCAATGCAATAAGACATTGCTGCAAATATTTTGTTTGAGTTTTTATTTAAAGACTGTTACAGACTGTCTGGCTGCCTCCTTGATCTTGTGATATAAAAATGAAAAAAAAAAAAAAAAAAAAATTCCGTTTTAACAGGCTTTGGAATGACAGGAGGTTGTGTAAATGATGTCAGAATTTTAATTTGTGAGTGAATGTCAGGGCCAGTATCATGTGCTTCTGCTGTTCATGCGTCTTGTTTTCATTGGTTCCTTTGTTTCGTGAGTCATGTGTGTCGTGTTTCCCCATGTATTTAAGCCCTCAAGTTTGCCATGTTTCCATGTCATGTATTGTTTGTGTCCATCTGCTGTTGGTGAGTCTTATGTTATGTTTATAATGGATGGATGCACCTTTTCAGGCTTCAAATTTTGGGCTGCCATTTACTGCCATTATAATGCTTGGAAGAGCCAGTACATTTTTTAATGTATTAATTCACTGTTCATGAATTAGAAGTCTAAAACGAGAGTTTTTAAAGAGAAATGGTGAATAAGAGAAGGGGAACTTGAGTTTGTTGCCCAGCCCTATCCGCGTCAGGGGTTACTCTTTCGCACTAAGTTGACTTGCGTACCGCTGACCACCAGAAGCTAGTTATTTTAGTCTATAATGTTTTAAATATGGATATTTTTCTTACACAAATGTGCCATGTCACTTCAGAAGGCCTTTATTAACCCCCCGGAGCTGTGTGGAGCAGTTATATGATGGATAGATGCACTTTTATGGACTTCAAAAACGAATCAGCCATTCACTGCCATTATAAAACTGGGAAGACACAGACACATTTTTTTAATATAACGCCGATTTTATTCATCTGAAAGAAGAAAGTCATATACACCTAGGATGACTTGAGGGTGAAATTTTCATTTTTGGGTTAACTACCCTTTAACCCACCCTTAAACCTATCCATACCACCAAATCTTTCCGAACCTTATATCCCATCTCAATAGCAGCAATTGCATATTAAATAAGTTATTATTTTGCAATTAAATATGTACACAATAAGTACATTGCACATTTTTAATTTTTTATGTAAGTACATAGTAGTTAAGGACACAATATAACATGTAACCCAATTAAATGGCTTTTTATTATTATCTGCAAGTTTATTTATTTATTTTTAAATATACTTTTAAGATTTGACATTAAACACAATTAAGTGCACTTCTTTTTCCACGAGGGCATACAGAACACATGTGCATTTTTTCTGTATATTGGCCATTTTATATTTTTGTTTGTAGCTTTTATTGTAGCTTTTACAAAAGTGTAGCCTGACTGTACATTCAGTATCTACTTTAAAAGATGAATATCTTGTAGCTAGTTGCTGAGTAGCTTGTAGCTCAGCAAGCTACAGTTTTGAAATAGCCCCCTCAACACCTGTAGTAATATTACAATGATTATTGATGTTGTTATTGAAAATGTGATCATTTTAATAAAATACATTGTGTACACAAAAATTATTTATTAAACAATGGAAAGTAGTACTGTGATTAACATAAGAGGTTAGCTTTTTGAAAGGTACCTTCATGAAGGAGTTGGAATGTTCCATGCTAAGCTGAATCCCCACAAACTGTCACACCTGTCTTCCACACTTCCATGGTACAGCACCCCTGTGCTTATCGGCCCCCTTTTCATGCCCGGTTTCCATGGCAACGCTAATAAGAAGCGGAGAGGCTTCTCAGCTACCTAACCACCATGGTCTTGTTTTTAAAAGCCGGAATATTCTTGCATTACCAGTGCTGAAAGCTGCAAAATATTCAGCTAATGTTTAACAGTGGGTACATTGGTTGCCTGCTATTAAATTGTCTACTTTTCAAACCACATTTGCAAGATCCATGTGAGGTTTCCAGGTGAGTGGACAGCCAATCATACTTTTCTCTTTGACAAGGCGTGGGTAGATTAAAAAATGGTCATTCACATAAGAACTAAAAGCTGCTGAGAATTTTTTATCATCCAAAGAAGCACAACATGATCTCTCAATGGTTTTAAATGATCATACTCGATTTCAAATTAAGTCATCAAACCTTGATGCATTATATTGCTTAATTACACGGCTCTGTGGAATACTTGATTCTGATTGGCCAATTGCGCATTCCAGCGGTATGTTATTCCCAGATAACAACCGCCAAAGGGAATAACACACTGCTCATCCAGGTACTATGAGTTATCTTGACCGGTACTACTTATAGACCCCTTAATCGCCTACGTCACTGAGCCGTCACCGCTCTAGCTGGAGGCAAAACATAAGGAAGAACTCATAGCAGGCATGCTAAAAGTTTGAGGTTTTGACTTAAAAATGTCGTCTCGTTGTGTTTTTGGCTGCCAGAATAGAAGGAACAGCACTTTTGGTACAAAACTAAAGTTTTACCAGATCCTGGCAGACATTCCTTCACAGAAATCAAGAAGACAATTGTGGTTGAATGCAATACGGCAATCATAAATAATGCTCGTGTTTGCAGTGCACACTTCATATCAGTTAAAATATTCTATGCATATGTATCTATGGTTTTATCTAGTACAAATCAGCAAGTTTCTGTTTTATAGGTGAAAAGTCGTCAACCTTCAGCGCACTAACGTTAGCTAGCTTAAATGTTAAACAAACATACAGCGATGGATGTGTGTGCCATCCTTTGAATGGTCTCTTAAAATTATCCACATCGCTAATCATAGTTAGCCCAGCGATAGGTTACATTAGACAATAAGCCTTGACAAAATTCCCCAAACCACCCGAAAGTAATTAATATGTTGTCTAATATCCAAAGCCTGGTTAAATTGTTCCTAATGAAAACAAGATACAACAACTACACCAGGCTTAGCTAAAAAAAAAAGAAAAAAAAAAGAAAAGTAGGCCCGTCATTATATTTCGGTCAGTTAACAGTTTGGTCAGTGAACTGAGTGATCAACAGAATTAATTGATGAATGTATGCATACGGGTCAGGCAGCCTGCTTTCATCCATGAGAGTTAATTTACAGAAATAGCTGTCACGGTCCCACAGAGTCAGTGACTGTACATATTCGGACAGTTCCGAACCGGTTAAAAATATCCCTCCAAAAACGCGCTTGTCAACATTGCGTCCAGTGCCTGTTTTTGCCTCCAGCTAAGCCCTGCCCACCATGAAACGTTGCAATGTTTACAAACTTTTAAGGGGTCTATATGCTTAACGTGTCACTCCGCTGTCGTTGACTGTCTGGTGCCATCTTGTGACTGAAACCACCACGGGTTACAATGGAAGACTTCAAAGAGTTCACCCAAAAAGGAAAATTAGCCCATGATTTACTCACCCTCAAGTCATCCTAGGTGTATATGACATTTTTTCATTTCAAATCATGGGGTAACTTTCATTTTTGGGTGAATTATCCCTCTCAGCATTAATTTCAACATATATGGTAAAACCAAATCTTTTCAGCAATAGATAAAGGCTTAAAGCAGTTTGGAACTACTGCTATTCTTTGCACTGCTAAGCTTTATGTAAGAGCTAATAAAATATTTAAACTCAAGACAATATTTCATGTCTAATTTACTTGAGACAAGTAGCCGTGTAATTCGTGTCGGGGTCCTGATCACTCTGTCGGGGTGTATCCCATTCCACCACATCCCAAAGATGCTCTATTGGGTTGAGATCTGGTGACTGTGGGGGCCATTTTAGTACAGTGAACTCATTGTCATGTTCAAGAATCCAATTTGAAATGATTCGAGCTTTGTGACATGGTGCATTATCCTGCTAGAAGTAGCCATCAGAGAATGGGTACATGGTGGTCATAAAGGGATGGACATGGTCAGAAACAATGCTCAGGTAGGCCGTGGCATTTAAACGATGCCCAATTGGCACTAAGGGGCCTAAAGTGTGCCAAGAAAACATCCCCCACACCATTACACCACCACCAGCAGCCTGCACAGTGGTAACAAGGCATGATGGATCCATGTTCTCATTCTGTTTACGCCAAATTCTGACTCTACCATCTGAATGTCTCAGCAGAAATCGAGACTCATCAGACCAGGCAACATTTTTCCAGTCTTCAACTGTCCAATTTTAGTGAGCTCGTGCAAATTGTAGCCTCTTTTTCCTATTTGTAGTGGAGATGAGTGGTACCCGGTGGGGTCTTCTGCTGTTGTAGCCCATCCGCCTCAAGGTTGTGCGTGTTGTGGCTTTACAAATGCTTTGCTGCATACCTCGGTTGTAACAAGTGGTTATTTCAGTCAAAGTTGCTCTTCTATCAGCTTGAATCAGGTGGCCCATTCTCCTCTGACCTCTAGCATCAACAAGGCATTTTCGCCCACAGGACTGTCGCATACTGGATGTTTTTCCCTTTTCACACCATTCTTTGTAAACCCTAGAAATGGTTGTGCGTGAAAATCCCAGTAACTGAGCACATTGTGAAATACTCAGACCTGTCTGGCACCAACAACCATGCCATGCTCAAAATTGCTTAAATCACCTTTCTTTCCCATTCTGACATTCAGTTTGGAGTTCAGGAGATTGTCTTGACCAGGACCACACCCCTAAATGCATTGAAGCAACTGCCATGTGATTGGTTGATTAGATAATTGCATTAATGAGAAATTGAACAGGTGTTCCTAATAATCCTTTAGGTGAGTGTATGTGCCTATCAAAAGTTTGGAATAAATACTGTTTTCAATGCTTTTGCAATAATTTTCTTATGCTTAATAAGGCTGCAATATTAGATAAAAATACAGTAAGAACGTTAAAATAGTTGTGTTATTACAATGTAAAGTAACTGTTTTCTATTTGAACATATGTATGTAATTTATTCCTGTGATCAAAGCTGAATTTTCAGCATCATTGCTCCAGGCTTCAGTGCCACATGATCCTTCAGAAATCATTCTAATATGATGATTTGTGTCAGGTTTCAGAGAGGGGAGGACCCAGATGCAAAATGAGCAGGGGAGTGATATTTATTAACAGAAGACACAGTACAAGAGGTGAGGTGGGAACACAGTCCAAGCAATAGGGCAGGGCACACAACTGGAGAACAGGTTGGTCAGGGACACACAGCTGGAGAACAAGTTGGTCGGGAATGAGACAGCTCCAGACTAAACAGCAAAAGGGCAGCAGCTCAAGGAAGCAGAGGCTTTACACTGGGATGTGTTACACTGAAGCACCAGAGTAGGCTGCCAGGTCAAGTGAGTCAGCGACCAGGAAGGACGCAAGAAGCAGGGCAGGAACTAACGCAAGACAACAAGAGAAACAAGATAAAGTAAAACTGATAACTAAGACTAGTGAGACAAATAAAGAAACTAAATAACTGGAACTTCCAAAAAAGAAATAAACTAAACTGAAACTAAAGAGAAAAGATACAAACCTGATTCCAAAAAAGTTGGGACAAACTTTTTACAAATCTCATAAACTTATATTTTATTCACAATAGAATATAGATAACATATCAAATGTTGAAAGTGAAACATTCACATTGTCGTGAACACAATCCACCGTGCCATTCGCTGTTGCCGGCTAAAACTCTATAGGTCAAAAAAGAAGCCATATCTAAACATGATCCAGAAGCGCAGGCGTTTTCTCTGGGCCAAGGCTCATTTAAAATGGACTGTGGCGAAACTGTTCTGTGGTCAGACGAATCAGAATATGAAGTTCTTTTTGGAAAACTGGGACACCATGTCATCCGGTCTAAAGAGGACAAGGACAACCCAAGTTGTTCTCAGCGCTCAGTTCAGAAGCCTGCATCTCTGATGGGATGGGGTTCATGAGTGCGTGTGGCATGGGCAGCTTACACATCTGGAGGCACCATCAATGCTGAAAGGGATATCCAAGTTCTAGAACAAGGCAGTTGAGTCACTAGAAGCCTGTATTAGACAAGAATGGGACAACATTCCTATTCCTAAACTTGAGCAGCTTGTCTCCTCAGTCCCCAGACGTTTGCAGACTGTTAGAAAAAGAAGAGGGGATGCCACACAGTGGGAAACATGGCCTTGTCCCAACTTTTTTGAGATGTGTTGATGCCATGAAATTTAAAATCAACTTATTTCTCACTTAAAATTATACATTTTCTCAGTTTAAACATTTGATATGTCATCTATGTTGTATTCTGAATAAAATACTGAAATTTGAAACTTCCACATCATTGCATTCTGTTTTTATTCACAATTTGTACAGTGTCCCAACTTTTTTGGAATCGGGTTTGTATAAAAGATCAGTTAACGACCAAATCAAAAACAAGAAACCAAAAATAAAGCTCAGACGAACTAGAGCAAAAACAAAGGCTGAATCCTAAACCCTCATTCACTATTCACTACTTTAGTCCACTAATACAGTTCACTTGAAGGAGTGAATGAAAAAGTGCGTGAGGTCGGACACTCGTTATTGCGGTGCATTGTGGGATAGAATGAGTGCACTCGAACATGTCCACTATAGTTTCGGACACCACTACAAATGGCTGTCCCCTCAAATAGTGCCCTATTTGAGGGTATATAGGGGAGTGATTTTGGATTCAGCCACAGACTGGAACTTGACTAGAATAGAAATCAGAAACAAAGAAAAACTGAAAATAAATAAATTCAATGCTAGAACTGACAGAGACACTAAATCGATAACTGACTTGACAAGATATGCAAGAAACACACACTAAAAAATAATCAAGTGGCTTAGTAAATATCACAGTAATAATTAACTTTATTAACTTATAATCTCTAAATCTCATTTACTTGATGTTTTGAGTTGAACATACCAAAATAATTGACTAAAAATCCAACAGTTAATTTTTTCACTAAAAGAATTTAGTATTTGAATAACCAATTATTTATTACAAATATACTTAATATATTTCTATTGAAATATTTGAGAAAGGAGAATTAAATCGATCTGTTTCAAGAACCACAAATATTACTTAATTCAAATCAAGATTATTAATATTTAACACACGGAATAAATTGAGTAAGTTTACTTGATTAAAACAATGCACCCCTCCTCTGTTTGAATTCTCTTCACTCTCCAGAGCAGTTCCTTCTTCTCAGCGTCGCAGAATTGGTGCATTTCCTCTGTGAAATTCAGGTTTGTGGGTGTTATGTTATCTATAAAATCATTACTGTGCTTAAAATCATTTTATTTAATGCAAAACAACATACAGGGACGCAATGTGAGTCACCTAAACGAGTGTGGCGTCTGTCTTTGAAGCGCCTGGTACCTTGCTCAAAACACACGACTTTACTCCTTAAGATAATGGATATAAATAATTTGGATGATAAAATATTCTCAGAACTGTGCACTGTTTGTTTATGGGCAGGTTATGGAGTCAGGCGCGTCACAGCATCTTTGAGCTGCTAGTGAAAAGCAGGATGGCGGTCTGAAGTTCAAAGTCCACCCGCAGAGTGCAAGCCCATTTCTTAAGCTCAAGAACCAGCGCTGATACGGTGGAAATGGATAACAGACCGGTTGATTACACTTGAATTACTTTTAAATGTTTAATTTTTACTTCTAAAATATTGTATATAGGCTACATGTCAAAACAGTAATATATGCTGTATTGCTGTACTCATTGACAATAAAGACCAATGTCATATGTATAAGTGTGGTTGTGTGGAGTATTTTACAAAGGTTTAGAGGAAATTAAAGTTAATATTAAAATGATACTATACAAGTTAATTACTCTAAAATAAAAACAGTTAATATTACGCATAAATATTAACCCCAAACATGCAAACACTGCATCTGAAAACTTAGGCAGCTGACTTGTTGCCTCGCTGCCTTGTCAGACAATGTGCATGAAAGGCACCTCACGAAACTGATTTCGGACAGACTTCTAAGGCAGTGTAACAGTTTAATGATCACAGCAAAATAGAGAGAGCTTTGGTGAGAACTAAACAAATATTTAATTACTACATTAGTAATTTCTCGCTAGAAATGACATCAGAAGTGGAAAATGTTGGTCAAAAACGTACATTTACACACAAACTGACCAGCAAACGCAACTTTCGGATGCCATCTTTTTTCTGCAGCTCAACTGTCACATAATGGAAAGCACGGGATTGTGGGATATCAAAGGCAGCGATGGATACATGTATGCTGCCTTCAAAAATCGATCAGATGAAGGTCTCTCAGGAGGCAGCAAGTGAAGCTACCATTAGATTCGTATGTGCCTTGATGCCTTCCTACCTTGAAATGTGTCCTCCGAAGGCAGCATTTTCCATTGGTTTCGGAGGCAGCCAAGGACTGAACAAGGGGGCATGGTAACAGGAAATAAGGAGGCGAGACAAGAGGAACACATGGCAAACACAAACAAAGAAAGAGCCATATGCTTAGACACAACAGAAACATAGAACGTTAAACAAAGACAACACAGACAAGGCTGCCAGGGCAGAACCCTGACAGTTTTGCCACTCAATCATTATAATTTGTTATTGGTACTCAATTATTAAAAGTCATTATAATTTTATTAATACTTTTGTGGAAATCCTGATACCTTGTTTCATGATTCTTTGACGAACAGAAAGATCTATAAACAGCATTTAATTGAAATATAATTTTTGACCTTTTCTTTTTTCTTTTTCTTTTTTAAACAGAATCCTACCCTAAACTTTTCAATGGCAGTGTATCACAGTTTGCACAAAAAAAAGCCCACCAAAATTATTGACTGTGAAAAGGAATATTTCTTTCTCCAGATCATCATATCAGAATTATTTCTCAAGGGTAATGCACTGAAGACTGGAATAATTATGCTGGAGTAAAGTTCTAACTGCTATAACAACTAAATGTCCTCTAGTGTATCATTCCTGCAAATCTGTTTACTTGAAAATGTACTTCCAGCATGAGAAATGTTTTTATTTAATTTGTTTTTATGCCATTTTGGCTTAAAATAACACCAAAATGCTATTCAATTACGTGCGACTACTACCTCAATAAATACTACTGCCTATACAATAACCCTCAGGCAACATGATTACAATTGACTAGATGGTCTCAAGATGGAGGTCAGCACATGATTATTGCCATGGGCTACAGAATAAAAGACATATATCATATAAATCCCAAAAATCAATTGCCCATAAGAGGGATATTGCATTTTAACAAACCTATTACTTTTAGCGTATTCTATGATTGTATAGTATGAATCCATAGAGAGTCAAATTTCGCATTTCTTTATTTTAAGGACACCAGGACTTGATTAGTCCTGTTCTATTTTCAGTTTCATTCCTTCACCATGGATGGATTTCCAGACATGTAATAAAGCAGGATAGCAAAGAATGTCCCACATTTGCCGCATTTTACCATAGTTTGGAATACATTTTTGTGATTACACTTGTCTGTCTGTTACATTATTTCTTTATACTGTGCATGTGTTTTAAAGAAATGGTTAGGGTTAGGTTTAGAGATACACTGTTAAAAATGTTAGTGTGAAATTACAGTATATTACCGGTATCACCGGCGGGGGCTTGTCAAATCGCTAATATTAAACTGAAAGTAAAATGCGCACGGCCTGCTCGGGCAATCATAACAGAGTGGTGCAAAGCAAAGCCAGTGTTTTCAATGAATTCCTAAGAAAGTTAAGCTTCCAACTGAAAACAGGCCAGACTGGACACGTACCGTGAACTGTGCGGTCGTGGATGAGTGCCCGTGAGGCCGTGCTCATTTTACTTTCGGTTTTGAATTGGCACCAATCCGGGGGCGGGTTGCTTGAATTGTGGGTTCATTAGCCTATTATTCTTAATGAAAAACACAACAACAGAACGGTACAATGACAAACTCACTTAAATAGGCGCTTTTACATTTCGCTTCGAAACCAAATCTTCTGCGATCATCTTGTCTGTGAGCTCTTCACTCTCGTGATGAATGTAATCTGACTCCTGCTGCTGATGTGCTGCAACACTCGTTCGGCTCACTCATTATATTGAACAGACACGTTCAGTTTTTAATTGTAGTGTCTGTTCCCTGACTGAACTAAATGATTTTATTACTATAAAAATCTAAACGATGGTGTGTGAATCTGCGGCAAGTGATGTAACTGGTGTTGTATCTGAACAACGGTAACACCGGGAACACCTACTAACACAAACCTTAAAACCTAACCCTAATCTAACAGTCTACTAATACTCTAATAAAAGTTAAACATTTAGTTGCAAATTAATGAGTTTGCTAACATGTAGTTGAAAAGTTACTTAGTTAGAACAGTGTCTGAAAAAAGTTATCAAAATAAAGAGTAACTTAATTTTTTTAAAGATTTCTTATTTTCTTAGTTAATATTTAATACAACAGTACGCATGACAGTGTTGACATACTGACTTAAGTAAATGGACAAAGCAGGAATTTACACACAGTGAATAACATTTACATTCATGCATTTGGCAGACGCTTTTATCCAAAGCGACTTACATTGCATTTTTTTCAGCTCTTGCTTTCCCTCAGAATCGAACCCATGACCTTGGCGTTGCTAGCGCCACGCTCTTATTGTTTGAGCTACAGGAAAGCTCAAACAGGACTAACTATTTTATTTTTTATTAACCAGAAAAAAATCCATAATATAAGATTTTTTTTGTAATGTCTTAGTCCTGTGCATAAAATTTCTGCAACATGTTTCGTCCCATTACAACCAGTGATGGGGAAAATGAAACATCTTACCAAATCACATGCTTTGCTCTCGGGTACGTCAAACGCTGTCTTTTTATAAACAGAGTGTATTTGTGTGGGAAGAGAAATGCATGTTGCCCTTGACCTCCTGATGCTCATCTGCCAGCGTGCATACTGTGACCTCAGCATCCACTGTTATATGCTAAATGTTAAAATGTAGGAGTTAGTATCAGTGTTAGCCTGTAGCTAACAGTTCCTCCATTCCCTTTAATGTTTACCTCGTGTGTAGGTCCCCAGACAGGACCGTGGTCTCTTAGTAGATGTGAGACATCTGAGAATGAGCGAGCGAGAGTGGGTGGACCGTCCAAAAGAGTGTGTGGGCACCACTCACAACAAATTACATATTCAGTCAACCACCACAAGGCAAATGTGTCATCAAAAAGTAAAATGTCACCCCTGAGGATCAGTGTGCCTGTCGATAAATGTGAGTTAGCTTTACTGTACATACGTGTCAGGTTACAAAAACTGCAAATGCAAGTCAGGCTTGAGTAATGATGCACTTGAATAAAACACCTTATACCAGCAGCCTCAAACCCTTGTGAAAAAGAAGTACTTTTAAAAGAGTAATTAGTACATAAATAATATAAGATAATATACAGATTGTAACACTTCAAATGTATGTTAATTACAATTCAACAAAAATTATTGGATATTATAAGTAGTATTCATATTTATGATGAAACAGGTAGGAATACAATAAGGTCATATAGGTATGATGTTGCTGGTGATAAAATAACACATTTACATATCTGGTGGAAATCTTTAATAAATATCTATTCATCTATTCTTTAATAAATATCTATTTTTAAATAAACAATCGTCATAGTTGGTATTGTGGCTTTATATATGGTCAGACACTTTCACGTCATTATAATATTAACATTTTATGAAAATCAAGATCAAATGGTGTTACAAAGTTTCTAACCAGCGAATGACAAAGTTTTGCATTTTGTCCGCCATTAGAACGGCAGCATCTGAGGCAGTAAGTGCATCACATTACATTTTCATCAACTTACAGGTTATTTTACAGGTTTACTGTAGCTATATGGGGGCTCAGTTTTTCCTGTTGTTTAATACATTTGTCCAAAATCTCATGATATAAAAGATAAAGCGCTATGCACAGGATATTTAAAACAGTATATTGGCTACAACTAGCAGACTATAGCCAGATTTAATAACCAACTTGCTAATGCAAACCCGTTAAAAAACTACTGTCAGGATTTACTAAATTAGCATGGACAGAGTTATTTTTGCATCTGACCTTATTGCATATGCATTTGTAGGAGTTTCGGTAACGCTTTAGATTGCGGCCCAGAAAGTACTACGTAAGTAAAGTGAATTTACAGCATAACTTTCGGTAATTATAGTGTAACTATAAAGTAAGTACGTGTAGGTATAAGGGAATTGTAATATGTAATATTGAGGGAATAAAGAGGTAACTATCAGGAAAATTAACAAATTATTTATACTGTAAGTATTTTTTTTTTAATTAAGGGCTAATTATCCATGTAGTTACAGGGTAAGTGTGAATCTATGGGCTGTAAATTAAAGTGGTGTTTGTTCCCCTCTTGTTTACAGCCCGTAGATTCACACTTACCCTGTAACTACATGAAACAAGAGGGGAACAAACACCACTTTAATTTACAGCCCGTAGATTCACACTTACCCTGTAACTACATGAAACAAGAGGGGAACAAACACCACTTTAATTTACAGCCCGTAGATTCACACTTACCCTCTAACTACATGAAACAAGAGGGGACAAACACCACTTTAATTTACAGCCATGCAGATTCACACTTACCCTGTAACTACATGAAACAAGAGGGGAACAAACACCACTTTAATTTACAGCCCGTAGATTCACACTTACCCTGTAACTACAAGAAACAAGAGGAACAAACACCACTTTAATTTACAGCCCATAGATTCACACTTACCCTGTAACTACATGAAACAAGAGGGGAACAAACACCACTTTAATTTACAGCCGACTGATTCACACTTACCCTGTAACTACATGAAACAAGAGGGGAACAAACACCACTTTAATTTACAGCCGACTGATTCACACTTACCCTGTAACTTCCTGAAACAAGAGAACAAACACCACTTTAATTTACAGCCCGCAGATTCACACTTACCCTGTAACTACATGAAACAAGAGGAGAACAAACACCACTTTAATTTACAGCCCGTAGATTCACACTTACCCTGTAACTACAAGAAACAAGAGGGGAACAAACACCACTTTAATTTACAGCCCGTAGATTCACACTTACCCTGTAACTACATGAAACAAGAGGGGAACAAACACCACTTTAATTTACAGCCCGTAGATTCACACTCACCCTGTAACTACATGAAACAAGAGGGGAACAAACACCACTTTAATTTACAGCCCATAGATTCATACTTACCCTGTAACTACATGAAACAAGAGGGGAACAAACACCACTTTAATTTACAGCCCATAGATTCATACTTACCCTGTAACTACATGGATAATTAGCCCTTAATTAAAAAATACTTACAGTATAAATAATTTGTTAATTTTCCTGATAGTTACCCCTTTGTTCCTCAACTATTACATATTGTTCCTTTATACCTACACGTACTTACTTTATAGTTACACTATAATTACTGAAATTTATGCTGTAAATTCGCTTTACTTACGCAGTACTTGCCAGGTCGTAATCTAAAGCGTTACCGGAGTTTCCCTTTCAGACGTAAAATGTATGGGAAGAGAGTATTTAAATGAATCATGCAAGGTGATTTACTAAGGTTTACACTCGTCAATTTACTGGTGTTTGCGGCATTATTTACTCCCCAAAAAAGCATGTCTTAAACCAGATGCTAATTTGTGCTGCTCTTGGTAGATTGTGTTGGTCATTATGAAAATGATTCAGCTGTGTGTTCTTTAATTTGCACATCGTCAGTAGTTTACGCTAGTCTGCCCGGTTTACTAAATCTGGCCCCAAGACTCTTCTCCGCTCTCCAAATACAAAAAAAAAAAAAGAAGAAAAAAACATTAGACTTTATAGGCAGTGTTTCTTGAGCAAATAAAACCATGTACGTATTTAAATGTCAGCTCTTTATTTACCGTTGCATTGCAAACAAACAGCGAACTATCTCCAAACTATATACAGCACTTCATTCAGGACAGTGGTGGGTGGAGTTGAAGTTTTGCAGACAGTTTGAGGAGCCAATGGAGTAACATGGTTTAGTCACAAGCTCTTTTTCTACTTTTCTAGTTTTCATTGGTTAATTATTTGTAAAACCCACGTGCAGGCATAAAGGATGACCAATAGCATTGATTTTTTTTTTAAATAAAACAAAAATGACAAAATGTAGAGATACAAGGTTTCCGTTCAACAGTGACCATATTCTTATTTGTAGTATTTATTTTTAATCATTGTTTTGCATACACTATATTGCCAAAAGTTTTGGGGCGCCTGCTTTTACATGCACATGAACTTTAATGACATCCCATTCGGTAGGGTTTAATATGTAGTTGGCCCACCCTTTCGAGATATAACAGCTTCAACTCTTCTGGGAAGGCTTTACACAAGGTTTAGGAGTGTGTTTATGGGAATTTTTGATCATTCTTCTAGAAGCACATTTGTGAGGTTAGGCACTGAAGTTGGACGAGAAGGCCTGGCTCATGAGTCTCTGTTCTAATTCATCCCAAAGGTGTTCTGTCGGGTTGAGGTCAGGACTCAGTCAAGTTCCTCCACACCTAACTCACTCATCCATGTCTTTATGGACCTTGCTTTGAGCGTTGGTGTGCAGTCATGTTGGAACAGGAAGGGGCCATCCCCAAACTGTTCCCACAAAGTTGGGAGCATGAAATTGTCCAAAATGTCTTAGTATGCTGAAGCATTAAGAGTTCCTTTCACTGGAACTAAGGGGACAATCCCAAACCCTGAAAAACAACCCCACACCATAACCCCCCCTCCACCAAACTTTACACTTGGCACAATGCAGTCAGGCAAGTACCGTTCTCCTGGCAACCGCCAAACCCAGACTCATCCATGAGATTTCCAGAAAGAGAAGTGTGATTTGTCACTCCAGAGAACATGTCTCCACTGCTCTAGGGTCCAGTAGCGGCGTGCTTTACACCACTGCATCCGACGCTTTGCATTGCACTTGGTGATGTAAGGCTTGGATGAGCTGCTCGGCCATGGAAACTCATTCCATGAAGCTCTCTACACACTGTTCTTGAGCTAATCTGAAGGTGTAGCTATTGACTCTGCAGAAAGTCGGCGACTTCTGTGCTCTGTGCGCCTCAGCATGCGCTGACCCCACTCTGTGATTTTACATGGCCTACCACTTCATGGCTGAGTTGCTGTTGTTCCCAATTGCTTCCACTTTGTTATAATATCACTAACAGTTGACCGTGGAATATTTAGTAGTGAGGGAATTTCACGAATGGACTTATTGCACAGGTGTCAACCTATCACGGTACCACGCTTGAATTCACTGAGCTCCTGAGAGCGACCCATTCTTTCACAAATGTTTGTAAAAGCGTCTGCATGCCTAGTGCTTGATTTTATACACCTGTGGCCATGGAAGTGATTGGACCTGAATTCAATGATTTGGAGGGGTGTCCCAAATTTTGTAATATATATATATATATATATACACACTCACCTAAAGGATTATTAGGAACACCTGTTCAATTTCTCATTAATGCAATTATCTAATCAACCAATCACATGGCAGTTGCTTCAATGCATTTAGGGGTGTGGTCCTGGTCAAGACAATCTCCTGAACTCCAAACTGAATGTCAGAATGGGAAAGAAAGGTGATTTAAGCAATTTTGAGCGTGGCATGTCTGAGTATTTCACAATCTGCTCAGTTACTGGGATTTTAATGCACAACCATTTCTAGGGTTTACAAAGAATGGTGTGAAAGGGAAAAACATCCAGTATGTGGCAGTCCTGTGGGCGAAAATGCCTTGTTGATGCTAGAGGTCAGAGGAGAATGGGCCGACTGATTCAAGCTGATAGAAGAGCAACTTTGACTGAAATAACCACTTGTTACAACCGAGGTATGCAGCAAAGCATTTGTGAAGCCACAACACGCACAACCTTGAGGCGGATGGGCTACAACAGCAGAAGACCCCACCGGGTACCACTCATCTCCACTACAAATAGGAAAAAGAGGCTACAATTTGCACAAGCTCACCAAAATTGGACAGTTGAAGACTGGAAAAATGTTGCCTGGTCTGAGTCTCGATTTCTGTTGAGACATTCAGATGGTAGAGTCAGAATTTGGCGTAAACAGAATGAGAACATGGATCCGTCATGCCTTGTTACCACTGTGCAGGCTGGTGGTGGTGGTGTAATGGTGTGGGGATGTTTTCTTGCACACTTTAGGCCCCTTAGTGCCAATTGGGCATCGTTTAAATGCCACGGCCTACCTGAGCATTGTTTCTGACCATGTCCATCCCTTTATGACCACCATGTACCCATTCTCTGATGCCTACTTCCAGCAGGATAATGCACCATGTCACAAAGCTCGAATCATTTCAAATTGGATTCTTGAACATGACAATGAGTTCACTGTACTAAAATGGCCCCCACAGTCACCAGATCTCAACCCAATAGAGCATCTTTGGGATGTGGTGGAACAGGAGCTTCGTGCCCTGGATGTGCATCCCACAAATCTCCATCAACTGCAAGATGCTATCTCATCA
Organism: Paracanthobrama guichenoti; assembly: GCA_018749465.1. Lineage (NCBI taxonomy): Eukaryota > Metazoa > Chordata > Actinopteri > Cypriniformes > Gobionidae > Paracanthobrama > Paracanthobrama guichenoti. The sequence goes on from JAGHMJ010005193.1 coordinate 1,274,597, forward strand.
ATATGGGCCAACATTTCTAAAGAATGCTTTCAGCACCTTGTTGAATCAATGACTATAGCCAGATTTAATAACCAACTTGCTAATGCAAACCCGTTAAAAAACTACTGTCAGGATTTACTAAATTAGCATGGACAGAGTTATTTTTGCATCTGACCTTATTGCATATGCATTTGTAGGAGTTTCGGTAACGCTTTAGATTGCGGCCCAGAAAGTACTACGTAAGTAAAGTGAATTTACAGCATAACTTTCATTAATTATAGTGTAACTATAAAGTAAGTACGATGTAGGTATAAGGAATTGTAATATGTAATATTGAGGAATAAAGAGGTAACTATCAGGAAAATTAACAAATTATTTATACTGTAAGTATTTTTTTTTAATTAAGGGCTAATTATCCATGTAGTTACAGGGTAAGTGTGAATCTATGGGCTGTAAATTAAAGTGGTGTTTGTTCCCCCTTGTTTACAGCCCGTACCTGCTATTTACATGAAACAGATTCACACTTACCCTGTAACTACATGAAACAAGAGGGGAACAAACACCACTTTAATTTACAGCCCGTAGATTCACACTTACCCTGTAACTACATGAAACAAGAGGGAACAAACACCACTTTAATTTACAGCCCGTAGATTCACACTTACCCTCTAACTACATGAAACAAGAGGGGAACAAACACCACTTTAATTTACAGCCTGCAGATTCACACTTACCCTGTAACTACATGAAACAAGAGGGAACAAACACCACTTTAATTTACAGCCCGTAGATTCACACTTACCCTGTAACTACATGAAACAAGAGGGGAACAAACACCACTTTAATTTACAGCCCATAGATTCACACTTACCCTGTAACTACATGAAACAAGAGGAACAAACACCACTTTAATTTACAGCCGACTGATTCACACTTACCCTGTAACTACATGAAACAAGAGGGGAACAAACACCACTTTAATTTACAGCCGACTGATTCACACTTACCCTGTAACTTCCTGAAACAAGAGGGGAACAAACACCACTTTAATTTACAGCCCGCAGATTCACACTTACCCTGTAACTACATGAAACAAGAGGAGAACAAACACCACTTTAATTTACAGCCCGTAGATTCACACTTACCCTGTAACTACAAGAAACAAGAGGGGAACAAACACCACTTTAATTTACAGCCCGTAGATTCACACTTACCCTGTAACTACATGAAACAAGAGGGAACAAACACCACTTTAATTTACAGCCCGTAGATTCACACTCACCCTGTAACTACATGAAACAAGAGAACAAACACCACTTTAATTTACAGCCCATAGATTCATACTTACCCTGTAACTACATGAAACAAGAGGGGAACAAACACCACTTTAATTTACAGCCCATAGATTCATACTTACCCTGTAACTACATGGATAATTAGCCCTTAATTAAAAAATACTTACAGTATAAATAATTTGTTAATTTTCCTGATAGTTACCCCTTTGTTCATAACTATTACATATTGTTCCTTTATACCTACACGTACTTACTTTATAGTTACACTATAATTACTGAAATTTATGCTGTAAATTAAGCTTTACTTACGCCAGTACTTGCCAGGTCGTAATCTAAAGCGTTACGGAGTTTCCCTTTCAGGCGTAAAATGTATGGGAGGAGAGTATTTAAATGAATCATGCAAGGTGATTTACTAAGGTTTACACTCGTCAATTTACTGGTGTTTGCGGCATTATTTACTCCCAAAAAGCATGTCTTAAACCAGATGCTAATTTGTGCTGCTCTTGGTAGATTGTGTTGGTCATTATGAAAATGATTCAGCTGTGTGTTCTTTAATTTGCACATCGTCAGTAGTTTACGCTAGTCTGCCCGGTTTACTAAATCTGGCCCCAAGACTCTTCTCCGCTCTCCAAATACAAAAAAAAAAAAGAAGAAAAAAAATTGTTAGACTTTATAGGCAGTGTTTCTTGAGCAAATAAAACCATGTATGCGTATTTAAATGTCAGCTCTTTATTTACCGTTGCATTGCAAACAAACAGCGAACTATCTCCAAACTATATACAGCACTTCATTCAGGACAGTGGTGGGTGGAGTTGAAGTTTTGCAGACAGTTTGAGGAGCCAATGGAGTAACATGGTTTAGTCACAAGCTCTTTTTCTACTTTTCTAGTTTTCATTGGTTAATTATTTGTAAAACCCACGTGCAGGCATAAAGGATGACCAATAGCATTGATTTTTTTTTTAAATAAAACAAAAATGACAAAATATAGAGATACAAGGTTTCCGTTCAACAGTGACCATATTCTTATTTGTAGTATTTATTTTTAATCATTGTTTTGCATACACTATATTGCCAAAAGTTTTGGGGCGCCTGCTTTTACATGCACATGAACTTTAATGACATCCCATTCTTAATCGGTAGGGTTTAATATGTAGTTGGCCCACCCTTTCGAGATATAACAGCTTCAACTCTTCTGGGAAGGCTTTACACAAGGTTTAGGAGTGTGTTTATGGGAATTTTTGATCATTCTTCTAGAAGCACATTTGTGAGGTTAGGCACTGAAGTTGGACGAGAAGGCCTGGCTCGCAGTCTCTGTTCTAATTCATCCCAAAGGTGTTCTGTCGGGTTGAGGTCAGGACTCAGTCAAGTTCCTCCACACCTAACTCACTCATCCATGTCTTTATGGACCTTGCTTTGAGCGTTGGTGTGCAGTCATGTTGGAACAGGAAGGGGCCATCCCCAAACTGTTCCCACAAAGTTGGGAGCATGAAATTGTCCAAAATGTCTTAGTATGCTGAAGCATTAAGAGTTCCTTTCACTGGAACTAAGGGGACAATCCCAAACCCTGAAAAACAACCCCACACCATAACCCCCCCTCCACCAAACTTTACACTTGGCACAATGCAGTCAGGCAAGTACCGTTCTCCTGGCAACCGCCAAACCCAGACTCATCCATGAGATTTCCAGAAAGAGAAGTGTGATTTGTCACTCCAGAGAACATGTCTCCACTGCTCTAGGGTCCAGTAGCGGCGTGCTTTACACCACTGCATCCGACGCTTTGCATTGCACTTGGTGATGTAAGGCTTGGATGAGCTGCTCGGCCATGGAAACTCATTCCATGAAGCTCTCTACACACTGTTCTTGAGCTAATCTGAAGGTGTAGCTATTGACTCTGCAGAAAGTCGGCGACTTCTGTGCTCTGTGCGCCTCAGCATGCGCTGACCCCACTCTGTGATTTTACATGGCCTACCACTTCATGGCTGAGTTGCTGTTGTTCCCAATTGCTTCCACTTTGTTATAATATCACTAACAGTTGACCGTGGAATATTTAGTAGTGAGGGAATTTCACGAATGGACTTATTGCACAGGTGTCAACCTATCACGGTACCACGCTTGAATTCACTGAGCTCCTGAGAGCGACCCATTCTTTCACAAATGTTTGTAAAAGCGTCTGCATGCCTAGTGCTTGATTTTATACACCTGTGGCCATGGAAGTGATTGGACCTGAATTCAATGATTTGGAGGGGTGTCCCAAATTTTGGCAATATATATATATATATATATACACACTCACCTAAAGGATTATTAGGAACACCTGTTCAATTTCTCATTAATGCAATTATCTAATCAACCAATCACATGGCAGTTGCTTCAATGCATTTAGGGGTGTGGTCCTGGTCAAGACAATCTCCTGAACTCCAAACTGAATGTCAGAATGGGAAAGAAAGGTGATTTAAGCAATTTTGAGCGTGGCATGTCTGAGTATTTCACAATCTGCTCAGTTACTGGGATTTTAATGCACAACCATTTCTAGGGTTTACAAAGAATGGTGTGAAAGGGAAAAACATCCAGTATGTGGCAGTTCCTGTGGCGAAAATGCCTTGTTGATGCTAGAGGTCAGAGGAGAATGGGCCGACTGATTCAAGCTGATAGAAGAGCAACTTTGACTGAAATAACCACTTGTTACAACCGAGGTATGCAGCAAAGCATTTGTAAAGCCACAACACGCACAACCTTGAGGCGGATGGGCTACAACAGCAGAAGACCCCACCGGGTACCACTCATCTCCACTACAAATAGGAAAAAGAGGCTACAATTTGCACAAGCTCACCAAAATTGGACAGTTGAAGACTGGAAAAATGTTGCCTGGTCTGAGTCTCGATTTCTGTTGAGACATTCAGATGGTAGAGTCAGAATTTGGCGTAAACAGAATGAGAACATGGATCCGTCATGCCTTGTTACCACTGTGCAGGCTGGTGGTGGTGGTGTAATGGTGTGGGGGATGTTTTCTTGGCACACTTTAGGCCCCTTAGTGCCAATTGGGCATCGTTTAAATGCCACGGCCTACCTGAGCATTGTTTCTGACCATGTCCATCCCTTTATGACCACCATGTACCCATTCTCTGATGCCTACTTCCAGCAGGATAATGCACCATGTCACAAAGCTCGAATCATTTCAAATTGGATTCTTGAACATGACAATGAGTTCACTGTACTAAAATGGCCCCCACAGTCACCAGATCTCAACCCAATAGAGCATCTTTGGGATGTGGTGGAACAGGAGCTTCGTGCCCTGGATGTGCATCCCACAAATCTCCATCAACTGCAAGATGCTATCTCATCAATATGGGCCAACATTTCTAAAGAATGCTTTCAGCACCTTGTTGAATCAATGCCACGCAGAATTAAGGCAGTTCTGAAGGTGAAAGGGGTCAAACACAGTATTAGTATGGTGTTCCTAATAATCCTTTAGGTGAGTGTATGTGTGTATATATATATATATATATATATATATATATATATATATATATATATATATATATATATATATATATATATATATATATATATTAGTATTTCGTTTTACACAGAACATTTTATCCCTGTGTGCACCAAACCCATTTTGAGTGTTTGCTGACAAAAGCTTTTGCTTACATTTTTTTTTTCATCTGACCACAGAACCAGGTCCCGTCTGAAGTTCCAGTAGTGTCCGTTACTTTTAAAACATTCTGTGGAAAAAAAGAGCTTTTAGTACTTATAGTTAAAAAAGTACCCCATGTGTAAAATGAAATACTGCATAGCTGCATCTTTAATGTTGTGGGCCTATCTTTCTTCCAGAGATCCTGGACATTTTGTTCAGATACATGGTATCATGGATTCTAGCAAATACCAACAGATAAATAATTAAAACCTGACTGTCCCAGCTAGAAATCGTACAATGGGCCAAGGTTGGATCTTCCAACAGGACAGTGATCCAAAACAAACATCAAAATCAAGACAAAAATGTGTCACAAAAAGTATTGAATAAAAGGGTATGATTAATTGTGAGCAATGTGTATTAGAGAAAAACATTTATTTCATAATAAGATTTTCCCCCCATTTAAAATTCTTATTCTCTAATGAAAGGTCAGAATTAAAAGATCAAAAGGATTAACAATGCAGATTTATTTTCACAGCCTTCTTTGGTCATATTTACCAAGGGTATGAATGATTTTGAGCACAGCTGTGCGTGCGCGTGCGTGCGTGTGTGTATACAGTGTCACAGCACAGTGGTTAGAAAACACTGCTGAAGCATGATGTGATTGCGAGCAGATTAAGGGCCTGAGTCATCTAGAGTTTCATAACAGAACTTTATAAATTTAAGCAATCAGAAAATTTCAGAAACGTAAGACAGTTGTCTTTAGTGTAAATTGAGTGTTTCCATTTTGTGAATGTGTAAAGGGCCCAAACAGTGTTCTTTTATTAAGGAAAGGTCATGACTAGTTTAAAATCAACATGAAATGACTTTCGAAGCCAATTTTACCAATTTACTTGCGTAATGTGATAAATGTCCAAGTAAAACAGAATATTCAAAAAGGGGAAAAAATACTTGATTTGATCCATTGGGAATTGATTGAGCCAACAAACCGAGACACTATTTGACCTTATTTCAGAGAACAGAATTTGACTTTGCAGATGCCGGGTACTCAAAAGGTGAATTGTTATATAGGAGAGCAGAGAAAAATATACTATTGATTTCCCTGTTTCATCGTGATTCACTGAAGTGCAGAATATTGGCATTGCTGCCAGAGGAAAAAAAAAGGATTTGATTATCAAAAGTTATTTTGAGGACGTAAGTACAAAAGCTGCAAACATCCATGGAAAATGATATCCAAATAGTTTAAAATCAAACTTGGTTTGTGTTGCACATCAGTGATACGCAGGTGTATGCTTTTTTTTTTTTTAGATTAAAAAATACTAAAATAGAAAAAAGTTGTACACAATATACATTGCTAAGCACAAGAGACAATGAGTGTTTTAACATTATAAAATATATATATATATATAATATAACATGAATATTTAATAACATATTATAGTATTATATTTTAGTATCATATTTCATATAATTTGAAGTAAAATATTTATTAAATATCAATTATTTATATTATATAAAATCTGATTGTTTGGCATAAATATCGTCCTCTACAGTGGAATCCACATAGTGACCCACAGTTATGTGCATGATGTACACCAGTCTTTCTCATTGGACTGCTAAACAATCTAACCTTTCAATGTGCCATCTGTTATGTCATTAGACTTAAACGTCCAATATTGCAGAAAATCCAATTAATTAGTAGGATTTCTCAATAAGGCATGACCGACAGCCACCATAACCAGGCACAAGCTCTTTTAACTGATGCATGACTAATGCATGTCAGCAGGCAGGACCATTGCGATAGCCGAGGCTTTCATCTGAGAAATCACACCACACAATAACAATGATGGCTGCTCCCAGGGTGCTTAACGAGATGTGCTGTCAACAGGCAAGAAAATTCATATCCGAACATTTTCCTGCTGATGGGCCGTTCAGTTGTCTAGGAGTATGTTTGGGTAAACAGATGTATGAGCAGACTGCTCTGCTAAATCATCATCGTCCACAAATTAGCCCAAAGTAAATGTGAGCCATAAATACTTTCTGAAGGCAGGATTTAATGTGGTAAAAATGTGTTCATTTATTATGGAACTGATAAAACCTATATAGGGAGATTTTACTAACAACAAATTGCAGCCACTAATAATGTCATTTATTTGCATGTGATGTTTACATTAATTAGCATGCACCTATTAATTAAAGTCATTATGCAAATTAGGCAACTGCCCAAACACGCCTAAAAATTAACCTGAACACAATTTGCACAGCCTCGTATTTCCATATGCATGGGGCAATAGAGTATATTCAGTTTATGAAAATGAAAATATTAAATACAATTAGAAAATGTTTTTGTAAAGTCATAATTTTATTATAATACTACATAATACTGCTTTGATCTTGTTACAGGTTGGTGTGGAAACAAACTCACAAAGCGAGAGAACTCGAACTTGGAACTTGGAACTTTAATCACAAACTCGGAAACAAACAGGAAAACACCAACAAGCATAAGCGAGAACAGACAAACACTGAGGGCACACAGAGGGCTTATATAGACAGGGGAAACAAGGTGATGAACTAATTAACAGGACACAGCTGGGACAAATTAACTCATAATGAGGGTGATACAGGAGTGGCGGGAAAACTAAACAAAGGAACATGTGACCGGGCAACACAACATGTGACAGATCTGTTTGCTTTTCGCAAAATACATTTTAATTTCCTGTTTAATCCCACCGGTCACAATTGTGACCATGTCTTTTTTTTTGTTTTGTTTTTTGTCTCCTGTCCGTAATTAACATGACGTAATTGATGTTAGCTGGTTGGCAACACTAATCCTCAAATATTAGCAGATTTTTATCTTTTAAAAACAACATTGCTGTAACTACATACACATACTACATTCAAATATCGATGCATTATATAAATATTGTTGAAAATCAATGCATGTATTGGCTACAAATTACCAAAAAAAAAAAAAAAATCACAGCACTTTCTTT
>JAGHMJ010005193.1:1287500-1290000 GCA_018749465.1 Paracanthobrama guichenoti
TTTAAAGATGTTCTTGCTTCCTGTTGCCAGCTCTCTTCCTCTTTTGGCTTTCCTCCTCTTCTTCACCATCTTCCAACGGATCTCATCACACAAAGGAACCAAAGTTGAATTTCCCGCGAACACCCTGCAAGACTGAAACACGGACCGGATCGCGGAATTAGTCGCACTCACGACCAAGGAAACATATGCAAGTATCCCTTAAGCTGTCGTTATAAAGTCTTGAGCTTATACCAATAAGTTGGACTGATTTCTTGCTGGTGCTCAATAGTTGTGTCGATAGTATTACCGTTGCCTTGTCTCTCTCTCTCTCTCTCTCTCTCTCTCTCTCTCTCTCTCCTTCCGTCTTTCAGTTAATTTGTGTATGTTTGTTTATTGTTTGTTGATTTATTAATATATATATATATTCACACGTGATTGTGCTTGAGTTTGCTCATACATAGGTCACTTTTACGGTGAACCGACCCTGTTACAAATTAAAAGAAAGATACTTCTCGTGGCCAGAGAGGTGTTTAAGAGTTATTAAAAGGGAGATATTTGGTGGACAATTATCCGTCCTTTGAACTCAATTCTAGAATCAAAGAAATTTCTAAAAGTTGAATCAAGCCCTAGATATTAATAATTGTTTTAATCCGTTTTAATCAATTGTTAATATCAAAATTCCTCTGTGCCAATTTATGCATATTTGATCGTAACACGATTAAACGCATGCATAAATCCCGCACCATTTCCTTCCTCTGATATTATCGATATATATATATATATATATATATATATATATATATATATATATATATATATATATATATATATATATATATATATATATATAGATAGAAGATACAATATCTATAAAAGATACCCAGAACAAAGCATAGTTAGCTTATGATTGGCTGAAACAAGCCACTAACAGGTATACAGGAAGTATGGCAGGGCAACACTTGTTCTCTTCTCAGGGAACCGTGGTTACAGTCATAACCTGAGATGTTGCCTTTTGAGGGAACTCCACACTGTGTCTAACGTCGATGCTCTAGGGAATGAAATATCCACTGTGCCATACTGACAAATGCCTGTCCTAGTGTGAAGTACTTGAGACCGTCGTGTATAGTCCAGGTCCAGGCTATAAAACCTTATAAATTTGTGCAGGGAAGACCAGCCTGCAGAAATCACATACTTCTTGGAGGGAAAATCCTAACAGTAAAACTTTTGAAGCCACTATACTCATAGTAGAGTGGGAGATGAGAGGTGAAGACAAGTCATGCGCCTCATATGCTGTAGAGATAGCTTCCACAATTAATTAACCAATGGTCTGTTTGGAAGCTGGGGAGTCCCACCTTGGTGAACCAAAGCAAACCAGCAGCTGGTCAGTCTTATGCCACTGAGCATTCCGGTAAATGCAAATTAAGCTTCTTTTGGTCCACCAACATGAAAGGAGGTGGATAAAAGGCCTGCAAGATCATAGAATGTGCTATATTTGTTAGAACTTTAAGGATGTAGTCCGGTCTAGAGTGCAAAATTGCCTTGACCTAATCTGTGGGAAAATTCAGGAGGAGGCAGGTGACAGGGCCTGTGTACCAGTTGGTTGTTATGGGAAGGAGGAGGCGGGAACCAGTGAACGTTCAACACTTTAATATATAAATAAACACAAAATGAAAGTAAAGCAGGCAGCCCCTCACGGACCTCTGCCTTGTGTTGCTTGCCACAGCCTGCAATTCTCCTACCCTCTTAAGGGATGTAATCACCAACAGAAAAGCCATCTTTAAAGTTAGGAGCTTCTCAGAAGTTGAGTACAAGAGCTCAAAGGGTGCCAGGGACCATGGCCAAATCACAGGCTGGAACTCTTACGTGGACCACAGGGCTAGTAAGACTCCCTCAAAGTGCCATGAAGGAAAGGGGTTATCAGATGGTGTCACCCAAAAAGACCCATTGCCTAATGGTGAGTGGAAGGCATCCATGTACTCTGCTCCCTGGCAGCAGCCCCTGGGGCCTGGGACCGGCATGGTATGAAATGCCACTGACTGTTGCTTAGCATTCTGGGAACCTCTCAATGACCAAACTGACTGTGGCACCAAAGAGGCCAGGAGGAGACAACTTAAAATCCTTAAAATTTCAGCCAAAGATGTCTCTCCTTAGACACCAGTGCTGACATGGAGCAGCCAATGGCATAGGTCGTCTCCTTGGTGGCCCTGATCTAGGTCTCTAAGAAGGTCAGCCTGGTTTGCCTGAAGGATAGCCATGGTGTGCAGGCATGCACCAGCCTGACCCGCTGCCATATAAGCCTTACCCACCAAAGATGATTTTGTTTGACAGGGCTTGGTGGGCAGGGTCAGGGCCTTGAGAGACCATGCAGCCTCAGGGGAGAGATAGCACGCCAGCATCTCTTCAACCCACATGTTCCATCATCCCCATAATCGATACATAGATGGAGATCATGGGGCTAGAGATGTGTGAGGAAAATTACTTATTCCAGGACCTCAACACCTCGGTGAGAAGGTCCGGAAAG